>CAUYUJ010020957.1:85166-109656 GCA_963575745.1 Prorocentrum cordatum | reverse complement strand
GCTGGGCAAATGAGGCTGAGGCTGAGGCTGATGGCAGGCTGAGGCTGAGGCAGCTTGAGGCTGACGCCGAGGCTGAAGGCAGACTGAGGCTGAGGCTGAAGCAGGCTGAGGCTGAGGCTGAGGCAGGCTGAGGCTGAGGCTGAGGCAGGCTGATGCTGAGGCAGGCTGAGGCTGAGGCTGAGGCTGATGCAGGCTGAGGCTGAGGCAGGCTGAGGCTGAGGCCGAGGCTGAAGGCAGATTGAGGCTGAGGCTGAAGCAGGCTTAGGCTGAGGCAGAGGCAGGCTGAGGCTGAGGCTGAGGCAGGCTGATGCTGAGGCAGGCTGAGGCTGAGGCTGAGGCTGATGCAGGCTGAGGCTGAGGCAGGCTGAGGCTGAGGCCGAGGCTGAAGGCAGACTGAGGCTGAGGCTGATGCAGGCTCAGGCTGAGGCTGAGGCTGAGGCAGGCTGAGGCTGAGGCTGAGGCAGGCTGAGGCTGAGGCAGGCTGAGGCTGAGGCTGAGGCTGCAGGGCAGACTGATGCAGAGTCTGAGGCAGGCCTGAGGCTGGCTGAGCAGGCTGAGGCTGAGGCTGAGCAGGCTGAGGATGAGGCAGGCTGAGGCTGAGGCCGAGGCTGAAGGCAGACTGAGGCTGAGGCTGAAGCAGGCTGAGGCTGAGGCTGAGGCAGGCTGAGGCTGAGGCTGAGGCAGGCTGATGCTGAGGCAGGCTGAGGCTGAGGCTGAGGCTGATGCAGGCTGAGGCTGAGGCAGGCTGAGGCTGAGGCCGAGGCTGAAGGCAGACTGAGGCTGAGGCTGAAGCAGGCTGAGGCTGAGGCTGAGGCAGGCTGAGGCTGAGGCAGGCTGAGGCTGAGGCTGAGGCAGGCTGAGGCTGAGGCTGTGACTGCGACTGCCGTTGCCACTGCGACTGTCATCGCGAATGCGACTACGACTGCGAGAACAGCAGAATTCTACAACTGGATTCTCATTCGAATCTTAAGGGGAATGCTTCCAGATATGCTCCTACACATCGCTGTTAGGTTGCTTTGCTGGGATATTTTTTTAGCACTGGATACCTAAAAACCTAAAGAGCTGAGCGAAACAGCCTAAAACCAAGACGTAGAATAGCTTTGGGATAGGTTTTTAAGTCGGGTGCTATTTTTTAGCCCTCCTGGAAGGTCAGGGACCGCGCCGCGCCCCCCCCGCTGCGGTCGGGCGCGGCGCGGCCCCGCGCGGCGGCGGCGGCGGCGGGCCCCCGCGGCACGCCGCGCCTGGTTCGGAGCGAGCCCCGCCGCGCGGGGGATGGGGAGGCGGGCAGCAACTGGGCCGGGGCAGGCCGCCGCGGCAGTCCCAGAGGGCCCACCACTAGGTCGGGCCCGACCCCCCACCGGGGGATTCTGGACGAAAAATGAAAAATACCCCAAAAATATTGAACAGATGCTCAAAAATACTCAAAAACTAGTCCCCTGTCTATTGTTGGCCTATTTTTGAAGATTCCCCTGGTCGGGCCCGACCCCTTACCGGGGGATTCTGGACGAATTTTTGTTTTAAAAATACCCCAAAAATAATCGAAAGATGCTCAAAGATACTCAAAAACCATTCCCCTGTCGATTGTTGGCCTATTTTTGAAGATCCTCCCTGTGGAGGGACAAGCATATGCCCGACTTCAGCCTACCACGGGATCTTCTTGGGCCATGGGACATGCTCGACAAAAACAAAAGCAATGCGCTCGTTCACAGCACGCCGCTGCATCACAACAAGACGGTCTCCGCCAGAACGGCCCCAAGAGAACATGTCGTGCGAGCCACAGAGCGATCTCAGGCCAGGGACCGGTCGCCTGGGCAGTCCCATGGGGCCTACCACGAAGTCTTCTTGGGCCATGGGAGTTTTCGAGCAACAGATACAGTTAGGGAAACGAACTCTGCAGTCCCATGGGGCCTACCACGAAATCTTCTTGGGCCATGGGAGTGTTCGAACAACAGATACAGTTAGGGAAACGAACTCTATATATACCGACGCTGTTTCCCACCCTGCGCTGACATTCGCACAAGAACGCGGGTCCTGTTGTATACGGGATCCTGGTGTATACATGTTTCGCTGCTTCCCTTGGAACAGGGGGGAAAGGTATACACCACACCACCCCGACGCCGTCCCCGACCCTCAAAAAGTCCTGGGATTGAAGAAAACAGCCCGCCGCCGGTAATGTAGATGATCCAGTCTCCGAACAACGCTCTCATTCACAGAACACCGATGTACTAAAACAAGACGGTCTCCGCCAGAACGGCCCCAAGAGAACATGTCGTGCGAGCCGCAGAGAGTTCTCATAGAACATGCCCTCGCGGGCCTCTCTCTCTGGTGGGCCGCGGGGCAGGCCAGGACGCGCCGCCGCGGCTCGGCAAAAAGCTCGGACGTTGACCCCCTGGGAGCGGGGACGCGGTGGGCATGCCGCGCCAGAACCAGCGCCGCGCCACGCCAAGGAACCCTCGGGCGCGGCCGCTCGCCTGGCTTTCGTCCAGCTCTGGTGCGGAGCTTTCGGTCGCGGGCTCTTGCTCAGCGTATCGCGGCGGCGGCCCCGGCGACACGCCATGCCTTACGAGCGGACAGCGCTATGTTCCTCCCGGGGTCCTCCCATCGTACTTAAGGGCCACATCCCAGAAATAATTTCGAGCACCCAGAACAGGATCGAAACAATGTCAAACGAGTATCGCCTCACAGGGCCCGACACGTGAAAACCCTCTCAAGTTTCGGTATTGTCGTGGTGCTCGAAATTCTTTCTGGTGGTCAAGGCCATTGTAGGTTGGAACCTCATCAGGCGCTTCGCTGGAGCACTGGCCAGAGGAGCCGAAGCGTCGCAACTCTCGGCTGGAGGGCCGCCAGAAGTGAGGCACGAGGGCGGGAGGGGGGCGGAGAGAGGAGGGCGGGACCGTACATGGACATTATGTTCGAACCCTGTGGCCCAGGATGTCCCCCAGACCCCTCGAAATTAATATTGATGGCGTGGCGACGGGGGGGGGCGTGAGTGGACAGAAATATTCGAACCCCAAAGCACCGCCTTTATTCAGATCAACATTGATGTCGGGGGCGCGGGGGTGATTTAGAATCTCCCTCGAATGTTGAAGGGTTCGAATCTAGTGTCCATCCACTGGAGGGGGGGAGGCGGGGGCCACCCCCTATCGCTCCCCCTCCCTCCTCGCCCTCCCCTTCAAGACGGAGGAGACGGGCCCTGATGGAAGCGGGTCCTGGACCCGGGGGCCTCTCCCCCCAGGGACCACTCCTTCATCCCGCGTCGCTCTCTGACGGTCCTGGGGCCCGTGGAGGGCCCAGGGAAGCCCGGAGCGGTGAGGAACCTGAGGACCCGTCTCCTTCAGGACCCGCTTCTCCCCCTGGCGATCCCCTCCCCTCCCCTCCTCGCCCTCCCCATGCCCTCCCTTCCTCTCGTCTTGTCCCCTAGTCGCTTGGGGGGTGGGGCCCAGCCTCGCCGAAGGGCACCGCGGCGCCGTTCTCGGGGCTGCCCTGGCACTCCTGGCGGCGGCGCTGCCGGCCAGTTGGGAGCGGCAAAGAGGGGGGTGTCCAAGAGGGGGGGGTGCAAATCATGACCGGCGGCATGTGCGCGGCCCAGCGGGGGGGCCAGGGACGTAATGAAATAAGAAGAGGCGCCATGAAATCTGGGGAGATATCATGGCCCCCGCCATGATATCTACCCCCCCCTAGTCATCACCCCCCTCTTTTCCGCCCCCGAGCCAGGCGCGCAGCGGTGGGAATGGCTCGGCGGGGGGCCGGGGCGACCGACGCGGCGGAGGCGGAGGGCGATGAGAAAGCCGGGGCAAGAGGGCCCAGATGGTGTGGTACCGGAAATTGTCGGTAGCGATTTCGACGCACCCCGAATTTCGGTAGCGACCGGATCTTCGTTTGAGGGCGTTGAAATAGCGGATTTCAGAACGCTCTGATACCGGTACTGGGCGCTACATTTCGGTATTTCGGTAGCGACCGATCTCTGCGGAACGCTACCGGAAATTTCGGTAGCGGACCATCAGGGGGGCGAGAACCCGGAGGTCCGAGGAGCTAATTGTCTCAATGCGGCGTTTTTGCCTGGAGTCCAGCCTCGGGGACCCGCTATCGGGCGTGGGAACCATCCAACATGGATCCAGGACGAACACAAAACACCCCTGGGGAAGGGGTCAGGACCTCTGGGGCTGCGGATTGAAAACAAAGAAGAAAATCGGCGGATGTCTGGGAAACTCCTCCTCTCCTCGGCTCCTCGCTTCCCCGCTCCCTCTGTTTCCTGGCTCGGCCCGCCTTTCGCGGTCGGCCCGCCCTGGGTCCGAGTAAGAGTCGTGCGGCCAGGGCTGCTCCGCAGGCGAATCGCTGGCTGCTGTGTGCAACAGACTGGCTGGAGGAAGGTGCTGGATGCTGGATGACCTAGGAGGCAGGTCCAAGAAGAGAAGGGCGGAACGCAAGGGTCAGGATACAGCACGAATTGGCCACGTACCCGGGACGTTGTGCTCGTCCGTCTTGTCAAAGCTAACAACATTACTACCGAACCGCATAGAGCATCGTCGCGAGGAGGGAGGAGCAGCAGCGGGCGGAGGAGGCGGCGGCCTCCTGAGCGGCGGCGCCAGAGCGGCAGCAGGGGGACGCGGGGGGGCAGCAACAGCAGACACCGAAAGGGGCACGCATTCGAAGGCACTCCGACCTCGCCCGAGGGCTGGCCTAACAGCCGAGACGCGACGAGGAGAAAGAGGCGGCGGCGGCGGACGACGACGACGACGACGACGACGACGTCGACTACGATGACGACGACCTCCGAAGCCGCGGCGTCGACAACGATGGCGGCGGCGCCTTCCCCTTATGAATAACCTTCTTGTCGCAGGCCGAGACATGTCGATAGGGCGGGCTGGGCGTTTCGCCTGAAACTTCCTCAAAACGAATGAACCTCTTGCAACAGTTCCACGGATGACGGTTAATGAGGCTCTCGCCTTAGCGCCACGCACATTCTTATTTCATCTTGTCAAAAGGCTAATATTTTCAAGAGGCTCACTAAAAGAGGGCGGGTCCCTTTCAAAATGATGCTCTCGCCTTCGAGCCGCGCACATTCGTTTCAAACATTTGCAACCATTTCACGAATGGAGGACGGGCCGCTTTCAAAATGCTCTCGCCTTCGAGCCGCGCGTATTCGATTTATAAGTGTGCAAGAGTCACGGATGGATGTGGGTTCCTTTTCAAATTGATGATCTCGCCTAAGCGCTGCGCGCAACTTACTGTACACAAAAACATCCAAACCATGTGCAGCAGTTTCACGGATGGAGGGCAGCTCCTTTTCACACTGTGGTTCTCGCCTTGTCGCCGCGCACAGTGTTGTTTTACGTGTGCAGGAGTTTCAAGGATTCTCATGGCTAACGTCCCAGAAATGGTCTATTGGAGCGGTGTACAGCTCTCAGGGCGCAATTAATAACATCGATTCGCAGTGTTAGAGTCTCAAGAACGGCGTTCGGGCACGATTCAGGATCGTCAAGACGCAGCAGTAAGGTTGATTCGTGGCGTTGACGTCCCAAGAATGATGCTCTTGCACGGTTCACGATTTTCAAACGATTGTCAACCAACGGGGTGCGTCCCTGTGGAAGTGAACCCTTGTAGGGGCCAATGCAGTGGGAAATTGGGATGAGGGTTGATCGCAGCATCGTTGATAAGTCTTGGGTTTACACTGGTCCTCCTCCTCCTCCTCCTCGTCGATGCCGACCCCCCCTCCATTTTCACCCCTCCTCCCCCTTATTAGCCTCCCCTCAACCCCCTCCTCCTCCTCCTCCTCCTCCTCCTCCTCCTCACCTTCCTCTTCCCGCCTCGGGGGCTGAGAATTGTCAGGAAGCGGCCGACGTGATATTCAAGGCGCGAGGTGGCTACGCTCGGAAGGGCGGCTCTGCGAAGCAGAGTGCCGCACTCGACGCCTGGGCGTCACCTTCGCAACACTCGACATCATGGAGGCGGGCTTACGTGCTGCATAGCCTCGAGTGGAGGGGTGCGCCAAAACCAAAGAAGAGAAGGCGGAGGAGAAGAGCCAAGCGAAGGCGAGAGGAGGGGGGGGGAGGAGGTCGTCGATGGCTTCGGAGGTTTCCTGGAGCTCTCGGAAGCTCCCCGAACTTCCTGGCTTCCTGGAAGAGGGTGGTCGTGAGAGCCGACGTCGCGGACACACTGCAACACCGAGAAAAATCGCGACCGGAGCCCAGAACACATCTCTCTGCTCTGCTGCACCCTTAGAGTCGGGTCGTTGCGCGCTGGCCTCGGGCCCCGAACACAGGCGAAAACGCCCGCAGTGACAACAATTGCCACGCCCAGACCTCAGGGGGGAAGGGAGATCATATGATCCTGCGAGGCGGGGAATTTCCCCAATCAGAGCTTGCCTCTGTAGGGGTCCTTGCGGATTAAAGGCCGAGGTGAGGTTCGCCGCCGATTCGGTGGCCGGGTTCGGGTGCCTGGGTGCCTGGGTGCCCGGGTGCCCGGGTGCCCGGGTGCCCGAGTTCGCCGCCGATTTGGTAGCCGGGCCCGGGTGCCCGGGTGCCCGGGTGACGGGTGCCTGGTGCCCGGGTGGGTGCCCGGTGCCCGGGTGCCCGGTGCCCTGTAGCCCTATAGCCTCATAGCCCTATATCCCTATCGTCCTATAGTAGCCTTATCGCCCTATAGCCCAATAGCCCTATAGCCTTTTTGCCCCAAACAGATTCTGATTGGGGTTTTTCTCCGGTATCATGTACATATCCACCGCCTTGTGACCGACGTCCGTGCCCCAGCGGGCGGTGGATATGGATATGTTTCGGCCCCCGTGGGCCCGGATATGTCCATACCCACCGCCCGCCGAGGCTGTGTGAAACTGACCCCCAGGCGGTGGTCATGTGCAAATTCCCGCCTCGGGAATCCGACCACCTCCCCAAACCCCCGACGTCACGAATTTTCACAACGTCACGTGAGAGTGCGACCGTGCGCTTCCGCGAAGTGCGCCCCGGGGGAGCGCGGGCGGGCGGCGCCCTCGAGGGGGGGGGCGCGACAGGGGTTCGGTCGGGCAGGTCCCCCTAGAGGCGGATCTTGGAGGAAACATGGAACATGCTCAGGAAGACTCGAACATAGGGAAAAAGACGCTCAAACAATCGTCCGCAAACTGTATTGTTTGACTATTCTTGAACACTCCCCCTCTAGAGGGGCGGGGGCCCGACCTAAGACAAGGGGGGGGTCTTCTGAGGAGGCGGCGGGCTTCTCATGAGCCTTCCGTGAAGCCTCCCGGGGGGGCCTCCTGAGAAGGCCCCCGCGACGCAGCCCCTGTCGTCCGAGAGGGCCGCCCCCCGCACGCCGCCGCCTCGCGGGCGCCGCCAGGGTCCACGCGCCTCCCGCGGAGAGAAGCAGCGAGGGCGGAGGACCGACCGACGCGCGAGCCAACGCTGGGCACCGCGTGCAACGGCCACTGTGGAAGCCAGACGTCGGCGGCGAGCGAGGGGGGGGGGAATAGGGAGAAGGGGCGGGCCTGCTCGGAAGGCTCGGACGTCCCCCGGCCTCGCCGGAGCGGTGCTCCGAGCCTGCCCCGAGGACACCGAGAGCCGGGAACACCTCTCCGAGGGCTCGAGGGCCTCTGAGAAGTCCCGCCGCCTTCCGAGGAGGCCTCCCCCTCCACACTGTCCCCCCCCCCCCCCTCGCTCGACGCCGAAGGAAGGCGCCCACGCCGCCGCTCCCCGGAGGACCTCCCCCAAGATGAGGCGCCCGCTCTGGCCCGGACCTCGAGGCGAGGCCCGGCCGTGGCGGCGAGGGAAGAGGGCCGCGGCATGGGCACCTCCTCTCGGCTCCTCTGGGAGCAGGCGAGCGCGCCCCTCCCCCCGCCCTCCGCCGCCCGCCCGCGCCCCCCGCGTGCGGCGCGGCGCGCCGCGCGCGGACGTCTCATTGTCTCCGGCCGCGGGGCGGCGGGCAGGGCAGAGCGCGCTGCGCCGCGCAAACGTCTGCCCCGAGGCTCCCCACAAGCGTCGGGGGGGCGCCACCCCCGCCGACAGCCCCGCGTCGACCCCCGTCGCGGGCAGCCACCGCGCGCCGAAGGCGCTCCGACCCCCGTCGCGGCGCGGCGACGAGGCGAGGTTGACCCCCGTCGGGGGGGTACCCCCCCACGCTTATGTAGAAACCCAGGGTGCACGCAGACACCCCCCGACGAGCTTTGCGTGTACGTCTCCAGGGAGCGTGGCGGTGCATGAGGTCGCTGGCTCTCGATGGTGATCTGGGCACCGCCACCCTCCCCCGAGGCACGGGATGCGGGCAATACTCCTGCGCATATCCACTGCAGCATGGGGTCTCGGGCCCCCTGCCCCTCAAACCCGAGGCGCACTGGCCATGGATAAGTTCCCCCCGACAGTCTCGACTGTTGTCCACATCCAGTGCACCTCGGCCCTGTGGCGCCCCTCCCAAAACAAAAAACAAGACGCACTGGATGTGGATATCAGAGTGAGGGGGCCGAACGGTCATTCATTGTCCCTGGGTGCGTGGCTGAAGTGAGAATCCGTGGTGAAGATTATGACTGTTGCGTCGTTGTTGTTGTTGTTGTTGTTGTTGTTGTTGTTGTTGTTGTTGTTGTTGTTGTTGTTGTTGTTGTTAGTGTTGTTGTTACTGCTGTTGTTGTTCTTGTTGTTGGTTGTGTTGATGTTGTCATTTGTTGTCGTCGTCCCCCCCGCGACCCACCCCGCGTCCCACCCTGCGTCCAATCCCGCGACCCAACCCGCGATCCACCCGCGACCCAACCCGCGACCCATCCGCGAGCCACCCGCGACCCACCCCGACCCACCCGTTACCCACCCGCCCTTGCTCCACATTGGTTTGAAGAAAAAAATCTGTGCCTGCGGCGGGCTCGTTGTATAACTTGTGGAACTTTGGCGCCTGCGGCGGGCTTATCCAGAGTCTCGCAGACTGCGGACGTCCCCACCGAACCCCTCACTCTTACCTGCATCTGTGGGGTGCTGCGTAGACCTTGCCAGCACAGGAAGCTTCCATTTCCCTTCCTCCTCCTCCGCCTCCTCCTCCTCCTCCTCCCTCCTCCTCCTCCTCCTCCTCCTCCTCCTCCTCCTCCTCCTCCTCCTCCCCCTCCTCCCCTCCTCCCCCTCCGCTGGGAGGTGTCAATGTGCGTATTTCTGCGGCAGAGGCGCCGCGCGTGGGCGCGCGGGGGCACGCATTGGAGCCCGCGCCGTCCCCCGGCAGAGATGTGCGCCCCTCGCGCGGGGCGCGGCGCCTAGGGCCGCCGCGCCCTGGGCTTCGTGGCACAGCCGCTGGGAGGAGGGGTGGGGGAGGAGAGAGGAGGAGGAGGAGGAGGGAGGAGGAGGAGAGGAGGAGAGGAGGAGAGGAGAGGAGGGAGGGAGGAGGAGGAGGGAGGAGGGGGAGGGAGAGAGGAGGGGAGGAGGAGGAGGAGAGGGGAGGTGGAGGAAGAGGAGGAGGAGGAGGAGGAGGAGCAGGAGCAGGAGCAGGAGGAGGAGGAGGAGGAGGAGGAGGAGGTGGAGGAGGAGGAGAAGGAGGAGGAGGAGGAGGAGGGAGGAGGGGAGGAAGGACTCCTCCCCTCCTCTCTTCTCCTCTTTTTTTTTTCTCTCTCTCTCTCTCTCTTCCCTCCTCCCTTCTCCCTCCCACGGCACAAACAGGAACAGAAGCTCTCGGAGATCCGCGAGCATTTCTGGGGTCGGCGCGGGAGCCCCCCTCCCTGCCGCGCGGAGCGTGCCAGGGGCGGCCCTGGAGTCGGACCCTTTCCCCTGGACTGGTTTTTCGTCCTGGGCCGTTTTCTGACGGTCCCGAGGGCCGGTACGGGCACGGGCCCCCAGAGACCGAACATAGCGAACAAAACGACCGTCGCGATTTTCAATGGCTCGATGGGGGTCTGGGAAGCAAGCTCGGCCAGCAGCTCCCGCCAGCGAGACGAGCACGGCCAGCACCTGCTGCACAGCACAGGAAGCGGCACCGGGCAGCAGAAGCTGGGACTGCGAAGCGAGCGCTGCCAGCAGCGGCTCCGACTCCGAAGCGGCCAAGCAAGGGCGCCTACCTTCGCGCATCGCAAGGCGCGAGACACAAATACCTTCGCGCTCTCGCGCCGCCTCCCAGGGGAGCAAGGAGGAGGAGGAGGAGGAGAAAAGGGGGGAGGAAGAGAAGAGGAGGAGAAGGAGGAGGGGGAGAAGAACAAGAAGCGACGAGGAGGAAGAGGGGGAGGAGGAGGAGGAGGAGGAGGAGGAGGAGGAGGAGGAGGAGGAGAGGAGGAGGGAGAGGAGGAGAGAGAGAAGGGAAGAAGGAAGAGAAAGAGGAGGAGGAGAGGAGGAGAAGGATGAAGAGGGGAGAGGAGGAGGAAGAGGAAACGAGGAGGAGGAGGAGGACACGGAGGAGGCGGAGGAGGAGAAGGAGGAAGAGACGGAGAGGAGGAGGAGGAGAGGAGGAGGAGGAGGAGGAGGAGGAGGAGGAAGAGGAGGAGAAATCGGGGCCGAAGCGCGCAGCGCGAAGAACTTCGCGCCCTCGCGGGGGGGTCTGAGAAGACGGGCCCTGGACCCCAAGGCCCTGCCCCCAGACGAGCTCTCCGTCCTGCGAGTCGGGTTCTGACACTCCCTGGGGCCCCTGGAGGGCCCCAGGGCCCCGCGGGGGGAAGTGTCCCTCCTCCTCCTCCTCCCTCCTCCTCCTCCTCCTCCTCCTCCCCTCCCTCCACTTCCTCCTCCTCCCTCTTCCTCCCTCTCCTCCCCCCTCCTCCTTCTCCCCCCCCTCCTCCTCTTCCTCCTCCTCCTCCTCCTCCTCCTCCTCCTCCCCTCATCCTCTTCCTCGTCCTCCTCCTCCTCCTCCTCCTGATCATCATCACCATCATCATCATCATCATCATCATCATCATCATCATCATCAGCATCATCATCATCCTCCCCGGGGCCCGGACCCAGGGCCCCAATAAGAAGGAACAAACCTCAGGACCCTTTTTTCCCTCAGGACCCGTGTCCCTCATGTCGCGGGCAACGATGGGGGCGAGCTGCCCAGGGGAGAGCACTCCATGTATCCAAGGGCGCCGATGGTCCATGCTTACGGCTGAGGCTCCCGGGCGAATACCTGTACTGGCGGCGCGCACAAGGGGGTGGAGGGAGGGGGGGGCTTCTTAGAAGGAGGCTGCTTCTTAGAAGGCGCCAGTTTGTTACATCTGTAGACAAGGCCCGCGCCTTCTGAGAACCAGGGGTGCTTCTAAGAAGCCCTCCCCCCTCCCCCCACCCCCCTCTGCGCGTGGCTGAAGTACCATGCTGAAGGGGCCCTGGGACACACAAATGAAGACGGTCGGGCTTGATTATTGGAGGGGGCACGCGGGAGGACATCGGGCCGCATCGTCGATGCACCGGCGATGCCGAGCGATCTTTGGACCCCATCTGCTCTGGCCCCATCCCAGAGGCCTCTGCCGCCCTCGCCTCGGCCCCCGTGGAGGAGGCGATGGGGAGGGCCTAGGTGGGGGCAGGAAGGATCATGATGATGATGACGATGATGATGATGGTGATGGTAGTGCTGATGATGACGGTGATGATGATGATGATGATGATGATGATGATGATGGTGATGATGATGGTGGTGGTGGAGATGATGATGGGGATGATAATGAGGATGATGATGATGATGGTGATGATAGTGATAAGGACGACGAGTCGGATGATGGCGATGCTGCTAATAATGAGGGGGGGGGATGATGAGGATAATGATACGGATGATGACGACGACAATGATGACGCTGATGATGATGAGGACGAGGACGAGGATGAGGATAAAGACGATGATGATGAGGAGGAGGATGCCAATGAAGACGACGGTGATGATGATGGTGACGATGATGATGATGACGATGATGATGATGCTGATGCTGATGCTGATGATGCTGGTGCTGATCAGGAGGAGGAGGAGGGCGAGGAGGACGAGGAAAAGGAGGAGGAGGAGGAGCAGGCACTGCCCTCGTGACCCGCTTCCCCCCGTGGCGAGGCGGGGCCGCCCCCCCGCAGAAGCGCGGGCCGCGCGCGGCGTCGGCGGCGCGCCCCCGCCGCCCCGGGGCGGCTACCGCCCCGGGCCGCCGCCGGGCGCGGGCGCCGCCGGGGGGGGCGGGCCGCCGGCGGCCTGCCGGGGGGGTGGGGCGCGCCTTCCCTGAGCCAAGGGAGGGGGGGGGGGGGGGAAGGGGGGGGGGGAGGAGGGGGAGGAGGAGGAGGAGGAGGAGGAGGAGGAGGGGAGGAGGAGGAGGAGGAGGAGGAGGAGGAGGAGGAGAAGGAGGAGGAGGAGAAGGGGGCGAGGGCGAGGAGGGAGATGAGTAGGAGAGGGAGGGGGAGGGAGGGGGCTGGGAGCAGGGCCGAGAGCAGGGACGGGGGAGGGAGGGGATGGAAGGGAGAAGTGCATTTCCTTTCCTCCTCCTCCTCCTCCTCCTCCTCCTCCTCCTCCTCTGCTCGTCCTCCCCATCATCGTCGTCGTCGTCGTCCTCCTCCTCCTCCTTTTCCTCCTCCGCCTCCTCTTCCTCCTCCTCCTCCTCCTCCTCCTCCTCCTCCTCTTCCTCCTCCTCCTCCTCCTCCTCCTCCTCTTCCCCTCCTGCTCCTCCTCCTCCTCCTCCTCCTCCTCCTCCTCCTCCTTTTGCACGTCGTCCTCCTGCTCCCGTGGTTTTCCCGCCCGCTTCGTGGGGGGGGGGCGCTCTTCCCTGAGAAGGGGGGCTCCCTAGACGTGTTCGCGTCGCAACGAATCCCGCGCGGAGGTTTGTTTTTGTGTGTCGCAGTTTTTGGCCAGGGTGGGATCTTCCCTGAGGAGTGGGGCTCTCCAGACGCGCTCGCGTCGGGAAACAATCTGGAGTTTTTGGACAGGCAGAGGGGGGGGTCCCTTCCCTGAGGACGGGGATTCCCCACACGTGCTCGCGTAGAGACAAAACCATGGCGGAGGCCTTTCATAGTTTTGGGCCCTCGCGGCCCTCGCTGGGCCCCGGGACCGTCGCAAACCGATTCGCGATGAGAAGCTGGCCCCAAGAAAGGGGTCGGGACTTCCGGGGACCGTGTATCGAAAACATCTGGACGTCGAATATCTGGGTCTGGCAACTTTGCCCTATCGCGTAGAGCAAATGTGTGCGGCGTCGGCGCGCAAAGGTTCCTGACACCGCTCAACAATCCACCCCTGTTCGACATGCAAATAGCGAGGCGAACGTTGTGCCATGCACGGTTGATCACGAACGCCACTCCTCTCGACCCCACTGCGGACCCACGCATGGCAAACGCATGCCCTTAGAACAATGCCATATGTTATGGCTGCTCTGTGCGCCGCGTTTCGTTAACACCAAAGATATCCCATTCGATTGCTGAAAACCCCTGAAGTAGCTCCGTGGCCTGGCCTTCAGACACGATGCTACGAACATGCATGTGACATACGTGCATAAGAACATGAGCATGCACCTCGATACGTTTTTTCATCAGTGGGGGAGTATTTACGCCACGCAGCACTGCCAGAGCTTTCCCCTGCTTCGCGAGATGACACCATTGCCATGATTGTTCACGTTTCCCTCCCCCTCCCAATTTCAGTATCCCCTTTCTAACGCCACGCCTTCATGTAGTCGGTGCAAGCTCTGACAGCAAGCCACATTCCATCATGCATGTTTCCATGGCCCTTCTCCTTTAAAATTACCCGCACCATGTTCAGTCCTCGTCCTCTGGATGCTTCAACGCCGATGTTCCGCGTGGTCTCTTTGGTCCTCCTGGTGCCGGCCTTGTTCCTAGCGTTGACACGCCTGTTTGCGTGGAGCTCTTTGAGAATGAATTACATCTCGTCGATGTCGTTCTCGATTGTCATTTACGTTGGCTTCAACTCCGCCACCTCTTTTTAAAAAGATGTTGCGTTTCCCGTTGCTGTGCCTGCCGCGTCAATCGCAACATGTCTCAAAACAATCGCTTTGGATATATCCACCACCATTCCGGACATCATCCCTGGTGT
The DNA here is from genome assembly GCA_963575745.1 of Prorocentrum cordatum. Taxonomy (NCBI): domain Eukaryota; class Dinophyceae; order Prorocentrales; family Prorocentraceae; genus Prorocentrum; species Prorocentrum cordatum. The sequence continues at coordinate 95,739 of CAUYUJ010020957.1, read as the reverse complement.
TGCCACTCCGCCGGAACAGTCGACCTCTGCCCAGCCGCCGACGCGCAACAAAAAGTGTGTGTGTGTGTCGCACGTACTCAAAGGGAGTCCTCAGAGGTCACCAACGAGCCCTAACGAGCCCTACGGAGCCTCTCGAGTTCTTGTGAGCTCGACGAGTGCACAGGCAGCACGTCGCAGTTCGTACAAGTGGCCTTCCCAAGCTTCCTCAGAGGGGTTGGGCGGCGGGCATAAAACTCTGGCAGAGTTATAAATATGATAGGCGGTGACCACAGCCTCAATTATGGATGGGCTGGGCGATCCGCCGAGGCCAAGACGACAGACTGCACAACTCGGAATCTCGGCCTGGGGCGGGTAAGCGATAGACCATAGAACATTACAGTCCAAATAGTGCGAGAATGTGTCAGGCGCAGCTATCAGAGGAGGCTCCCTGCACCGAAAGCGACACACGCCGACGCCAGTCTGTACGTGAAGGCGGCCTGATGTGAGCCAGGCGCCAGAGACCGTCTTTAGAATCGCACTCTGCCACGACGGCGCGAGGCGCGAAATCGCGTCTCTCAGGCCGGCCCACCGCGCCTGGCACGACACCGCGTGGGAACCGCAGGCCCTGGGACACCCGACGCGACCTTCAACCTCGAGCCCCCACGCCTTCAGACGGCGCTGGATCAGGAGGTGGAGGAGGTCGGGATGGAGCGAGGCGTGCAAAGAGGAAAACAATGTTTTCTGCGCACGCACTCGCACGCCTTGCTCGGCTGCGTCGCGGATGGCACGGTCGAGTGCCCTCCTCGCAGCGGCAGCTGGGCGCGCGAGCACGCGATCATTCACGAAATCCTCCTGCGCGGAGGCAAGGAACTGAGCGATCGGCCTGGTCTGCCAGTACGGCGGGGACAATGTGCCGCTGCCAATGACCCACAGGCTCCCGTGGTCCAGGACCTGGCTCTGCAGCCATGCGTGCAGCTCCTTCCAGTTGCTCACCGTGGAGAGGGCAGTGCGCATGGCCGCCGCACAGCCCGTGGCCAGCATCGAGCGGATACGAAGGCCAGGCGCCCACGCACCCAGCGCCAGGAAGTCATGCCTGCCCAGCGCCTGTGGGGGCATGCGCCACAACTTGGCAACCGCCCACCCCTCCTTGGCCAGCAGCATCTTCGGGGTGGCCGTCAGTTGTTGGAGATATCCCAAGACAGGCAAAACACGTCGATTATAAAGCCGAGCAGCCAGCGACGGGGCCGCACCGCTCATCGCGATGTCCACGACGCGGGAGAGCCACTTCGCCGCCGCCTTCCTCCAGATGTCCCGCTCCGTCGCGCCAGGGCCGACAGCGAAGCCCAGGTACTCCCCCTGGTCGCGCACCTGCATGCAGCACCACTCGCCCAGGGCGTCGGCCAGCCACCCTCTGAGATCTGCGACGAGCTCGTCCGTGAGCGTGCCCTCCAGCGGGATCAGCACGCACTTGTGGAGCTTCAGGTGCAAGCTGGCGAGCGCCCGAGCAGCAGCAAAGGCCCGCCACAGCCCACGGAGCAGGCGGCGCGACCGCAGCACCACTCCGACGTCGTCAGCACATACCCCGAGGGCGGAGAGGCGGCTGGCATCGCGGTCAGTGTACTGCATCATGTGATGGATGAACGGGTTCATTGCAATGGCCCAGAGACTCCCAGAAGACGGACATCCCTGGGCGAGCCCGCAAGAGACGCAAACAAAATGCACCATCGCGCCCGCGAGCTCCACATACGCCGTGGGGAGCCAGTAGAGCGCCTCCAGCAAGTACCGAACGCCTCCCACGAATCCCGAGTGGATCAGCATGAGCAGCATCCATTCGGTCATCAGCGAAGGGAACGCGTCGCCAAAGTCGAACAGAGCCATGATGGGCTTGCTCGACTCCTGCAGCCCCGCGGCGCGCGCGGTGGCGTCCAGCAGGCAGATGTTGTCCAGGAGGTTGCGGCCCTGCAGGAAGCCCCGCTGGGGGGCAGGCGAGGCCTTCTCTATGGGCCCCTTGATCCGCGCATTCACCGCCGAGGCCACCAGCTTGCAGTCCGCATTCTTGAGCGCAATCGCCCGCGTGGTGCAAGGCGTGCGAAATGCGCCTTCCACGAGATCCTCCTCGTACGAGCCCTTCGGGAGGAAGGCGAGCAGGTGGTCGTTCCAGTCGACGGGCGGAGGCCTGCCAGACGCTATCTCCAGGACCACGTCCTCCAGCGCCGCCAGCGCCGCAGGGCATGCACGCCAGGCTGCATACGGCAGGCCGTCGGGCCCAGGCGCCGACTCCTTCGCTCGAACAGCAGCGCGCAACAGCGCCTGCCGATCAGGGGGGAGCAGGTCGGCCACCTCCAGCTGCGGCGCGTGCTCTGTGATGTACTTGCTCGCAAGGACCTGCCAGTCGGGAACCTTCGGCTTGACCTGGAAGATCGGGGCCCAGTGGTTGCGGAGGGCCTCGACCATGTCGACCTGGTCCGTGAGCACCTTGTGTCCCTCGTCGTCGGGCACCTTGATGCCCTGCAACTTGAGCGTGCGATTGAAGGGCGACCACAAAGCTTCCCGCCTGCGCATCTTGCGCCGGGCAGCATTCACCATCTTGAACGATGTGGAGTCGAACGCCTTCGCCTCCTGCTCCGAGAGGGCGGCCGCTCGAGCCTCGAAGTGCATGCGCTGGGCCTCGGCGAAGTCCCTAGCGAACGACGGTGGATCGATCAGCGAGACCTGGGCGCTAGTGACCGAGATGTACATCGGCGCGATCTCGCACGTCAGGAGGAGCCTCTGTCCCAACTCGACATCGTCTCGCCAGACCGCTCGGGACATCGAGCGAAAGACCATCAGCTTCGTCTCGCCTTTCGGGTTGCGGCAGCGCAGATCCCTCACATACTTCGCTGCCTCCTTCATCAGCTCCTTGTGCCGACGCCGCGTCGCATACACCCCGAGCTTGGACCAATCGACGAGCACGCGCAGCCTCTCGTACTGAGCAGCGAACTCAGGATCCTTGAAGAAGTGGGAGGGGATCCTCTGCTCCTCGGCGGGCGCCACCTGACGGGCCGAGACCGAGATCACGACGGGCACATGGTCGCTTATGCCTCTCTCGTGCAGGTCCTCTGGCTTATCCTCAGTAAGCGCCGAGAAGTGCTGCTGCAGGGCGGCCCAGCTCGGCATCGATACGAACACGCGATCGATCTGGGTGAGCTTGGGCTGCCACTCATTAGTGACATAATGTGTGGGCAGCTCATTGTCCAGCTCCATCAGGCGGCTGAACACGCTCTGCCAGAAGGCGTCGTGAGCGCGCACAGCAACATCACCTTGACTACGCCTCTTGTCCACCTCTGGAGCACGCGGGTACATGGGCGCTTGCTTGTACAGGTTGAAGTCTCCTAGCAGAAGAACGGTGACCTTCTCGGGTGCCATGTCGGCCATTGTGAGGTCGGAGAAGAGCTTGCTTCGAAATTTCGAGCGATCCTCATCGCTTAAACCAAAGTTGTGTACATTGTATATCACAGTGCTGCAAGATGAATTGCCATCCGCGGCGATCGCGGAGATCCTCAGCCTCAGGATGCGGCCAGGGACGATCACCTCAGGACGAAAGCGCGCACGCTGCAGAACCAAGGGGTCGCAGGGCACGATGATGCAGACGCCACCAGCATCCACGCGTGGGATGGACTCGAAGACCTGGCAGGATATGTGCAATCGATGCAGAGCCTGACGAAGCTCAGCCCGCGTGGCATGGACTTCCTGGACCGCCATCACCACCCCTCGCTTCAGCAGGTGTGCCAAGTAGCGGAGCTTGAGCTCGCGGATGCCACCCGCGGTACGGTCATGATGAAGAAGAGCGCGCGCATTCCAAGTGCCAAACATCGCCGGGGGAATCTTCGATCCCGAAGCACCCGAAGACGATAGCACAGGGCGCCAGCATGCCAGCCGCCTGCTAAATGGCCCACTGGATGCGCTCTGACGCACCAAAGCGCTCCTCGAACGCCTCCGCAATGCTCTGCTTGTCAATACCCGTCTCGAGGACCATGCGATAGTTCCACTGGAGCGTTGTTGCCTCGGATGGCGTCTCGGGGACGAGGACCTTGATGACAGGCGAGGAGCCCCTGTAGATGACGCCCTGAGCGCGGTGCGCCCTCCACCTGCCCACACACGACTCCTTAACAATCTCCAGCAGCTTCTTTGTCTCGATCTCGCGCCGCACCATCTGCGGGCTCTTGTCAAGGCCCACAAAGACGGCTGTGCGGGCCCCCGCGGGGGTGGCGGCGTCGAACCTGCGCCACTCGCCACTGGCCAGCTTGAGATGCTTGAACGCGTGGTGCACGTGCCTAGCGGCGAAGCCCTCCGCACCCAGGAACTGAATGATGAAGCGGCGGCCTGGACTATCGCCCTCGAGCTTCCATTGCTCGTCAGTGAAGCCGCCCTCAGCCAACCAGGGGGCCACGCACTCGCGGATGGCGGCCATCGCCACAGGCTCCCTAGTGGTGGCCACGAAGATGGTGTGGTTCGGCTCGCGAGTGAAGGCGACGTTGCTATTGACATCCAGCTCGGGCGGCGCAGCCTTCTCGCACTGGTGAACAATCTCCTGCATCTGAGCGAGCTGCGACCGCATGTCACGGTGAGCCTTCTCCAGCGCGTCCTGCCGGGCATCGAGATCACGAAGATGAAGACTGGTCTCCTCGTTGATGGTCTCCTGCCGCGCCGCAAACGCACGGATGGCAGTGGCTGTGCTCTCCGTGATGCTGCGTTGCATGCGATCCGCGGACTCCTTGACCGAGGCGGACACCGAGCTGATGATGCTTGACTGAAGGGCGGCCAGAATGTCATCCAGGTCGCCGTGGAGGACGGGGGCGGTCTTGTCCTTGGGGTGGCGCGGGGAGTCGATGGCGATGACAGGCGGCGTCCCAGCGGCAGCGGCCTGACCACGCCCAGCACGGCCTCCTCGTCCATCGCCCCCTCCTTCAGCAGACCAGGGATCAGCGCGCTGCAACGGATCGTCCGTCTCCATGCTGCCAGCAGCACCAGCGCGGGCAGTAGCACGCGCAGCCATCGGGGAGCCCTGGCTCCTGCTCCGCACGTCATCTTCGCAGCGGGCCGAGCTGACACGGCTGCGTGGCGACTGACGCCCATCGCCACTCGCACGTGCACGCCCTGAGCGTCGCGGAGCACAAGTGTCGGCGCCATCGGGCATACGACCAGCAGGGACGTGCCGAGTCGGAAACGTGACGGCCACTGCTGGGGCGGACCAGCAGGGCTCGTGAGTGTGGGCGCCACTCAGTGCAGTAGCCCAGAAAGCAACACGGTTTTGTCGGTGGAGAGATTTGGCGCAAGGAGAGATCCCTCGCGCTTGGTCGCCCCGAGAGACTCGCGGTCGTCGGGAATCTCATAGCCTTGAGCCAAAATGGCTACGGAAAAGTGTGTGTGTGTGTGTGTGCGTGTGTGCGTACGTGCGTGCGTGCGTGCGTGCGTGCGTGCGTGCGTGTGTGTGTGGATGTGTGTGTGTGTGTGTGTCTGTGTGCGTCTGTGTGTTTGGATATGTGTGTGTGTACGTGTACGTGTACGTGTGCGTGTGCGTGTGCGTGTGCGTGTGCGTGTGCGTGTGTGTGTGTGTGTGTGTGTGTGTGTGTGTGTGTGTGTGTGTGTGTGTGTGTGTGTGTGTGTGTGTGTGTGTGTGTGTGTGTGCGTGATCTCGGGCCCCGCGAGACCGAAGCCGCCGACGCGCCACGCAGCGCAGAGGGCGCGCGCGCGCCAGGACCAGGGTCGGGCGGCGCAGCCCCACCGAGGTAGGCGCGCCCCGAGCACCAGCCGCGCAGGAGGCACGCCAGGTGCGGAGCCCTTCGCGTGCACAGGCGACCTCCCCAACGCACTCACTATATGATACAGGCAAAACGTTGCGCACGGGACACGCGGCAGGACACAAGACTCTTCCGACGGCAACATGGCCTCCCAGACCACAGGACACAAGGGTACCCTGCCGAGGCCGCGACACGCCCAGAACGCCGCGGGCCAAGGCACCGACACCCGCGGAAACCACAGGACGCAAGGATACCCTGCCCCTGGGCTGCAGAGGACACGACGCGCGATGCGCAGGACACAAATAGTACCCTTGATTGGGCAGGGTCGACCTACTAATGTGGGTCCCCTCCATGTTATGGAAAGAAAAAGGTAGCGTGACAACTTGCACAACCCCAGCACAAACCCTTGCACAACCTTGCACAACCCTCGCGCAACCCTGTCGCACAACCCCGTTGCACAGCACCTCCAACACTTTTCCTTCTCATGACATAGCGTATGTTGTTCCCATCGTACACGGACCACATCCCAGGTCCCAGAACTGATGTAGAGCACCCTGAAAATTATCGAAACTGTGTCTCTGCCTGACACGCTGGCGATGTGCCGAACGAGGATCGCTTCCGAGGGCCAGACACGTGGAACCCCCCGAATTTCGGCACTTGCGTGTTGCTCGAAATTATTTTCTGGGGGTCTAAGGCTAACGTAGATTGGAACATCATAAAACTACACGCGAAAAACAGGACCATGACCGAAGAAGAGGGAGAGAAGGGAGGGCGAGGAGGCAGGAAGCGGAGGACGACGACGAGCAGCACCAGGCGCCTGCGTTCCTCTCCCGGACTCCGTCGAGACTTCCTCGCGACGTCGACCCCTGGGACCGCCGCCTCCCCCGGGCTAGCCTTGCTGACCGCCCCGGAGCGCGGCCCAGGATCTCCGCTGAGGCCCAGCGTCGTGCTTGCCTTAGGTCGGTCGGGCATGTCCTCCCACAGGCGGGTTTTGGACGAACAAGCGAAAAAAGAATAATAAAGAAACCCAGGAATGTCCAAACATGATGGAAAAATCGTCCCCTGGCAATGTCCTGACTATTCTTGAACCTCCCCCCTGTAGAGGGGGCGCGCCCGACTTAATGTTTGCCCCGCTGTCCCGCTGTTTTGGGCGCCCGAGTTATCCCGGGTAACTCGGGTCCGGGGTAACTCGGGTTTGGATTCCCGAAAAAGGAACCCGAGTTAGCCCTGACCCGAGTTACCCCTGATGATGTGGGGCTCTGGACGCCCGAATTATCCGGGGTAACTCGGGTCCGGGGTAACTCGGGTTCGGATTCCCGAAAAACGAACCCGAGTTAACCCTTACCCGAGTTACCCCGGATGATTCGGGGCTCTGACTGTTCACGACGCGAGGCTCGGCTGCACGCACGGGCGGCCCCGGGCAGGAATGCCCTCTGGCGCGCGGGCTGTCTGAAGGGCGGGAGGGGGCCGCGAGCGGGGGGGGGGGGGGGGGGGCGGCGGCGGCATCCAGGCGCGCAGGCCCAGTGCTGGGAGGGGCCCTCCTCCTCCTCCTCCTCCTCCTCCTCCTCCTGCCTTTCCTCCTCCTGCCTGTTCTCCAGTCCTGCCTTTCCTCCTCCTCCTCCTCCTCCTCCTCCTCCTCCTTTTCTTCCTTTTCCCTTTCCTCCTCCTCCTCCTCGTCCGCCTCCTCCTCCTCCTCTGATGCGCTGATGCACTGGTGAGTTCAAAGCTCATGCGATGCACAAGGATGAACCAAACATATGGGCGAGCCCGCTCTGCCCTGGCGCAGACGAGGCCCGCCTCGCTAGGCGATGCCTCGTTCCACGAGGCCCGCCTCCCTGGGCGGTGCCTTGGTCGGGTCCTCCTCCCCTCCCTACTGTGCTCCCCACCATCCATTCCCCAAGCCCCAACTTGAGACGCGACTCTACTGCAGCGATCGTGCCTGATGGAAGGGCGGGGGCGGGTGAGGGGAGGGAGGAGGTATAATGAAATGCAGGGGAGGGCGGAAGAAACAGGAGAGCGGAAGCAGACAAGACAGGCACAACATGTGCATATGCTGAACTCTGGTGGCTCTCATATGTCCATGCCGTGAATCGCACTCAGCACACTGAGCTGGCTCAAAATGTTGTACCTTCGGCCTCCGCAAAACAGTCAAGCCGGCCCCACACATCGTGCAGTACACGTGTTTCGATGGTGGGTGCGATTCGGCGATCGGCTGAAGCTTGATTCTGCCATCCGACGGCCCGCGCCAATACTCGCTCCCGCTGTCAGATTCACACTGCGTCTTGTCATGAGGCGAGGAGGTGGCGGCAGGAGTCCTCGCTAACTGCTCCAGCCGCCCATCCAGGTTGAGGATGTCCCCCAGGAGGTCCATGACAATATCTTTCAGGTCCTGGATGGCATCGAGGAGGGGCTCCTCCACTGCTGAAGCGGCCTGAACTCTTCCATCCGTGCTTGCCGTGTCCGGCCCAATATCATACCGTTCAGGGCCTTTCAGCTTTGCCCCTGACGTCTTGGCCGTCTTGGCCTGCAAGTCCGAGAGAAGCTGCCTCAGCTGCGCCGACTCGGCGGCTGCCGCGGCCGCTGCAACCACTCGCTGCCACTTCTCCGCGACCAGCTTGTCCTACAGCTCTGCGACCTCCTCCGCGTGCTGCACCATATGAACGGACATTTGGGTCTGCAAGTCCACGAGCTGCTGCCGTAAGTGCGCCATCTGTGCTGCAGCCTCGGAGTCTGCGGGTACTCGCCGCTCCTCTTCGCAAGACGACACCCCACAGCCGTCCGCCTCGCCCGACTCCTGGAATATGGGCCGGGTCACGCTCCCGGCCTTGACTGTCATCTGCGACTGCTCAACCAGACTTGGCGCTGCCACCATCGGAGCAGCCCGAACTTCCTCTGCAATCGACTTGTCTGGGTGCGCCACCATCCGCCTCCCAGCACGGAAGGACGTCCAGCGCTTGGCCAGATCTGGCGAAAGTGCACGCAACGTGCGCCGTACCTCTTCGGAGGTCGCCTTCCTGCCAAGGTTCAGGATGTCGCCCGCCTCCTTGAGCGCCTCCTCGAACCCCGCCAACAGCTCACAGGGCTGGCCCGCGCCAGCGCCGCCGCCGAGCTGCTGCATGATCGCCCCCGCCTCCTCTGGGGACTCCACGTGCGCCACGCACATCCCGTGCCGCACGGTGATGCTACGGCCCCGCGGCATCGCAAGAGAGGAAAACTCCTGCAGTGTAGCGAACACAACAGGGGATGCCGTATGAAGACAGTGCAGTATGCAGAAGCTGCAGTGCAAGTCTTGAGCCCAAATGGCTACGGAGCCTCCTCCTCCTCCTCCTCCTCCTCTTCCTCTTCCTCCCTTTCCTTCTCCTCCCTTTCCTCCTCCTCCTCCTCCTACTCCTCCTCTCTTTCCTTATCCACCCTTCCCTCATCCTCCTCCTCCTCAGTGCCACCGTCGTGGTCACTCCAGCGACCAGACACTCGGCTTTCGGGTCATACAGCCGAGCTGCTACGATGAGGAACGCTACGCGAGGAACGACCCCGGTTTCCGCCTCAAATGCATATGGGTGGACCGGCAGCGCTACAGGAGTTACCACGGAAGGAGGACATAAGGAACAGTGCGCCTTTAGAACCCGATCTGTTCAACGTCCTGAGTGTCGCTTGAGTTTCTGGCGGCCGTTCCGGACGATCCGGGCAGCCCCAGGACGCTCCTGGCGAAGCGCGCCTGCTGGAGCGCACCCCGGGGCAAGAGAACCTCCTGGAACCCAAGAAAACATCAGGAAATTGAAGACTCGGGGACGCTGTCGGGGCGGCGTTAGCCCAGTGGTGACTCGGAGTCGGCGATGCCACCGCAGAGAGATCGCCGACAGGCTCTCGATGGCGGCATCGCAGAATCCTGGGCGGGGCGGGGCACCCACTCCCCGAGCGGCGACGACTGTGGCGACGGGGTTCGACGCTTCCCCCCGAGGCTGGCCACCCCATCTCATTGCCCATGATGCGGTGGCGAGCTTTTGCTGCGTAGCGTGTCGCGGCGGCGGCCCGGGCGACGCACCATGCCCTCTGCAAGCCGACGGCGTGTCGCTCCGCTCCGCGGGGCGGGAGGCTGGGAAGAGCTCGGGGTGCTGATGCCTGGGTATTGGGAAGCGGCTAAGTGCCTCGCAACGGAGCGCGGTGGGCCAGAACCGCGGCGCGACACGCTGCGCAAACACTCCTGACCGCATCCCCCAGACTGATCCTCCTCCTCCTCCTCCTACTCCTCCTCCTCCTCCTCCTCCTCCTCCTCCATCCTCCATCTCCATCTCCTCCTCCTCCTCCTCCTCTTCCTCCTCCTCCTCCTCCTCCTCCGCCTCCTCCTCCTCCTCCTTCGCCTCCTCCTCCTCCTCCCCCTCCCCCTCCCCCTCCTCCGCCTCCTCCTCCTCGGGGCATAACTCGGGTCTCTGGGGGCTGTTCGGGGCGACCCAGGCACCCCCCCGACGTCCCTCGGCGGTGCGCAGCTGCTGGAGAGCACCCCGAGGCTGGAACACCGCCAGGAATCAACGAAAACGTCCTGAAGCGTCGAAGCTCGATCCTCGTACGGTTGGACCCACAACAATATAACACCCTTCGAGAACAGGGGACCCTCCGCCGGCCAGACTGAAGAACATTCGAGGGTACCACCCCCCAGGATGCACAAGAACATCCAACAAGCACGGAGAACCGTAGGATAATTACCCTCCCCGAGCCGAACTCGAGCTCATACCTCGGTCCGACTGCACGGTTTCAACCGGAGCCGTAGACGACCCGAGGAGGAGGAGGAGGAGGAGGAGGAGGAGGAGGAGGAGGAG
>CAUYUJ010020957.1:47500-82500 GCA_963575745.1 Prorocentrum cordatum | reverse complement strand
TCGCGCGCTTCTGAGCAGGAGGGAGGAACAGGTTCGAAGGTCGAGGGTTCTAAATGTGTTTCACCCTTTCCTGGCCTCCTGGGGCGCCCTCATGGTCACGGATGGCTTCCCTTGGATTTGTGTTGCTATAGCGCACCTCAGGACATGTCCGGCGCTCGACTTTGGAACCACGGCCCAAGCCCCCTCGCGTCGTAACAAAGTCATGGCGGCAAATTGTTGACAATGTTCACCCCGTGGGGGCCCTTGCAAGTGCACGGTTTCCCCGGGGGCCGTAGGCGACCCGAGGAAGAGGAAGAGGAAGAGGAGGCGGAGGGGAGGAGGAGGAGGATAGGAGGAGGCGCGGAGGCCGAGCGTAGCGGGCGGAGGCGTGGAGGGAGGAGAAGAAGGGGTATGGTGGCGGAGGAGATGGTAGGAGGGAGGAGGAGGACGGGGAGAGGAGGAGAGGGGGGAGGAGGAGGAGGAGGAGGAGGTAGGAGGAGGAGGGGAGGAGGAGAGGAGGTGGGCGCCTGAGCCCACGGAGACACCCTCTGCGAGGCCCCGACATGTCAGAAACGGCTGGGGACTGGAAAAACCCCACCGGTGAAGGCTCGACCAGGCGCGAGTTGCGGCTTCGGGAGCAACGCCCGAGGGGGGGTGTCCAAGAGGGGGGGGTGCAAATCATGACTGGCGGCATGTGCGCGGCCCAGCGGGGGGGCCAGGGACGTAATGAAATAAGAAGAGGCGCCATGAAATCTGGGGAAATATCATGGCCCACGCCATGATATCCCCCCCCCCCCCTAGTCATCACCCCCCTCTTTTCCGCCCTCGATCGCTGAGAGCCATGTCGCGCCGAGGGCCCGGGACGGTCAGGCTCGGCGAGCCCGGCCTGGCTTGGGGCACTCGGTGGGCTGTCCCGGGTCTCTCTCGCTCTCGCGGGCCTCTCATGTCGGCCTCGGGCCCTCCTGGGGACCGTCCCGGGCCGTCCTCCCCCGGAGGTCTCCTTCAAGGGCCCCAAGAAGGCCCCGAGAGGGTTCCTCCCAAGAGGGCTCCCAGGAGGGCCACCGACGTCATCATACCAAGGGCTCTCGGCATGAGATCGTTGGGTGCCCCTTTTGGGCCACTCTTGGGCCCCTCTTGGGAACTCTTTTGGGCAACTTGGAGCTCTCCTGGGGCTGTCGAAGGTCCTCCCGAGCAGTCATTGGGGCCGTTGGGTCCTCCAGGAGCCTCCTGGAGCCGTGTCGAGCTGAAGCGCCTGGAAGCCCCAGCCGACGAAACCTCGGGCGAAATCCGTAGCCTGCCGATGGTTCTGGCCGCCTGGCGCCTCCATGGGACCCGTTGCGGGCAGTGTGAAATGTTGTTGAGGTATTGCTGCAACTCCAGTGCAAGTGGAGTCCAAGTTCCTCCTTCGGGTCGTACTGGGGCGCTCTTTGTCTTTCTTGCAACGCTCTTGGTCCGACTTGCGCAATTCCTGGTTGCCCCATTGAACGCCCTGGCGGATTCCTCGCTCTCCCGTAGAACGTTTTTCCACAACCCGCGAGAATGGAGTAGCAAGAGTGTCCCCCCATAGACACTCCTGGTGTGCCGTTTGTGGGCCCCGGAAACGGCAGGGCCGTTTTTTTCACCGTTTTCAAAAAATGCCCCTTGCAGACGGAAACGGCAAAAAAACGGCGACCAGAAACGGCTAAAAAACGGCTCCAGGATTGGAACCTGAGCCGCAACCGGTCAAAAAACGGCGACGGAACCGGTAAAAAAACGGCGTCGGAACCGGCAACAAAAACTGCAAAACGGAACCGGTAACAAAACGGCCCTGTCGCTTCTAGGGCCCACTAAGGTGCCGTGGCCTCGCGTCCTACCCTTGAACCCTGAGTCGTGCAGCCACGCGCGTGCGTCGGCCGCGCCGAGTCTCTTGTCCAAGGCAAGCGCTCGCTTTGCGCGCGCCCCCCTCGTCCGAATCCTCGTCTCTCACGTCTGTCCGTGCTCCCCCTGTCGCACCTCGTCACTCCCAGCCCATCATTTCCCCCCCCCCCCCCCCAGCCTCATCCTGCTGCTTCTCCCATTCTTCGTCGACTGCTTATCCTCGTCTCAGTCCTGTCACTCTCCCAATGCATCACGGTCGCTCTCCCAGTGCTATTGCTCTGTCTCCCCTTCCTTCTCTCCATCCCTTTCGATGCTTTCAACGCGTCAGATGAGCCTGCGAGCCAGCACCGAAGGAGAGAGAGAGAGAGAAGGATTGGAGGATATATGAGGACGAAAGAGGACACGTGCCCCCCCGTCCTACCCTCCCCCAATCCCTCTTCCTCCTCCTCATCCTCCTCCTCTTCCTCTTCCTCCTCCTCCTTCCTCCTCCTCCTCTTCCCGATCCTGCTGCTGCTGCCCACTGCTGCCGCTCCTCCGCCTCTCCCTAATTCCCCTCACGCAATGCCCCCTCACCGTCCTCCGGCGCATGTGGGGGGAAACCGGAAGGTACCAATGCCGCTACGCTCCCCGGACCTCTCCCAGGGTGTGTGCGCTCTGCTCGGAACTCCCCGGCAAATCCGGCGGTGGCGGTGAGGGCCTGCCAAGGGAGGCTCAAACAAGCGAGATCGAAGCAGGGACATCGGTATCGGCACCGTCTCCTCGTGCGACCCATCCTCCTCGTCCTCCTGCGTTGCCTCCCTCCTCGTCTCACACCATCCTCCTTCCCTGCAGGACTCCAGCAGCCCCCCCGATCGAGAGGGCACTCCGAAGCGCAGGCCAGGGCCACACCACAGCACAGCGTGTGCACGTCGTCTGGGCTCTCGGAGGCGTCTTCGAGGCATCTGTTTTATGCGGGGCACCGATAGGACTGGCATAAGGGGGGGAACATCGACCTGGAATCGGCGAAGCATCGCAGCTAGATCGCCGATAGGCCACCGATGGCAGATCCGCACGCTCCTGGGGAGGTCGGGGCAATCGGGCCCCACATCGGTGATGAGTGGGCGATTGGGGTCGATGCGTTCCCCCCTTGTGCCCATCCCCGCGTACCGCCGCCCCCGATTTTACCCTCGGAAACAACATGTACGACAAAAGTCTCTAGTCTATGCCAGCTTTCCCCAGCGAGATATCAGGCCGCCGCCAGTGGGCGCCGAATGCGCAGAAACGCACAAATTGGCGTGGTGACTCGCACCCGATCCAAAAGTCATGCATCAAGATCCTATCGGATCTCGCTCCTCTACACGCACACTGCCGAATGCGGCGAAAACAGAACTGATAGATCAGATAGGCCAGCGCATGATATTCAGGGACCCCCCCCGGCATGGACAGCTAGGAAAGACCGGCTTTGCACACAAGGGTCTTGCCACTGTGGTCCGCCTCTCCCTCCGTCCCGAGGCATGAAAGGCTAGTCAAATTCTTGGTGCGAGATTGACTTTAGCATACCCTCCCAAATTGGTTCATGAAGCAAAGCGTTAGGACAATTGTGGAGGCAATCCAAGCTAAATTCGTTTTTACCGCGGTGGACAGCACCCCTTGTGCTTGTTTCTTCCCAAAACGGCAACAACGTAACATTTGGAAACTGGTGTCTTGCGAGCACTTTGTTCACGATGCTCCCGTAATAATTGCCTGGGCCAGCGTCGGCCGAAACATCAAGGCGGCAACCATTAGAGCCAACCGAAAAATTGCGCTTTGATGGGTCCAGATCATCATATAAGCCGCCCGTGTGTGGGAAATGCGTCGCCTGGGGTTCCAAGAACAATGTCCTTGCCTTGGCTCGCTGGCCAGAGAATTGCAACATATCAAAGAAGGGATACAGACTCCCCTCATATCTTTCAACGGGTCTTACATGGAACGCCTGGCTGGCTACAGTAAGAATGCCTCCCCGTAGTCTCCAAATCGTCTCAAACATTGATCGGCCTTCCGCTGCGGACAATATGTATGTGGACTCCTCCCCCTCATCGGCCTCAATCCTGAGTGTTCCAAGCTCCGCTTCGTCTGCGTGGATTGTGGACTTTTCCCTGGGTATGGACACTGAATCCCGATCTTTTTCAACACCCTCGTGCCGCCTGAACAGGATGAGAACATCTCTGCCAAACGCTGGAACGCGGGTTGCCCAGAATCCTCTCTTCTTTTCATTCACTGCATTGTTGTTAGCTCCGGCTGCTGTTCCGATTTGATTAACTTCCAACGAAGGTCCGTTTGCACCCTCGTAGTATGTCAAATCATCCAACGAGTCTTCTGGGAGATGGCGCAAGAGACTGCATACTGCTTCCTTGTAGACGTGCTTCATGGTAGAATCCCCGATGAAAAGAATCCACCAGTCCCCGCTTGCGGGATGAGAGAAGGCGCGTGACATAATTAGCCCTCTCCCTCTGCTTGCTTCCACAGCTGACGCTCAAATCTTCACTAGGAGCTGTGGAGGACAAGCAACTCGCGCTATAAGACGCAGCTGCTCAGTCAACAACCCGCACGCAAATAAATCATCACTGATAGACGACGCTTGAACTATCTCAGCGCCCCGATTGAGGAGGAAGCACTTGTGCGTGTGGAACATGACCAGAAGCAGCGGCGGAGCACGTCTACGAGAGTTTCGAGGAAGCGGCGGCGCCGTCTCCCTCCCCCTCTCCCCCACCCCTGGGGCCAAACATGAAAGGCAACGATCGGGGTGGGTATGCATAGAGGGGAGGATGCATCGACCTGGACTCGGCGATACATCGTCGATAGATCGGCGATAGGCCCCCGATAGTGAATCTGCACCTTCCTGGGCGGGGTGGGGCTATCGGGCCCCTATCGGCGATCAAGGGGCGATTGGAGGTCGATGCATCCCCCCTATGCCTACACGTCGTTCATTTCTAATCGTGCTCGTTTCTAATTGTACTCGTTTCTACGTGTTCCTGCACCCCTAGTGGCCAGGTAGAGGCCTAGGATAGAACAATTAGAAATGAAAGGATCTTGGCCCCCCCAAAAAACAAAGACCTTTCGAAGATTTAGAAATGAACAGTCACTATCCCCCCTTATCGTCGCCCCCGAAGACATCGCATGAGAGGGGCCCGGGGCCCGGGGAACGGGGGGAGGTCCCAGGGGAGGCGGGGGCACTCGCTCCCAGGGGAGGCGGAGGCACGCGCTCGTCAAGGCACCCCGGGCGCTCTCTTGCCGCCGCTCGGACGTCCCCTCCCCGTGCGTTGTTCGCTCTCGTGCGCGTGCTTTTTCTTTGCTCGATGGTCCAGGCTGCTCCTCGATGGCTCCCGCCGAGAAAAAATGCACAAGTCCGAGCGATGCCAAGCTCCCCGGAGCCTTCACAGAGGGGTCCCGGGACGGCCCGACGTCCCGAGCGAGCCTTCAAGCGGAGCGCCGAGGCCCTCCGAGAGAGCGTCGAGGCGGCCCCACGGTGGCGTCAAGGTGGCCCACGAGGCCTCCTCCTCCTCCTCCTCCTCCTCCTCCCTCCGCCCTCCTCCTCCTCCTCCTCTTCTCCTCCTCCTCCTCCTCCTCCTCCTCCTCCTCCTGGCGTCAAGACGGCCCACGAGGCCTCCAAGACGGCCCAGGAGTGCTCACAGAGGACCGCCGCGAGAGCACCAAGCGGCAGACATCGGGCCGTTCTCACAAGAAACCGTACGCTTCCGACATGCACCCCAGTTTCGGCTTTACCGCGCCCACTGCGGTCCAAGAAGCCCCCAAGATCGCCCCAAGACGGCCCAAGACGGCCCCAAGGGGGCCCCAGGACGCCCCCATAGAGCCCCAAGGAGGCCCAAGCATGAGGGCCCCAAGACGGCCACAGGGGTCCCGAAGACGGCGCAGGAGGGCCCAAGAAGGGCAATACGAACTGACAGCTCTGGTCTTTCCAGACGTGATGGCCGCTAGAGCTCCCCAGTGATCCCCGAAGCGCCCCCAAGAGGCCCCCAAGAGGCTTCCAAGAGGCTCCCAAGAATCTCCCAAAAGGCTCCCAAGATGCTCCAAAAAAGAAAACCAGATGCTCCCAACAGCCCTGAGGCCCCTGAGAGTCATTCCAAGAAACCCTCATACACATCCTAGAGGCTGTTCCACTCTAATCTCCCAGCCAGCCCCA
The DNA here is from genome assembly GCA_963575745.1 of Prorocentrum cordatum. NCBI lineage: Eukaryota > Dinophyceae > Prorocentrales > Prorocentraceae > Prorocentrum > Prorocentrum cordatum. The sequence continues at coordinate 76,505 of CAUYUJ010020957.1, read as the reverse complement.
CGAGCATACCAGGAGCCGACAAAAGGCTCCCGAGAGCCTCCACCGGAGGCCTCCCAGGAGCTCTCAAGCAGCTCCTGTCAAACCCCAACAGCCCCGCGTCCACATCGAATATCCTTCTTTCCTCCCTCCGCCCTCCTCTTCCTCCTCCTCCTCCTCCTCCTCCTCCTCCTCCTCCTCCTCCTCCCATCCTCCTCCTCCTCCTCCTCCTCCTCCTCCTCCTCCTCCTCCTCCTCTTCCTCCTCCCCCTCCACCTCCTCCTCCTCCTCCTCCTCCTCCTCCTCCTCCTCCTCCTCCCTCGCGGGCGTGAACGAAAAACACCCAGCCACTCGAACTCTGATCCGCGGGGGGTCGGCGGAATGGTGTAAGCCACTTGATGGTGTTTGTGCCGGATGGGAGGCGCTGTACGACGTCAAGAAACGTCGAAGGTTTAGAGTCTGGCCCACCCTGTGTGGCATCCCAACGGAGGACCTGCTCATCGACATTATTAAACCCATTACAATCTGGAGTCGCCTTGGGATCATTGCCGTCGCCCAAACACTTATTGTCAAGCAACAAATGAACTCGCTTGTTGTCGGCAATGGTATCGCACGCAATCGCTGAATCATTGCGCGCCTGGAGTTTCGCGAACAGGCACTGCTCGTACGGTGTGAAGAACTGACTCATCAAATGCGGGCGAAGCTGCGCCCATGATCGGCGGCTCTTCTTGAAAAGCGTGCCTCCCACTTGCATGCTGTCAACCGACGAGAAAGACAACAACACCATCTGTGCGACCATGAGTAGCACACATCTCCGTGTGATCATGCTGTCGGGTGTTGCCAGAAGTGCACCTGAGGCCCAAGGTGTCCCCAGGATTCCCACGGAGCCCCCCCCGACCTCTACAGGGCACCCCTCGCGAGGCCCAGTGGGCCCCAGGGGCGCCAAGAGTGAGCGACAAGCTGGGGGCGCCCTGAGCCAGGGGCACAACGCCCGAGGTCTCCCCTACCAGCAGAACTGGACGATACCGGATGGAGGGTTGGAGCGCACCCGGCCCGACATGATATGGCTGCGGAGAGGGGACGCCATGGCAATGGACACTCTCACAACCCTATCATTGAATGCAGAGTGTGTTTTAAATGTGTAGAACATGTTCTGAACATGTTTCAAACATGTTTTTTCCACATCTGAAGCATGCTTGAAACATGTTCTAGACATCTGGAAATCATTTGGCAGCACGCTTCCTCTCCATTCATCGACTTCCACAGCCCGGCACACGCCAGAGAGACCTCCGGGACCCTTTCTCCCGCGGGGCTCCTGGGCTTCAGGGTGGGCCCCGGGCCGGGGCTCGGGCACCCATCCCGGGGCCCCTGTCCACGGGGTGCGTGCTGGTAGGAGCTGCAAGAAGAGTCTGGCCGTGGCGGCAACAAGCCGTCCAGAGGCCCCACGGAGCTGAAAAATCATCAAGCCCTGATCCTCGAAGCTCAACTCCAATCTAGGGGGGGGCTTCTTTCGCACTCCAGTTGTTTAATAGTTCGGTTGGTTTCTTCTGCGGACATGTGTTTACGACCCCACCGCCGAATTCAACAATGCGAGGAATCTGGTTCCGCAGGCGGACGAATATGATGCCAGCCCCGTGCCAAATCTCGATCGCGCACCGAGGACACTTCGTGGTTCACCGAAGGTACCGTCGCCGAGGCAAAAATCACCGATTTCAGTAGTTCGTGCACAAGGCATGTTGAGGTAGCACCGTCGCCAAATATGTAGCACCCCGCAGTTGCAGATTAGAGTGAGGGGGCGGGCGCGGGGTGCGTCGCAAGCAGGTCGCGGGTGAGTCGCGGAAGGGTCGCAGGCGGGTCTCGGGTGGGTCGCGGGCCAGGTCGCGAGAGGGACGACGACGACAACGCAACGCAACGCAACGCAACGCAACAACAATCCGCACCGCGGCACCCCTCTTCCGCCACGCACCCAGGGACAGCAAATGACCGTCAAATGACCGTTCGGTCTCTCCCTCTGATCTGCTTGCGGCAAAGAACATCTTGACAATACCATGCCATACCTCTTGGGGCGCCCTCTTTCGGGGGTCCTGGGCCGTGCATGTGGGGCCTTCGGATCTCGAGCAAGGCCTCAGAACGGCCGCCCCGGGTGGATCCACAGACCATCTGGAGATGGGTCCGTGGGCCAACCTGGGGGCGCTGATCAAGCCGTCCTGTCGCTATATCCACCACCGTGACCAGCTGGCACGTTGAGGCGTGGTAGACTGCCAGACGCTGTCAGGCATGGTTTAGTCGACGTTTTCTTACTCGGCGTTTCGACGTTGGGCGGACGGCGGGGGGGGAGTGGGGGGGTCTGGCTCATGACCTTGGCTCAGTGCGACTGTTTGGAGCAGTGCGTCCATTATAGGGGAAGACCCCACCTGCCCGAAGCAAGCGCCAGCAGCAGCCAAGATCTGCTCCGGGGGAGGAGGGGGGGGGGAGGGGGGGGGTAAAACAGGGCTAGGATCGGGATAAATCGCTCCAGAGCGTTCCGGAGCGCTCTCAGAGCGTTCCGGAACGCTCTGGAGCGGCCGCGGCTCCCAATACATCCTCCAAACCCGCCGATTCTCAGAGATTTCGAGTTATCCCGATCCGATTTTGTCCCGATCTTCGCGTCGTTTTAGGGGGGGTACGGGAGGGCCCTCGAACAAGAAAGCCATCCCTTGCAGACTCTTGAGGCTCCCCCCCCCCCGCGCTGCTCGCATCCGCCCCGACGCAGCAGCGCCCCGACGCCTCCCTGACGGGGCTGGACCTGAACGTAAACGCTGTGCTTCTCGTTTTGGTTTCGTTGTGTTGTTCGTTCTGCTCTACAGGAACAAACGTTGTTGCTTTGCTGTTCGATGTGTTGCTTCGTGTTGTTGTTCGTTGTACGCTGTTACCTCCCTGCCAAACAGGGACAACGAAACACGGCCGAAGTCCAGCAAAGCAGCGTTTCCGCGCTGCTCCCTGACGCTCTCCAGGGCGCCAAGGATGCTCAAGATGGTCTTTCCCAAAACAGTCCAGGCATGCCACCAAGGCCGCCAGGACGGCCCATCATGGCCCCCAAGACGGCCCAAGATGGCCCCAAGACGGACGAAGAGACTTCCCAGACGGCCCTAGTGAGTTTCAAGAGGACCTCCAGCACGGACCGAAGAGGCCAAGTTGATTGTCCATTGGTGCTTGATGGACTGTCGTGTTCTCACCTTTTCGGGCGCCCGGGAGCTCAAGACGGCCCAAGAATCAAGACGGCCCAGGAAGCCTCCAAGATGGCCTCAGGACAGCCCACGTGGGCCTCAAGAGGGCCCTGAGACGGCCCAGAAGAGGTTCAAGATGGCCCAAGAGCGGTTCACGAGGAACCCGAGCCGCCCCAAGGGAGCCCTCAGACGGACCCCACGGCCCCCAGAGGCCCCCCGCGACAGACTCCGGAGCAGCCCGGACGGCCCCAGAGCGCTCTCTCCAACGGCCCGAGGAGCCCCCGAGAGCCTGGCGGGCACTCCCGAGACCAGGGCCCAGGAGGCCCCAAGAGCCCCCCCCCCATGAGGCACCCAGCAGGCCCCCAGGGCGGTCCAGAGGCCCGAAGTGTCACACGTGACGGCCTCCCATGCCTTCTCGGATGCGGCAGGTTCGTGCGGCGTCGACGCGCGCCAAGGCTTGTGACACCGCCTCGATCGTTCAACCTTGCATCGATCGCGGCCTCCACCCCCTGCTGCTGCTCCACCACGCTCCCCCCACTCCCTCCACCCTCCTCAATCATTATCCGCCTCCTCCTCCTCCTTCTCCTCCTCCTCCTCCTCCTCCTCCTCCCATCTCCTCCTGCTCCTCATCCTTTCCTCCCTCCTGGTGCTTCCTCCATGCTTTCTCCTGGTAGATGACTCCCCCCTGTCGTACCCCGAGGCCAGTCCGAAGGGCGGGCCCGGCGTTTCGCCTGAGGCTTCCATACCATATATAATCCTGAAGCGTGCGAATTGGCGACAATTTGACAGATGGAGGGCGGGCCGCTTCCAAAATGTGGCTCGCGCCTTAGCGCACATTCGTATTAAACATTTGCGAAAGAGCTTCACGGATTAAGGGCAGGCGGTGTTCAAAATGTGGCTCTCGCCATAGCGCCGCGCACATTTGTTTGAAAAAAGAGCATGACTGTCACGGATTGAGGGCGGGCCGTTTTCAAAATGTGGCTCTAATTAGCCTTAGCGCCGCGCACACTCTTTCTAAACAGTGAGACGAGTTTCGCGGATTGAGAGCGGGTCGCTTTCAAAAGGTGGCTCTCGCCTTAGCGCCGCGACCATTCGTCTTAAGACATTGCAGGAGTTGTGCGGATTCCCATGGTTAACCCACCAGCTAGGATAAGTGCTCTGGAGCGGTTTAGGATTGTCAGGTCGCAACAGTTATGTTGATTCGCGGTGTTGAAGTCCCAGAAACAGCGTTCTGGCACGATTCGGGATCGTCAAGACGCAACAGTCAAAGAGATTCGTGGCGTTGAAGTTCCGGAAATGGTCGCCCGGCACACGTATCTTTCAGCCTTTGTCTCCCCATGGGGCACTTCCCTGAGAAGAAATGGGTCCTTGCTGGGGCCTGGGAAGAGGGAGCTTGGAGGGAGGGTTTATCCCAACATCGTTGGCGAGTCATGAGCTTACTCTGGTCCTCCTCCTCCTCCTCCTCCTCCTCCTCCTCCTCCTTCTCCTCCCCCCGCACGTGGGGGACCATCTCGGGGGCGATATCGGACCGTAGGGCTCCCGGGCGGCGGGCCCGAGGCGGACCCGAGCGCAGAAGAACTCCTGCCAGGCGGTCGTCTGCTCTTGAAGACAAGCAATGAAAATACCCGTAGCCTCAGGTCGGGCATATCCTCCCTACAGGCGGATTTCCGAGGACAAGTTAAACAATCAGAACAATTAAAATTATCCCAGTGGCGACCATACCTAGGAGTTGGAGCATTTAGGAAAGCCGCATCTACATCTACACCGACAGCTACGTGTACATCTACACCTGCATCTACATCTACATCAACATCAACAGCGAGACTCACATCTACATCTACATCTACACCTACATCTACACCTACTCCTACATCCACATCTACACCTACATATTAATGCTATACTATGCTATGATATGATACTATGCTATGTTATGCTAGGCTATGATATGCTATGCTATGGTATGATATGATACTATGCTATCTGCAGACATATCAATGATATGCTATGTTAGGCTATGATATGTGCTGTGCTGCGATCTGCTGTGCTATGCTATGCTATGATCTGCTATGTTGCGTTATGATATGCTATGATATGCTATGCGATGCTACGATGTGCTATGCTATGCTATGCTATACTACGCTGTGCTATGCTAAGCAATGCTATGCTATGATATGCCATGCTACGCTATGCTATGCTATGCTATGTGTTGCTGAACTATGCTATACTATGCTTGGCTATGCTTGGCTATGCTATGCTATGCTATGCTGTGCTAATGCTGCGCTGCGTTATGCTGCGCTGCGCTAAGCTAAGTTAAGGTAAGCTAAGCTATGCTAAGCTAAGCTAAGCAACGCTAAGCTAGGATAGGCTAACCTAAGCTACGTTAAGCCAAGCTAAGCTAAGCCAAACTAAGATGAGATGCGCTACGCTAAGCTAAGCTAAGCTAAGCTAGGCTAGGCAAAGCTAAGCTAAGTTAAGCTAAGCTAAGATGAGATAAGCTAAGCTAAGCTAAGCTTAGCTTAGCTAAGCTGGGTGAACCCAGGGGGGCGCAACTGGGGGAACCGCGGGGCGGATACCAGGGGAACCGCCCGGGGCGCATTCCACTGCCCGGCCCTTTAAGCTTACCGAGTAAGAACCCTTCTAGGCAGAGCCTAGGTAGGGAATCATCCGCCCCCCCTAGAAAATGGGGGAAAAAACATCGTCCCAATACTATGTTTTGACTATGTTTGGACATTCCTCATGTGAGAAGACAGGCCCGACTTAACTGTGGCCCTTTGGGAGGGGCCGAATGTAGGAGGGCCTGACAAAATTAGGGGCAGGGGTCTTTCCCTGCAGATATCTCAAGCGAAACCACTCAGGTTCTCAGGGATAGCCGCAAAATCCGAGGGCCTTAAATTCATAGGCCACGGATCCATTGTGTTATCATGGTTAGGGGTGACATCATGCTTACTGAGAGACCAGGAGCGGCGAACACATCCGAACCCATACGCGGCCGCACGGATACGGTCAGCGCGGGGCATGCGCGGCAAAAAAGCCCCCGTATCCGCGGGGTCGCGGTCCAGGGGCCTGGCCCGCGAGGCCGCGGCTACGGATACGCTGCCGCCCACGAAGAGGGAAGACGCCGTGCACGCCGGAGGTGCACGGGCAGAGGAAGAGGCATCTGGCCCTTCCGATATCTCGCACGGGCGCCCTGGAACCGTCGGAGCGCCGGTCCGCGATCTTCGTGGGCGACGGGGAACATAACTGAAGGGGCCCCGGGACACACAAATAAATACACACAAATCAAAATATTCCCTATATTTTCCCATATTTTCTGGGTTTCTGTCAACCCCCCACTTCCCATATTTTCCCATATTTTCTGGGGAATCGAGGATTAATTGTGTCTGTGTGTTTCTTTTCCTCCTGAATAACACAGAGCAAGAGAAAAGCGGCATAAACATAAGCTTTCGACGGTCCGCGCGGCGTTCTTGGATCCGCGCTGGGCCCCCCTGGCGGCGCGCGAAAAGTCTGTGCTTGTGGCGTCTTCCCTTCCTCGAGAGAAGGGGGAGGGAGGAGAGGAAGGCGAGGCTTGTGTAGCTCCCATCGTACTTAAGGACTACATCCCAGAACTAATTTCGAGCACCCCGAAAAGTATCGAAACAATGTCGAACGAGTATTGCTTCCCAGGGCCCGACACGTGAAAACCCTCCAGTTTGGGTACTTCCTTGGTGCTCGAAGTTCTTTTTGATGATCAAGGCTAAAGAGTAGGTTGGAACACCATGAGGCGAGACGAAACGACGAGGCGAGGGGGGAGGAAGGGGAGGAGGAGGCGACGAGACGAAACGACGCGACGGCGAGAAGGAGGACGCGCGCGGCAGCGGCTTGCCGCGTGCCCTGGGGAGGGGGCCCTGCGTCACATGCCGCGCAGAGAGTGCGAGCTCCCGGCAGTGGCGGCGGAAAGCTCGTGGACTTTATGCTTCCACGTGCTTTTTCTCGGCCTCCCTCACCGCAGAACTCTTCCGCGTCTGAGCGCCCTTCCCCCTCCACCCTTTGCGCGGCCGCCCTCGTCTTCGCCTTTCTCTCTTGCGCGCCGGACAGTTTGCCTGTCGGTTGCCCCGATTCGCCCCACGCTGGCACGGATCACCGCTGCGCCGACGAACAAAAAGTGTTTCTCGGCCTCCCCCTTTCCTGGGGTCCGCCCCCCGCCGAAGGTGCAAACGAGCTGGGTAGGAACACGCGCTGTCGAACTGGGCTGTCGTCTGCAAGAGTCGCAACTCGCCCCAGCTTGTGTGGTGCTGAGCTTGCGGCAGCGGCAGGGCTGCAGAACGCTTGCGTTGCTGACACGGCTGTGGTATGAGTGGCCGATGCCAGACAGCCTACGCAAGCACCGTGCTTGGAATGCGTCCAGCTCGCTGAGTTTCCGCAGCGCTGAGCCGCATGGTGCGGAGGCAATACGTGAAGGATGAAGCAACGCAGGCTTCGACAGCCGCTGCATGCCATTTTTTCTGGACTGGCAAGCGCGTGTGCCTCCGAATTCTGCACGGCGTGTAGGAGAGCTCCCTCGACACGGGTGCAGGCGGGTCCAGATGGGAGCGGCTCCTGAGGTCTGGGGCCGTTCTCGCCTCCTTCGGCGCGGTCGTCGTCGTCCTCGTCGGAGTCCGCCGGCGTCGTCGACCGCCTTCGTCGACCCCCGCCGCTGCCGCCCCCGCCGCTGCCGCCCCCGCCCCGCCCCGCCCAGCGCAGCGTCCCCGCCAGCGTGGGCAGGGTGCTGTCCGAGGAGTTGTTGGCCGCGGCCGCGGCCGCGAGCGGCGCCGGCGAGCGCCTGCTTCGCCTCCGCGCGCCGGCGGGAGGAGGAGGAGGAGAAGGAGGAGGAGGAGGAGGAGGAGGAGGAGGAGGAGGAGGAGGAGGGGGATGAGGAAGATGAGGAGCAGCGGCTTCTATCAGGGTACCAATCCGCTGTCGCGCACAGGCCCGCGCCACTTGCGAGCGCCGGCGCGCCGGCAACCAAAGCTGTCGGTGCGTGGGCCCGCGGACGTCTGGACCCCTTCCCGAGGGGGCAGCGCGCGGCACCCGTGGGGGAGATAACGAGGCACCGACCCCTCTGCTCCACAGACCTCTCCGGGGGCGCGCCCCGACCAGGACGGGGAGGACACTCCCAGACATGGCGACGGGGCACGGGCAGCGGCGCGGGTAGTCATGTGCTCCTCCTCTGACTTGTCACCTCTCGAGCGTCCATTTCCCCGCGCACGTTTCGGTCTCGGGCGTGTACGCATCTGAGTCGCGAGAGGATGCAAGATGCTCCTCGATGGTCCTCGCCGCGACAAAAAAAAACCTCGCGTCCGAGCGATGCCAGGCGGAGTGTTCCCCGCGGGCCGTTCTCGTCGGCGGCCTCGAGGCCCCGGAGCTTGCCCCGAGCGGAGCGGCGAGGCACAGGGCCGCCTCGGGGCTGTCCGAGGCGCCAGGAAGGCCTGGCTCGCGCGAGGCTCGCCGAGCCTTCTGCGGAGGGTTCCTCGGGGGGCTCCCGGTGGGCCTTCAGAGGCCTCCGGGGGGGCCCTGTCGGTGGGGGCCAAGAGGGGGGGGGGGGGGCGCAAATCATGGCCAGGCGCACGTGCGCGGCCCAGGGGGGGGGCAGGGACGTGTTGGAATCAGAAGAAGCGCCATGAAATCGGGGGAGATCTCATGGGTCCCCCCGCCATGAGATCCACCCCCCCCTGGCCATCACCCGCCTCTCTGCCGCCCCGGACCCTGGGGACCTGATAATACGCACGCCGGGGGGTTCTTTGTGTGAGGGAGGGTGTTGCGACGGATCGACGGCCCAGCTATCGCTCTGCATTTATGTTGCCCCCAGCGTGCTGAAAAAGGACTACATCCCGCAACTATTTTCGAGAACCCAGGGAAGGATCGAAACAGCGGCTGCCCGACACGCTGGCGAGGTGTCGACCGAGCACAGTATCGCCTCCCAGGGCCCGACACGTGACCCCCCCCAATTTCGATGTATTCTTCGTGCTCGTAATCCTTTCTGGTGGTCAAGGCCGAAGTAGGCCGGAACATCATAACTCCAGATGTAAACAGACAGGAAAAACTGCACGCTGCGCGCGCGCTCGGGTTCTGGCCAGCACCCGCCCTCGACAACGGCGCAATTCCGCATGTGTGCGGACAGGTGCAGGGATGGCGCACGAGTTGCGACGACGCACGCCCGGGGGAAAACGCCGGATTACCGAGGGGCGGGGTGGGGACGGGGTGGGCGGGCCGCCCTCCCTGAGCCCCCGACGTCGCGATTGACCTCGCAACGTCGACCCCCGGAGGTCTGGATCCCTTCCCCCGGGACCGGCGGTTCGTCCTGAGCCGCTCTCCCTGACGGCCCCGAGGGCTGAGACTGGCCCCCGGGAGGCCGAACGCATCGAAACAGACCTCCCGTCGTGAGGCCGACACGACGCGAGGGGGCCCGGGCCCAAGGACCCGGCCGCCAGACATGCGACGTCCTGATTTTTTCAGGACGGCGTCCCTGGAAGTCCCGACCCATTCCCAGGCACCATTCTTGGTGCTCGAAAGTCTTTCTGGTGACCAAGGCTAAATTAGGCTAGGCTCAGACTCGGGACCGCCACCACCAGGGCTGGTCCCGGGAGCCACATACACGCCACCGAAAGAGCCTTTGCATGCACCAACACCGCCATCCATGGGGCGAATGCTGGGAGCAACCGCCGCAACGGCAGCAGTGCTCGGCTCAGAACCGGGACCGCCACGACTATTCGAGCTTCATTATTAACCCCAGGCGGTGGCCGTGGATACGGTCGGGGCCTCTTGCTTGGCGCGTCGCGGCGGCGGCTCCGGCGGCAGGCTCTACGTATGCCGTGCAAGCGGGAGCGCGCCGCCCCGCCCGGCGGGGTGGGGCACTGGGGAACGCTCGGGACGGTGGTGCCTGGGACTGGGACGGTGCATAGCGTGTCTAGCCTGGGGGAACGAACTATGACACAAATATAAACGCTCGGAGGTCCGCTCGGATTTCTCGGATCCGCACTGGACCCCCTGGCGGCGCCTCCTGCGCCGCCCCTGTCGCGCTCCGCGCGCCAGGGAGGGCCAGGGAGGGGGGTCCAGCGCCCGATCCGAGAAATCCGCGCGGACCTCCGAACTTTTATGTTCATGCCATGCGTCGTTCCCCCCAAAAGCTGGAGCGTGGTGGGCCAAAACCAGCGGCGCGACGCGCTGAGCCAGAAAATCCCGACCGCATCCCACCTGACCTTGCCCCTGGTCTGGTGGGCTTGTTTTCCACCACCACCACCATAAGTGGGAGGGGGAGGGGGTCCTCCTTTTCTTCTTCTTCTTCTTCTTCTTCTTCTTCTTCTTCCACCTCGTCCTCATCCTCCACCTCCTTCCCCCCTCCAACTTATGGTGGTGGTGGTGGAAAACGAGCCCATCATGGTCTGCGTGCCGCTGGCCTTCGGGCAGCAGCTCGGCCCTCCGGCGGCCGTGCGGGACGGCTCCGGCCACCCCCCCCCGCTGGAGCGCCCTCGACGAGGCGCGCAGCTGCTGCAAGGCACCCCCGAGGGCTGGGAATCCGCGGACAGCAGACGACAGTCGCCGAAAAACCTCGAAGCCGTCGGCCCCCCCCCCCGCTGGAACGCCCTCGACGAGGCGCAGCTGCTGGAAGGCACCCCGAGGCTGGAAATCCGTTGACCACGGACGACAGTCGCCGAAAACCTCGAGGCCGTCGGCCCCCGTTCCACCTGCCCGCCCGCCCCGCTGGCCCCGGCTTCCCGCCTGCGCGCTCGTCGTCGTCTGCCTGCTGCTCCCCTCCCCGGGCAGCAACGCCTGCCCGGAAGCAGCGTGGAGCTTCGGCTATCCCCCTTCCATTTGGATGCTCATTCTCGGGACCTTCCTGGAGACACTCGCTCCACTCGTGCGTCGAAGCTGCGTCTAACGTCCTTCGATTTGAGCTGGCCTTGAGTCGGGTCTGAGTCGAACCTGGGTCGAACTTGAGTCGAACTTGAGCCGAACCTGAGTCGACCTGGGGTCGAACTGAAGTCGAACCGATCCGCTGGGTGGGCCCCAGGAGGGCCTCCCAAAACAGGCATCCAACCCCAGACACGCGACGTCCTGATTTTTTCAGTACGGCGTCCCTGGAAGTCTCGACCCTTTCCCCAAGGACCGGTTCTTCACCCTGAGTCGTTTTTTGACGGTCCCGAGGCCCGGCAAGGGTCCCAAGGAGCCGAAAATAGTGAAAAGCTCGCCGCCCTGATTTTTGTTACGACGCCATCATGTCTGGGCAAGGCTAAAGTAGGTTCGAACATCACTATTAACCCCAAGCGGTGGCCGTGGATACGGTCGGGGCCTCTTGCTTGGCGCGTCGCGGCGGCGGCTCCGGCGGCAGGCTCTACGCATGCCGTGCAAGCGGGAGCGCGCCGCCCCGCCCGGCGGGGTGGGGCACTGGGGAACGCTCGGGACGGTGGTGCCTGGGACTGGGACGGTGGATAGCGTGTCTAGCCATCATGTCTGGGACTCCACGATGCTGGAGCGTCCACCCAGCGGCGTTGCGCGACACGCTGGGCCAAAGGCCCCGACCGCAGGTCCCCGCCCTGGAGCGGGCGGCCCTCGAGACCCTCGGGCGGCGGCGCCTCCTCGGCAGGGTGTCCGCCTCGTCCGCGGCGAGCAGCGCTGCGCCGCCGCTCTGGGCACGCGCGCGCGGCCTGGCGGGGGCTGGCTGCTCCTCCCCGTCCTCATCCACCACTCCCTCCTCGTCCCCCTGCCTCTCCTCCTCCTCCTCCTCCTCCTCCTCCTCCTCCTCCTCCTCCTCCTCCTCCTCCTCCTCCTCCTCCTCCTCCTCCTCCTCCTCCAACTCTTTCGCCCTCTTCCCCCTCCCCCGTCGTCCTTGCCTCCTCTCCTCCTCCTCCTCCTCCTCCTCCTCCTCCTCCTCCTCCTCCTCCTCCTCCTCCCCACGTGTTCCTCCTCCTCCTCCTCCTCCTCCTCCTCCTCCTTCTCCTCCCGTGCTCCTCCTCCTCCCCCTCTTTTTCCTCCTCCTCCTCCTCCTCCTCCTCCTCCTCTTCCTCGTCCTCCTCCCGTGCTCCTCCTCCCAAACCGTCCCAGATACCTCAAGCCCCTTGCCAGATTCCCCCAGGCACTCTCAGCTCCTCTTCCTCCTCTTCCTCCTCCTCCTCCTCTTCATCCTCCTCGTCCTCCTTGTCCTCGTCCATTTTTCGTAAATAAATTATACCTGTCGTACTCCCAGACGTGCCAGCTAAGACTTCCTCACGATGTAAAACGGATGCTGGATCTTGGGATCTGGAACAGTTTGAAGGATGGAGAACGGGTGGTTTTCAAAATGTAGCTGTCGCCGCGGCGCCACGAACATCCGCGCCAAAAGTTTGCAACAGCTCCAAGCAGGGAGGGCGTCCCGCTTCTGAAATGTGGTGCTCGCCCAAGCGACGCGCACAGATTCGTCGATGGAGGGCGTTTTTTTTTAGTGTGGCTCTCGCCTCTGCGCCACGCACGATCGATTCAAACGCTCGCACGAGCTCCGAAGATTCGCAGCGTTCTGGCCTCCACCCTGCCCCCGCGAGCATCCCGCTGCTCCTCCTCGTGCTCCCTCGTCCCCCTCGACGTGGGGGCGGATCGAGGGTCCTGCGCTCGTGCGCCTCGATCGCTCCAGGGACTCTCAACCGACGGCAAAAAATGCACCCCGAGAAGACCCACCCCGACACGCGAAGCCGGTTGGTAAACGCCCCACAGAAGGAACCGAAAGGGGCAGGGCTTAAGTTAACGCCCAGGGCCGTGAAGTGCACGCCCAATTGGCCGGTCTGGGTGCGCCGTCCGGGGGGGCCCAGCGCGGATCCAAAAAACCCGCGCGGAGCGCCGAAAATTGATGTCCAATGCCGCTTTCTCTTCTTTGAATATTCCTTCTCGCCGGCGCACTGAAAACACAGGCGTTTCGAAACATCGCTCGGTGTGAGAAGGACTTTGAACAGAGAGTTGAAAGTGCCTGAAATTGCTGAAAGAGAAGCGAACCAGTGTTGCTTGGCAAGATTGTCGGGTGTTCCTCGTGTCTGGGCTGTCGGGGTCGGCGCGTCGACGGCAGGGCTCCAGACCCTCGCGGTCCCCCCGCTTTCGCCGCTGCGGCGAGCAGCGCCGGCGTACACATCGTTTTCGGACCGCGCGCGGGCCCCTGCAGACGGCGCTGTGCGCGCGCCAGCTTCGCTGGGCGCGCCTACATGGGACATGCACCACCGCCGCCACGCCTGTCCACACCCTCGTCCTCGTTGCCGCCGCCGCCGTGGTCGCACCGCCGTCGTCGCCGCCGCCGCCGCCTTGGTGGCCGTCGCCGCCGCCGCCGCCGTCGCCGCCGACGTTGCCGTCGCCCTCGCCCCCGTCGCCGCGCCGCCGTCGTCGCGGCCGCCGCCGTCGCCGCCGCCGCCGCCGCGGGGGCGGCGCGGCCGCCGCCGCCGTGGTGGCAGCCGCCGCCGCCGCCGCGGCCGTCGCCGCCGTCGGCGCCGCGGGGGCGGCGCGGCGGGGCGTAGGGCGCGCCCGGGCGTGCTGGCGCGCCAGGGCTCCACGGTGGCCGCGGCGGCGCCGTCGGGGCCCTGCGAGCTGCGACTTGTGGAAGCCAGTGTCCCCCCCCCCTGTCCCAGCAGTGGATGTTACGACGGAATGGAAAACGCCAGACAAGCGACACGAAAAGCGCTGAGCCATCGAAGCGTGTGTTTACATGCACCGTTTTCAGCCTGAGGAAAGCCGAGAACCACCACAACAACAACCACAACCACAACCACAACAACAACAACAACAACAACAACAACAACAACAACAACAACAACAACAACAACAACAACAACAACAACAACAACAACAACAATTACTAGCACGTGGGGACACACCGTTCTCACCAGTGCCAGGGTTTTCATAGGAGGCGGGCAATACCCCCACTTTGTGGGGGGGCCGGTTCAAGCTCTACCAAATTTCCAAACGACTCTTCGCCACCACCCACACCCAGCTTCCCGCCCTATGACGTTCGGACACTTCACTTCGTGGCATGCGGACGACCGTGGCTACTATTCAGGGCCCCGCGGCCGACGACGACGGCGTGCGCGCGCGAAGAAAAAACGAATGTGTCCCGCATGGTATTATTTGACAGGGATGATGGCCCTGGCAGGTGCGCAACCGTTGTCGCAGAAGTTCGAAAAAGTTGCTCGCAAAAGCCCGTTTGACAGAAATGTTTAAAAAGTGTTGGGTTTCCTACGAATCCGCAAGAGCGCGCGGGATGAGATTTTGACAATTTTTTGTTGAAAAACCATTGGTTTTTTGATGTTTTTATGTTAAAATCGCTGCGAACACTAAGGTTTTGGAAGGATTTCGTCTTGCGCGCGCGAATGTCCACTTTACCTTATTTTTTGCAAGGGATTCTTGAAATTTGATTATATTAGAACAAGAAATGTCATTTTCTATTGTTTTTTGCAAGGGAAAGCGGATTACAACAAAACAACCGGATCCTGTACACACCCTCTTTTCTGAGGCTTCCTCACGAAAATGATGAAAATGTAGCTGCGGCCTAGGCGGCGCAGGGGGGGCGCGCACCAGGGGGCCCAACAATAATTATTCTTTAGAATAAATAATGTTCAACAACAACAACAACAACAACAACAACAACAACAACAACAACAACAACAACAACAACAACAACAACAACTCGGGCGCAGCGCGTCGCCGCTGCACGGTGTATGCCACGGCAGTGGACACCCTCACAACGTCTGGCATTGAATTCACAATGTGCTTCACATGTCGGACAAGTGTTCTAAACATGTTTTAAACATGCTTTGCGTGCTTAAAGCATGTTGGAAACATCTCTTAGAGATCAGGAAATTGTGTGGCAGCATGCTTCCTCTCGATTAATCAGCCTCCACAGCCGCAGCAGGACTGGAGGCGCAAGAGAGGGGGGGGCGGGCGCAAGCTGGCAGGAACGAAACGAGGCGGGTCCTCAGGGTTATGTTGCTCTCATCGTACTACTTCAGGGCCACATCCCAGAAATAATCTCGGGAACCCTGGAAAGTATCAAAACAATTGATGCCCGGCGCGCTAGCGATGTGTCGAAGGAGTATCGCCTCCTAGGGTCCGACACGTGAAAACCCTTCACCTTCGGTGTCTTGCTGGTGCGCGAAATTCTGTCTGGTGAGCAAGGCTAGAATAGGTTGGAACACCATGACCTGAGGGCAACGGGTCTTACCCAGATCAACTCGAGTCATGAAAAAATCGCGACGGGAGTTTTTTACAATTTTCGGCCTCCGGGGGCCATCATCGGGACTCGGGACAATCAAACATCGATTCAAGATGAAATACCGGGCCTGGGGAAGGGGTTGAGACCTATGGGGTCGACTTTGTGAAAAAATCATGACGTCGGGGGTCTGGGTAGGACGAAGCCAGGACGAGGATAAAATAAGGTGAGGGAGCATCGAGAATCTGTAAGATCCAGCGGCTCTGGAAGATGTCTCGGGCACCGCGGCCTTCTCAGAGCGTTCTGGAACGCTCTGAGAGCGTTCTGGAGCGCACTGGAACGGATTTATCCTCGTCCTACCCCGTCCGAGGTCTTGGGCCTCATCTAGGAGGCAACTCTTGGGAGGTCTTCGCCAGAACAACCAAAAGCCCTTAAGCCCGATTGGGGGGCCAGTCAAGAGGACCGCGCCGGATTAAGCCTGGGATCGAGCCAGATCCAGCGGGATCAAGCCACGTAAAGCGGGACTAAGCCGGCTTAGGCCAGCAGCGTTTCGACCGCGGATATAGCAGCACCGATGCCGAATGCTGCCTCGCAAGAGTTTGCATCCTAAGGGGCGGGTGCTCGCATTGAGGAGACGGGTCCCGCGGGAAACGGGTCCTGGGACTCGTGGCTCGACGACTCTCCGAGCGCGAACGTGTGCTGACCCACCGACGCCCTTCAACACGACGCGTGCGGTGTTGCCCCGGAGGTCCCCGCGGATGTCGCCAGAGATGAGGCCCCCGAGCATCTCGGAGACGGTGTCGCTCACAGGCGTCGGAGGAAGTCAACTAGATAACTCGCCATCGCTCGGACGTCCATTCCCTGTGTTTTTTGTCGGTTTCGTGCGTATTTGCTTCGCCAAGTGATCAAGGATGCTCCTCGATGAGGAAAAATGCACACGTCCGAGCGATGCCAAGATAAACGTAAACTTCTGGAGGCCCGCGCGAATTTCGTGGATCGGCGCTGGACCCCCCCCCCCCGGCGGGTGGACCAAGCTCAGATCCAAGACATCTGCGCGGACCTCCTCGTCTCCTCCTCTTCAAAAGATGCTCCATCCTTGACTCTCGCCTGGGTTTCGAATTCTGATCTGGGTCCCAGGCGGCTGCTGGGGACGATCGGGGCATTCCCGACCCTCTGTCGGCGAGGCGCAATTGCTTCAACGCATCCCCAGGCTGAAAAAACGCCGAGAGCCGACACAAATCTCAGACAATCTCAAGCCTCGAACCTCGATCCGGCGAAGGGTCACTCCGCCCTTCATCCTCACCCTCCGTTGACGAAGACGCCACGACGTCGGACCCACCTAGGTCCCCGTTGGTCTCCAGGAGGCGAGGATTCTCGCAGACCTTCCGAAGAGGCCTCCAGGGTTCTCAAAGGCCAAAGAAGAAGAAGAAGAAGAAGAAGAGCAGGAAAAAGGAGAAGAAGCCCAAACCGTCCAGAATCGACGACGACGACCACGCCGGCGACGAGAACAACGACGACGACCTCCAAATACCTCTGAGAGCCTCTGGGAGCCTCAAAAATCATCCGACAACAATTGTTAGGGAGCCTCGGACAATCATCGAACGCCTTCGAAGACCTTGCAAATCGTCGACAACAGAGCACGACGACCTTCGACCAACATCCATTCTCACTCGGTCCCCAGACCCCTCCTGGGTCCATCCTAGGCAGACTTTCACCGAGGCCGACTTTTGACGGCCGCCAGGCCCGAAACGAGCCTCCAGAGGCCTTACGATCAAGCTACTACAAGAGGAACGCTACAAAAGACACGAAGTCCCTGATCAGCCACATCAGCGCCTGGGTGCACGAGGATCGCTAGAGGAACCACCATTCGTGAGAACAGCAAGTGCCCTCCGAACCCGAACTGCTGCTTACTTCAGCGTCCTCACTGTGGTGCAAGAAGCTCCGCCCCGAGCCTTGAGCCTCGATGGTTCGATCCTCGATCCTCCAGCCCTGATTCTCGAAACCCGGTCTCGAACCCCGATCCTCGATCCTCGACCGTCGACCCTCGAACCATCGAAGCTCGCACCGTCGACCCTCGATCATCAGCCGCCCCGAACCTCGAGCCCCGGTCCAGCGATCGATGATGACGACGATGCCTGCAGGGACGGAAAACGAGGACCATGAGCAAGGCTGAGCGTGGAAGCGTCGTTGCCGACATGGCCATCGTCCATCTTGGCCTGCGCCGAATCGTGAGTCACCACCGCAGATCGGCGACTGCCCGCACGGCCCATGGCCCATGACCCAGACCGGCGTCGGCAAGATCCCATGGCCATCGTGCTTCCTCCCACGAGCGGCGACGACGACCGCGAGGCCGACTCTGCCCTGGCCCTCGAACCACAACCCTCCGACCCCAATCTACGATCCTCTGACATCGACCCTCGAACCATCGGACCTTCAACCATCGAACCAGGATCCCCAGCAGAGCCGAAACCCCTGCCTCGGTCGATCGATCGGTCCATCGACGATCGACGACGACCACCCTGACATCCGACGTGGCAGAAACATACAGCACCGCGAAAAATCGCGACGGGAGCCCCAGACCCCGTCTCTCTGCGCCGCGTTCTCAGTATGGCCGATACATGTGATGGCCCTGGGCGGGGCCCGAAACAAGGCCAAATCGCCCGCCGGGAAAACATTACAGCGCCCAGACCTCAGAGTCCCCCTCGTTTCTGGGCATGAGTCGACTCCCCGGCGGCCGTGCCGGACGATCAGGACAACCCTGGAACACGACCCCGGCGAGGCGCCGCTGCTGGAACGCAACCCAGAGGCTGCAGAACCGCCAAGAATCCAAGGAGACGCCCCGCGTCAACACAACATCGCAGGGCACACCGACGGCGCCGACGACCGCGACGCCCACGACGCCCGGCCACCCGAGCGGCCCGCGCGCACAGCGGGCGTCCTTCCGCGACGACGACGACGTCGACGACGACGTCGACGACGTCGACGACGACGACGACGTGCGTCGACGACGTCGACGACGACGACGGGCGATGGCGGCGTCGACGACGTCGCCGACGACGACGACGACGCCCAGCCACGCCCGGCGGGCGTCCTGCTGCGAGGCCGCCCCGCGGGGCTGCCCGCAGCCGCCGCCCCCGAGGCCGCTCGGCGCCGGGGCCAGCGTGCTGGCGCCCGCAGCCGCGGCCCGCAGCCTGGTCGGCGCCGAAGGGCGCCACGGGCGAGCGCCGCCGCCGCCGAAGGGCGACCGCCACCGACGGCTGCGACCGCCGCCGCCAACGCCGACGACGCCGCCGTCGGTCGTCGTCGACGGCGTCGTCGTCGTCGTCGCCGCCGCCGCTTCCGCCGCCGCCGCCTTCGCCGTCGCTTTCGTCGTCGCAGTCGTCGTCGTCGTCGTCGTCGTCGTCGTCGTCGTCGTCGTCGTCGTCGTCGTCGTCGTCGTCGGCGTCGGCGTCGGCGTCGGCGTCGGCGTCGGCGTCGGCGTCGGCGTCGTCGCGTCGTCGTCGTCGTCGTCGTCGGCGGCGGCGGCGGCGGCGTGGACGTCGGCGTCGTCGAGGACTGGGGTTAGAGGACGACGGGTTTCGGATGTTCTCGCTGTTTCGGGGTGCCGGTGGGCGCCCTAGTGCGCCCTCGCTGCCAAGGCTGATTCCCCCTTGGAAATGTTCTCGCCAAAAGCCATGCCCGCAAGCCTGGGGATCGACTCTGATCTCCAGACTCCCGGCCACCAGAAACCGTCTCAAGAAACCCAGCCAGGAAAATCAACAAAGTTTCTTGCCCAGTCTGGCCAGGGGCTCCAAGCGACCCAGGGAACCTTGGCCCGAGGAGTTTCTTCGCGGGCCGCGCTAAGACATAGCGCCCGCAACGGTGCGGAAGAAGCCCATGGCTGTTCGAAAAATTGGGGCCCTAGGGCGCTCCGCGGGGACCCACCGCATCTTCTCATGTCGCTGATGACGCCCGAATGTACGGCTCGCCGCTCCGCGCCGACGCAAGACATTCAAAGAACCTTCGGCGCAAGCGGGGTTTCTTCGGTGGCGGGGCACTCTACCGCTTTCACTGTTCGTCCTCCGACTCTGCGCGCATGCAAAACATTCAAGATACCTTCAGCGAAGTGGGTTTTCTTCCAAAGCGGGACATTCTAGCAATTTAGAAATTAGACATCCGAATCCGCGCGCATGCGAACATTCAAGGTACCTTCGGCGCAATTGGGTTTCTCTGGTGACGGGGCATTCTAGAAATTTCGCTGATATGGCCCTCCGAATCCGCGCGGATGCAAGAAATTCAAAGTCCCTTGGCGAAGTGGGTTTCTTTGGTGGCGGGGCATTGCTTCCGCGAGGTGCAATTGGAAAGAAACCCAAGATGTCCTGAACACGAAAAGTTCTTGACGTCCGCGGGAAACCATCGCGGAACGCGCGGAACGAAGAAACCGAAGATACCGTGGCGAAAAACACACACGGTTTCTTGGAACGAGCCCGCACTGTACATTTCCGACCCCTGGGGGCTTTTTCTGTGGCCTGGGGAACGTCACAAAACAGATCGTGTAACGAAAAAGCAGTCCAGCATGGTCATCGTCGTCATCGCCGTCGACGCCATTGTCGCCCGCGCCCCGCCGTCGACGTCGTCCAAGTCACCGTTTTTGTTCGTCGACGGCGACGTCGTCGCCATCGTTGACGTCGTCGTCGCTGCCGTGGCCAAGGAGGTCGTCGTCGCCATCGCCGTCGCCGTCGTACAGACCGACGTCGATGAATATGCCCCGTGAGGTTTGCCAGGAGCGCTCCTGAGTTAGGCCTCATGGAGACCTGGTCCAGAGGGGTGAGAAAAGGAGCGTCTGGAAGAGAAGGAGAGGCGGAGGAGGCGGAGGAGGAGGGACGGAGGCGGTCGATGGAGGGAGAGGAGACGGAGTGATAGAGGGAGGGGGGAGGGGAGGGGGGAAGGGAGGGGAGGAGGGAGGGAGGGAGGGGGAGGACGGAAGGGAGGATGGGGGAGGGGAGGGGGGGGGGGGGAGGGGAGGGGGGGAGGGGAGGGGGGAGGGGGGGGAGGGGTAGGGGAGAAGCATCCGAACCTCTTCTCGCACTGCCCCACTCCTACACGTTCCCCTCTTCCACCGGCCCACACTCCCTCCCTCTCTCCCCCTCCTCCCTCTCCCCTCGCCCTCCCTCCCTCCTTCATCTCCCCATCCATTTCTCTCGACGAGCTCCTCCTCTACCCTCCTCCTCCTCCTCCTCCTCCTCCCCTTTTCCTGCTCCTCCTCCTCCTCTTCCTCCTCCTCCTCCTCCTCATGTTCCTCCACCTCCTCCTCCTTCCCTCCTCCTTCTCCGTTTCCTCCTCCTCCTCCTCCTCCTCCTCCTCCTCCTCCTCCTCCTCCTCCCCCTCCTCCTCCCCCTCCGCCTCCTCCTCCTCCTCCTCCTCCTCCTCCTCCTCCTCCTCCTCCTCCTCGGTCTGGTCCTCGTCCTCATCCTCGTCCTCGTCCTCCTCCTCCTCCTCCGCCTCCGCCTCCGCCTCCTCCTCCTCCTCCTCCTCGTCCGCCTCCTCCTCCTCCTTCTCCTCCTCCCCTCCTCCGCCGCCGCCAGGCCCGACCCCGACCTCCACGACAACTCCGCGACTCTTGCCGTGCCCAGGGGTGCGTTCCGACCAGGCTCTCGAAGGGCATCCAGCCGCGGCGACGAGAAGGCTCCTCAGAAGCCCAGAGATGGCCCCAAACGCAGCAGAAACAACCGTCCTCGAGCTGCTCGGGGCCGTCGTCGTCGTCGTCGCCGGCAGCGTGGTCGTCGTTGTCGGCGTCGTCGTCGTCGGCGTCGGCGTCGTCGGAGTCGGGATCGGAGTCGGATGTGGAGTTTTTCGGTTCGAGGTCTGCGGGGTCGAGGTGCGAGGAGCGACGACAACGACGACGACGATAACGACGACGACGGCTACGACGCTGTCGACGGCGACGACGACGCCGACGCCGACGACGACGACCACGACGACGACGCAGGCGACGACGACAACAACAAGGCGCTCGACAACAACGACGACGACGACGGCTACGACGCTGTCGACGACGACGACGACGCTGTCGACGGCGACGACGACGACGACCACGCTGTCGACGACGACGACGACGACGACTGCGACGACGACGACGATGACGACGCTGTCGGCGACGACGACGACGACAAAGATGAACACGACGACGACGCCAAACACAACGACGCCGACGACGCCGACGACGACGACGAAGATGACGACGACGACGACCACGGCCCCGAGCAGTTCGGCGCGGAGGTCTTGGGCGGCCGCTGCCGCTGCCAGCGCCAGCGCCGACGCCGACGACGACGACGATAACGACGACGACCACGACGAGGCGCTCGACAACGACAACGACGACGCTGTCGACGACGACGACGACGACGCTGTTAACGACGACGGCGACGACGACGACAATGACGACGACGTCAACGACAACGACGACGACAACGACGACGACCACGACAACGACGACGACAACGACGAGGCGCTCGACGACGACGACGACGCTATCGACGACGACGACGACGACGAAAAAGGCTTTCGACGACGACGACGCTGTCGGCGATGTCGACGACACCAAAGACGCGGAGGCCTCAGGCGGCGGCCGCCGCCGCCAGCGCCGGCGCCGGCGACGGCGCCGTCGCCGACGACGACGACGACAACGACGAGGCGCTCGACGACGACGACGACGCTGTCGACGACGACGACGACGCTGTACGACGACGCCGACGGTGACGCCGAAGATGCCGAAGACGACGACGAAGACGACGACGACGACGAGGCGGCCCGCGGCCCTCGCGCAGCAAGATGCCCCGAGAGGGAGCCCTACGGATCGCGGGGGGGGGGCCTGAGCAGGGCCTCCGCCAGTTGCTCCTGGTCCTCACGCGGGCGTGGGAGGGAGGGGCGGGAAGGAAGGGAGGGAGGGGAAGAGGAGGCGAGGAGGAAAGAGGAGGGGGAGGAGGAGGAGAGGGAGGAGGAGGAGGAAGAGCAGGAGAATTCGGGAGAATTCGGCGACGACGCAGTCGAGTTTCGCCTAGGCGGGTGCCGCTTCGGGAGCCCAGAAACGCTTGGGGGCCCTAGCGCAGCACAGAACAACCACGCTGCAATTCACTCATACAGCATGTAAACTCCTCTCTCACGCAGCGCAATTACACTCTGCGTATCCGGATGCCTTTGATCGAAGCCTTCGCCCTTGTGGCCCTCAGGAGCAGCATGTTGTCGAAATCTGCTCTGAGGGGCCACGTGGGCCTCCCGTTCGACCCTGTGATCGTGAACTTGCCGCTTTCCTCACCGTGGAGATATATTTGATTTCGCTTCTCCACTTTTTTCTGGTCAACCCTCGGAAGGGGCCCCCACACTCCATGTATGTCCTCCGCTTCCCGTTGGATCCCAACACTGTAGCTGATGGCGTTGGGCTCGATCGCTTCGCCGCCTTCTAGCCATATGCTGGCGATTTGTGAGCGTGCGTGCCACATGGCCCTGCTGACGCAGTAGCTGCTCAGCTTCGCGTTCCCCTTCTCGCAGGCGCGCGTGTCGACGATGTTCGCGGCTGTCTGCGCACCTGGATTGGAGGGCTCTTGAGAGGACGTCCTGTCCGCCTTCTCAGGTGCGCTCACTATTGCCTCCAGCTCGAGGTCGGCCTGGGGCTCGAAGGGGTCGCTCTTCGGCTCTCCAGAAACCAGGTCGGTCGGAAGGTAATCCGAAGACTCGTTTGGAGGCCCCTCAATGCTGAGGTCGGGCTCCAGTTTCGCCTCCCCATTTTCGCAAGCCCTGATCCCAGCGCTGCAGCTGATGGTGTCGGGCTCTGTATTCGCCTCCCTCTTCTCGCATGCGCTGTTCTCAGTACTGTGGCCAGCGATGATGTCGGGCTCCAGCTTCGCTTTCCGCCTCTCGCATGCCCTGATCCAAGCACTGTAGCGGGTGATGTCGGGCTCTATCTTCGCCTCCTCCTTCTCGCTATGCTCGCTCTCACACTTCTCGCAAACAATTTTCACGCACTGCTCGCAAACCGTTTTCTCTGATCCAGCCGTGGCGGCGAGGCTCGACGAGGAGTGGCAAACGATATTGGGCTCCAGCTTCGCCAACTTAGCAGCCACTGCTCGCCCGTCTCGCTGGTACGTCTCTCGCTCCTTCTCGCGCGCCTCGACACTGTAGTTGATCAAGTTCGGCTCTGTCTTCGCCTCCCTCTCCGCCCATGGGCTCTCTAAACTGTAGCTGGTCACGTTGGGCTCGACCTTCGTCTTCGCCTCCAGCTTCTCGCATCCCGCCGTGTCTCTGCGGCTGGTTACGGTGGGCTCCAACTTCACCTCCCCCTTCTCGCATGACATGGTTCCAGTGCTGTAGCTGATCGTGTCGGGCCCCATCTTCGCCGCCCACGTCGCGTAGTCGCTGGTCCCTGGCTCGAGGCTTGCGGGGCAGGTCTCAGCGCTGTAGCTGAACGTGTTGGGCACCACCGTCGCCTCCCACTTCTCGCACTTCTCGCGCGCGGGTTCCTGCAGCCAGCCCTCGACGAAGTCGTAGTCGAAGGGCGTGGCTGGCCAGGCGCCGAAATCCAGCTCGACCAGCCCGTGGTCCAGGGCGGCCTGGCGGCTGGTCGCCAGGAGCAGCCTCCTCCATGCGCGCCGCTGGCTTTTGCTCGCCGCGGGGCGCCTCACATCCGTCGGGGCCGCACACCACATAGAGCCACGGCCGGCGGCGCCAGCAGGCAGGCTGCCTTCAGCACGCGCGCCGAGGACCGTCGCTGGCGGTCTCGGCGATGCCAAGCTGGCTCCTTGGCCGCCGTCAGGAGGAGGAGCAGAAGGAGGAGGAGGAGGAGGAGGAGGAGGAGGAGGAGGAGGAGGAGGAGGAGGAGAGGGAGGGGAGGAGGAGGAGAGGAGGAGAGGAGAGGAGAAAAGAGGAGTGTGGGGGGTGAGAAGTGAGGGGAAAAGACGAGGAGGGGCAAGAGGAGAAGCACGAGAGAAGAGGAGGTGGAGGCGGGGGGGTGGAAGAAGCCAGGAGCAAAGAGAGGGGGAGGGAGAAGGACCAGAAAATAAAAGGAGGAGGAGGAGGAGGAGGAGAAGGAGGAGGAGGAGGAGGAGGCGCGGTGGGGAGAGGAGGGAAGTCAGGAGAAAAGGGGAGGGGGGATTGAGAAGGACCAAAGAACCACCCAAAAAACAAAAGGGAAGAGTGTGGGGCACGCAACTCCAGAAAGGAGGAGAAGGGGGGGAGGTCTCTCCCGGCCTGTCTGAGCGGCTCCTCTCGCACGGGCCTCCCACGTGAGGAGGACAGCTGGACCAGAACAAACACATGCGGCCGGACCTAGGACAGAAGAACACCCTGAATGAACATGAGACCCTCCGCGGGCCAACCTGAAGAACATTCGAGTGTACCCTCCCCCAGGAGCACAAACACATCCAACAAACGATAGAACAGTAAGGCACCCTCCCCGAACCGACCTCGATCCTATGCCTCAATCCGACCGTGTTGCACACAACCCGCCCTCCATCCGTGCGCAGCAACGAGCAAGGAACGGGTCTTACGCGAGATGGCATGGCGACCTTACGCCGCGGCTTCCGCGGGCCGCCAGCGCGGCACGCCATTTTGGGAGGCGCTTACGCGCGACGTTACGCGGGCAGCGTGCGCGCCAATGGAGGCTCCACGTCAGGAAGCATTGCTGTGAGGGACACACGGTCGCTCGGGCATCCAGGAAAGTCAGGTGTCCAGCCTCAAAAAAAACAAAAGATATCGGAACAACGAAGCAACGCAGAAGGATCCCAAACCGCTCACCAAACCTCTCCAGGGGCCCTTTCTGACAGCTGTCCCAGCCTGTACAAGTCTCGGACGTCCCCAGGGCCCGCAACGCTCGAACAAAACTATGAAACGCCTGTTTGAACCTCGGCCCTCGATCGATCCATCGATCGACATCGAAATCGAGGAACACACATTCGGCGCGACCTTCCCTCCTATGCCTCCCGCAGGGAAAAAAGAGGAGGCCGATGCGCAGCAGCAGCCGCAGCGAGGCACTGCAGGAGGCCCAGGGCGCGGCTGGCTCAACATGGCTGAAGAGGGCCAGGAGGGATCACGCGAGCAATATGCCTTCAGCTGAGCCTCCTCCCTCCTCCTCCCCCTCCTCCCCCTCCTCCCCCTCCTCCTCCTCCTCCTCCTCCTCCTCCTCCTCCTCCTCCTCCTCCTTGAGCGACGATCAAGGAACGGTCTCGCGCGAGATGGCACAGCGACCTTCCGCGGTGGCCTACGCGGCCCGCCCTCTCGGCACGCCACGCCGGAGACGAGGGGGCGCACGCGCGACCCTACGCGGGCAGCATATACGCTCCACTGTCGGCGCGCGGGCGGCCCCGTTTTTGTTGTGCGCCGCGCACCTGCCTCCCCAATGCAAGGCTCCGGCCTTTCGCTCGACCTCCGTAGAGACAACGCTTGCCCTCGTGGCCTCCGCTGCTGCTGGGAACGAGGAAAAGCGGCACCGCCACCCGCGCGAGGGTCCTCGTGGTGGTGCCCCCCATCGCCGCTCGGGACGCCCCCGATCTCCAGCTCGGGGAGGCATCGTGGACCTCGTCGCTGGAGGAAGCGCCCCTGGTGGTGGTGGTGGTGTCGCTCTTCGTGGGGAGGGGGGGGGGCAGAAATATACCACCCATACCGTTTCTCCCTGGACCTTTCCAGATGCGCGTGCGCTCTGACCAGAAATTCGAGCCTGAGGCGAGTCTAGCCGTGGTGGCCAGGGAAGGTAGTGATATCGAACAGTGTGAGGGGGGCGAACAGTCTTGCACCATCCCTGGGCGCGTGGGTGAAGTGGAATTAAGTGGCCTGGATTCTGCTTAGATATTCATTGCAACACATACATGAATGTTGGACCCCTCGTGTGCCCTGTCGGCGCTGGCTGCATTTCCTTTGAAATTGAGGCTCACAGTCAAGCATTTCGGGGGTGCGCCCAATCTGGCCCCCCCCCAACAATGACAACGCTCCCGCTCGATTCTTCCTCCCTCTTCACTCAGGGCTGGTGCCTTGGCTCGCAACCGAAAACCGCCCCTCCATCAAAGCAAGGGTTCCGTCTTGATGCTTCCTTGCTGTTTACTTCGGATTGGCGTTCGCGCTTTGGGTCCACAAACCCCCCCTTGAACAACGACGCTCCCGGTAGATATGTCTGCGCTTTTAAATTCAAGACTGGCACTCTTAAACGCCGCTGAAAAACGTCCCTGCAAACAATTCGCCGGCCCAACGGGCCAGGGCGTGCTAAGATCTCCGGTAACTGGTTAACAGTATTAACAGTATTTCTAGTTCGCGCGCGCGGGGCGGCCCCTGGGGGTCCCCCGGCGAAAAGTACCCCGACCAACGCCCGACGCCCGACCGCCGCCCGACCGCCGCCCGACCAAGTCTACTCAGAGATGGTTTTCCTTCTGGGTGCGGCCTCTCAGGCTCCCCAGAGCGCGCTCAGAGTGCCCCAAGAGGCCCCCAAGACTGCCCAAGAGGCCCCCGAGACGCCCAAAGAGCGCTCGAAGACGCCGAAGATGACCCCAAGACGGCCCAAAAGGCCCCCAAGACAGCCCAAGAGGCCTCCAAGACGCCCCAAGAGCCTTCCAAGAGGCCTCCGAAGAGAGCCCCAAGAGGCCAAAATCGTTGATTTTCATTGTTTTTTCTATGTTTTTTGTGTTCTGGCTTTTTCGGCTTCCGGACGCTCCAAGACGGCCCAAGAGGCCCCCAAGACCGCTCCAAGACGGCCCACGAAGCTCCCAAGACGGCGCCGAAACGACCCAAGAGAGCCCTCAAGACGGCCCAAGTGCCGCCCAAGACGGACCAAGAGGCCCCAAGACGGGCCCAAGAGGGACTCAGGAGGGATACCGAGAACTCAAAAATGGAGCCCTCCGTCCCAGAAGGCGCCCAGGAGGTCCCAAAGAGGCCCCAAGAGGCCTCCAAGAGGCCCCAAGATGTCGCCAAGAGGCCCCAGGAGACTCCCAGGAGGCCCAAAAGAAGCCCCAGAAGGCTTCAAACATGTCTCCCAGGCGCCCCCGAACGGCCTCTCAACAGACCCCAAGAGGCCCCCCAAAGAAGCATCTTGACGACGACTCTATTTCGCCCCATCGAGAGACGACCCCCAGGGAACTGCTTCACCATCAAAACTCCCCACGCAACGCGTCCGAACGACACCCGCCCCCAAGAGCGCAACATGGGCAACGAACACACAGACAAAAACCAGCGATGCCATATCACGGGCCGGCGGAATGAGCGAAGCGATTCAATAAGCTTCCGCTCGATACATTCTCGCTTTGTACTCAGGAATGGTGTTTCCGTTTTGGGTCCGCAAGCCAGCACCCTACAACAAGGACGCTCACCTTTACTCAATACTGGCGCTCTTGCTCCCCGCCGAAAACTTGCCCTCCAACAGAACCAGCGCTCCCGCTCGATACACCCTCGCGTTTTGCTGGGGAGTGGCGTTTCCGACCTGGGTACGCAAACCGCCACCCCTGCAACAGCGCCCCCGCTCGATACATCATCACTTGTCACGTTGGAGTCCCGAAACGGTGCTGTGACAGACCGTGCGGTGACCGACCTCACCGCACGGTCCGTCAGCGCACGGTTCTGGGACCTCGGACGCCCCAATCGCCCGAGACATCCTCGGAGAACGACCCGAGTCCCCAAACCGTGCGGTGACCCCGAATCCCCACCGATTCGCCACACGGTGTGGTCACCTCGCCGTTCGGGGGCCCCCGAGTCGCTTCTCGGCGGTGGGCAAACCTCCCTTTAGTAAACCTCGCTTTAATGAAAACGGCCTGGGACCGAAACCGACGGACCTGGACCCGCAAAAACGACGGCCGCGACGCCCTCTCGCGAACCAAAAACGGCCAATTCGCCTAATCGACGTGTCAGGATAGGAGGTCTACCACTCCCCGTCGCTCGGACGTCCATTCCCTGTGTTGTCTTCGGTTTCGCGAATGGCTTTTTCACAGGATGATCCAGGATGCTCCTCTAGAATCCCCGCCGAGAACAAGTGCACACGCCCGAGCGATACCAAGATCAGCCTCCGAGCCTCGTGCTCGAGATCTGCGGTCGCGCTCGCCCCCGGACATCGGCCCCCCGCCGGGAGCAGCGCTCTTCGCTCGATGGCCCCGCCGCGCGTCGCTCGGAAGTGGCACACTCGCGCCCTGGGGCGCGCCGCACGCCGGCCCCCCGTACCATAGATGGTCCAGGGCTTGGCCCCCCCCCCAATGCTGATGCCATTGGGCCCCCCTCCCCCGCGCGATGGTCCCCCCCGCCCCCCCCTGTGGGCGTGGCGTGGTGCTGCGCTGCGGTGCCCCCCCCCCCCCCTGTGGATGTGGTGTGGTGCTGTGGTGGTTCAGAAGTGGGCGTGGCGTGGCGCTGCGCTGCGGTGCCACCCTCCCCGCCCCTGTGGATGTGGTGTGGTGCTGTGGTGGTTCAGAGGTCGTCGTCGTCGTCGTCGTCGTCGTCGTCGTCGTCGTCCTCGTCGTCGTCGTCGTCCTCGTCGTCCTCGTGGTCCTCGTGGTCCTCGTCGTCGTCGTCGTCGTCGTCGTCGACGTCGTCGTCGTCGTCGTCATCGTCGTCGTCGCCGCCGCCGCCGCCGGCGTCGTCGCCGCCGCAGCCGTCGTCGTCGTGGTCGTCGTCGTCGTCGTCGTCGCCGTCGTCGTAGTCGTCGCCATCGT
>CAUYUJ010020957.1:17500-37500 GCA_963575745.1 Prorocentrum cordatum | reverse complement strand
TCTGAGAGCTCAGAGTTGCGAGAATATCTTGTGCGAAACAGGCCGGACCACCTTGCGCACGGCATCTCAGATCTCAGAGTTGCAAGGATTTCTCAGGCGAGACGGGCCGGACCACCTCGCGCAGGGCATCTCAGAGCTCAGAATTCGAGGATGTCTCAGGCGAAACGGGCCGGACCACCTCGCGCGCGGCATCGGGGAGATCAGAGTTTCGAGGATGTCTCAGGCGAAACGGGCCGGACCACCTCGCGCGCGGCATCTTGGAGCTCAGAGTTGCGAGGATGTCTCAGGCGAAACGGCCCGGACCACCTCTCGCGCGGCATCTGGGAGCTCAGAGTTTCGAGGATGTCTCAAGCGAAACGGCCCGGACCACCTCTCGCGCGGCCTCTCAGAGCTCAGATTTAGGAGGATGTCTCAGGCGAAACGCTCAATCCCGGACAACTCAGAAACGAGAGTTGTGAGGATGTCTCAGGCGAAACGGGCAGGACCACCACATTTGTTTGAGGATGTCTCTGCTTAGCTTTCCCTCGGCCGGAATTAGCTTCTATCACAACAGCACCCCGTTCAGCAAGCTGTTTGGGGAATAACTGTTTTCATGTATGTTTTCTAGGTGTTCGTCTTCCCCCCAACTTCCCACATGTTCCCATATTTTCCTGGGAGTCGACGATGAATTGTGTCTGTGTGTGCTTCTTCCCCTCCTGAAGCTGAGAAAGCACACATCGGAAGGGACCTCCTTCCGAGCTCTCGCCAGGCCTGCGCGGTGCACACGCACATGGAGAGCTAGGGCGCGGCGGAGCACGGGGAGGGCCTGCATGGCAGCTGCGGAGCGCTCGGACTCTCAGAAGCGGGGTGGGGACGACGCCTGCAGAGCCCCAGGAGGGCAGAGCATTGATCGGGCTGGGCCTCCTCCTCCTCCTCCTCCTCCTCCTCCTGCTCCTGCTCCTGCTCCTCCTCCTCCTCCTCCTCCTCCTCCTCCTCCTCCTCCTCCTCCTCCTGCTCCTCCTCTCTCTCTCCTCTCTCCTCCTCCTCCTCCCTCCTCCTCTCCTCCTCCTCCTCCCTCCTCCTCCACCTCCTCCTCCTCTCCTCCTCTCCTCCCTCCTCCGCCGCCGCCGCCGCCGCGCCGCCGCCGCCGCCGCCGCCGCCGCCTCCCTCCTCCTCCTCCTCCCCTCTCCCTCCTCCTCCCCTCCTTCCTCCTCCTCCTCCTCCTCTCCTCCTCCTCCTCCTCCTCCTCCTCCTCCCCCTTCCCCCCTCCCCTCCGCCTCCTCCTCCTCCTCCTCCTCCTCCTCCTCCTCCTCCGCCTCCTCCTTCTCCTCCTCCTCCTCCTCCTCTTCCTCTCGGGCTGGGCGAAAGGGGGGGATAGCAAAAGGGGGGGTGAGAATCAGCTCGCGTAGCTGGTTTTCCCGGCGCCTCCCGGCGCCGGGAGGCGCCCATGTATCGAGAGATAGGCCCGGCGGCGGGGCCGAAACCAACTGCATGCAGCAGATTCCGTAACCCCCCCTTTCCCTGTACCCCCCTTTCGTTCGGCCCGAATTGACAGCGCGAGCTCCAGCTCTGCAAGTGGCCGGGGAGCCCCCCGCGCCATGCCCACGAGCGTTGCTCCACCCCAGCGGGGGCGGGCTTCCTCAGAAGGCTCGAGAGTCCCCACTAGGCCCCATCGGGCTGCTCTTGTTGGCGGCGGGCGGGGGGGGGGGAAGTGGGACGGGGCGGGCCTTCTCGGAAGGCTCGGCTCGGAAGTGCCTGGCCTTCTGAGAAGTTCCCCGAGCCTTCCCCGAAGACGCGGAGCACTTCTCTCAGATGGCGCGAGGGCTTCTAGGAGAAGTTCTGCCGCCTTCTGAGACGGCCTTCTCCTTCTCACTTCCCCCCCTCGCTCGCCGCCGATCCTTTTTCTCCGACCCCCTCGAGTGAAGAACAAATCGCGACGTGTTGCTTTATCTCTCCATGTTCGGCCTCTGGGGTCACTACCGGCCCTCGGGACCGTCTAAAAACGGTCCCTCGGAACGAACAACCGGTCCCGGGGAATGGGTCCAGAACGCGGGGGGTCAACGTCATGAGAAGTCTTCATAGCGTCGGGGGTCTGGGCCCGCCCCCCCGGAGGGCGCTCGTTTTTCGGGAAAGCCCTCTACGAAAGCCGCGTTTGTGCGGGTCCCAAGAGTGTGCACCACCGCCGCGTCGATTCCTCCGCCCTCCTCTGCCCTCGTCTTCCTCTCCGCTTTCCTGGGAGAGGGAGGGAGTGAGGAAGGTGGTGGTGGTGGTACCGTGGTGGTGGTGGTACCGTGGTGGTGGTGGTACCGTGGTGGTGGTGGTGGTGGTGGTGGTGGTGGTGGTGGTGGTGGTGGTGGTGGTGGTGGTGGTGGTGGTGGTGCTGGTGCTGGTGG
Organism: Prorocentrum cordatum; assembly: GCA_963575745.1. Lineage (NCBI taxonomy): Eukaryota > Dinophyceae > Prorocentrales > Prorocentraceae > Prorocentrum > Prorocentrum cordatum. The sequence continues at coordinate 35,128 of CAUYUJ010020957.1, read as the reverse complement.
TGCTAGTACCGTGGTGGAGGTACCGTGGTGGTGGTGGTGGTGGTGGTGGCGGTGGTGGTGGTGGTGGTGGTGTCGGTGTGGTGGTGGTGGTGGTGGTGGTGGTGGTGGTGGTGGTGGTGGTGGTGGTGGTGGTGGTGGTGGTGCATGTGTTTGGGCCCCGTATTTGGGGGGCCGGTTTGTCGCTCCAGGGACTGGTTTCCATTTTGTTCCGTCGGGGGCCCTGAGGCTGTGAGCCTTGCGGGAACCATCAACTTGCGACCTGGCCCGGCCGCCGCGCTAGCCGAGACTGCCGGGCCCCGCGCACATCGTTCCAGTAGGCGCGCGCACCGTCGGGAGCAAACGCCGAAGGTTTCGGTGGGGATGGCTCGAATCAAGGGGGCGACCAGGCGAACACTTCGAGCCCTCCCCCACGCCCGCGGAGGGGGCTCGAAGTGTTCACCAGGTCGTCTGGTCGGCCAAGGAATTCGGTGTAATGAGGCGCCCCAGCTTCCGTCGTTAGGAACTCGTGGGAGCCTCGCATACCAGCCTGTTGGCTGTTGCGAACCGACGCTGGTCGACGCTATTCGATGCTAATCAACGCTGACAAACGCTACGCCGACGCTAATCGACGCTAAATCGGCGCTGATCGACGCTGAATCGGCTGCCTCCTCGATTACCAAAGACGCGAATGTACTCTAAAATGTAATCCCGAGGACATACAGGGCTCCCCCGCTTGCTTCCGAAACTTCCGAACCTGAGGGGCTCTGGAACGTGGATACGCCGGACTCGTCCACCGAGCAACTTTCCTGGGCCGGCCAAACGACGCGGCGCATTCATTTGAGATCCTGCAAGGGGGGACCACCCCCAATTCAGCATGTCCATCTTTTTGTTCGGCGGTCCGATCCTGGCCGCGCAACTCGAGCACAGCGTGGAGGCAATGCCTGGCACCCGTGAGTGGCTCAGAGGCCCAGAGATGCAAGCCCAGCTCGCTGCAAGATGCTCAAATAATCTGCTGAAATGGGAGACCCCAAGAGGCCTCCCAAAGAAGCATCTTGACGACGACCCTGTTTGGCCCCAAGAGCAACACAAGATGCCAACGAGAGGCTTCCTCCTCCGCCCCTTCCTCTTCCTCCTCCTCCTACTCCTACTTATCTTCATCCTCCTCCTCTCCTTCTCATCCTCTCCTCCTCCTCCCCTCCCCTTCCCCATCCTCATCTTCTTCCTCCTCGGCGGCGCCACAATGGCCCCGGGCCCACGGCGAAGCAGTAGCGATCCTGCAACATGGGCCGGCGGAATGAGCGAAGCGATTGAATAATCTGCTGAAATGAGGGTGGGCCCGACTCTTGAAGGGGTCCCAGCGCCCCCCGGCCCGCGCGCGGAAGACCATCGACCGCGCGCCGGGAAGGAGATGCAATCGGTCTGGCGACAGCCTTCTGTTTTCCCTACGGGATTGGCCCCAAGAGGCCCCCGATGAGCTCACAGAAGGACCTCAGGCAACAACAAAAAAATAGCCTTAGCCTGGTTGGGCCCCAGGACGGCCCCAGAGTGGACATGCTCCCCAAGAGTCCCGAGAGGGCCCCGAGAAGCCTCCACATCGTCACATCTCCCTGGGCCTCTCCCGGGGCGCGCTCTGACCAGACTCTCGAGGCGAATCCGGGGCGGTGGCGACGAGGGCCTCCCAGGAGGCCCGGGGCAAGGGCAGCGGCACGACGGGTACCCTTGTCGACGATGCCTCGGGGTACACCGGCGCGGCACGGTGCACACGAAGCGTCCGAGGACCTGCTCGGCCACGTCCAGAGCCACCCTGGGGAGCAAGCGGCGCGCGCGAGCGCCCGACACGGCAGGCCCGCCTCCACCGACCCGCCTTCCCAGGCACCCAGAGATCCGACGTCGTGATTTTTTCAATACGGGGTTCCCCCAGAAGTCTCGACCCATTCCCCAGGGCCAGTTTTGCATCCTGAGTCGTTTTTTGACGGTCCCGGGGCCCGGCGAGGGCCGCTATAGAGGCCGAAAATCGAAAAACTCCTCCGTCTTGATTTCTTCAATACGTTGGAGGTCTGGGTCCTCTGCACACAGGCATGATGGATGAGGCTTCTGGCAGGGAGCGCTCCTGGCGCCGGGCGCCGCCAACCGCCGCGAGGCGCCGGGTTCCGTCGGCGCCCAGAGGGCCGCGGCGCGCCGCGGCGCGCGGCCGCGCGGAGCCCCGCGGCCCGCCTCAGAGCCCGATCTTGCCGCGGCGCCAGTGCCTCTCGGCATAGTCCTCCTCCTCCACCTCCAGCCTCCTCCTCCTCCTCCTCCCCCTACTCCTCCTCTTCCTCCTCCTCCTCCTCCTCCTCCTCCTCCTCCTCCTTATTCTTCTCCTCCTCTAACCTCCTCCTCCTCCAACCTCCGTTTTCTCCTCCCCTCACCTCCACCCTCCTCTCCCCTCCCCTCACCTCCAACCTCCTCCTCCTCCTCCTCCTCCTCCTCCTCCCTCCTCCTCCTCCTCCTCCCCCTCCTCCTCCGCTTCCTCCTCCTCGCTTCCGCTTCCGCTTCCGCTCCTCCTCTTCCTCCTCCTCCTCCTCCTCCTCCTCCTCCTCCTCCTCCAGCCTCGTCTTCCTCCTCCACCTCCATCCTCCTCCAACCTCCTCCTCCTCCTCCTCCTCCTCCTCCTCCTCCTCCAAACCTTCTCCTCCTTCCAACCTCCTCCCCTTCCTTTCCAACCTTCTCCTCCTCCTTCTCCACCACCTCCTCCTCCACCTCCTCCTCCGCCTCCTCCTCCGTTTTCTTATTGTTCTCATTAGTATTATTATTATTATTATTATTAATATTATTATTATTATTATTATTATTATATCTCCTCCTCCTCCTCTCCTCCTCCTCCTCATCCTCCTCCTCCTCCTCCTCCTTCTGCTCTTCCCAACCTCCTGCTCCTCCTCCTTCCCCATCCTCCTCCTTCGCCTCCTCCTCCAACCTCCTCCCAACCTCCTCCTCCTCCTCCTCCTCCTCCTCCTCCTCCTCCTCCTCCTCATCCTCCTCAAAATCATCAGCATCAGCATCAGCATCAGCATCACCATCAGCATCACCATCATCGTCGTCATCATCAGCATCAGCATCAGCATCAGTATCAGCATCAGCATCAGCATCAGCACAGCATCAGCATCAGCATCATCATCACCACCACTATCATCATCATCATCATCATCATCATCATCATCATCATCATCATCATCATCATCATCATCATCATCATCATCATCATCACTATCACTATCACTATCACTACCACTATCACTACCACTATCACTATCACTATCAACATCACTATCATCATCATCATCATCATCAGCAGCATCAGCATCAGCATCAGCATCGTCACCATCATCATCATCAACATCATAATAGTCATCATCATCATCATCAGCAGCATCATCATCATCACTATCAGCATCAAGATCATCATCACCATCACCATCACCATCATCATCATCATCATCAGCAGCAGCAGCATCATCATCACCCTTCTCCCCCGACCTCCTCCTCCCCGACCTTCTCCTCCCCGACCGTCTCCAGGCCTGCCCCTGCGAGAGCCCAGACCCCCTCGGGACGTGACAAAGGGTCCTGACGGATGCTGTTCCTCAACTCTCGGCATCTGGGGGCCCTCACTGGCCCTCGTAGCTGTGATCGGCGGCGAGCGAGGGGGGGAAATGAGAAGGAGAAGGCCTTCTCAGAAGGCGGCGGGGCTTCTCAGAAACCCTCGCGCCTTCTGGAGTCTTCCGTGTCTTCGGGGAAGGCTTAGGAAACTTCTCAGAAAGACGGGTGACCTCCGAGCCTTCTGAGAAGGCCTTCTCCTTCTCACTTCACCCCCCGGCTCGCCGCCGACGTGAAAAACAGCTCGGGATGAAGAAACGGTCCTGGGGGGATTGGTGGATGGGGGCCGCAGCATGACGTCGGGGGTCTGGGAGCGCGGTTCCCGGAGCAACTCGTGTGTGAGGGCCCTACGCGGTGATTGAGGCTCTGGGATGTGCACGGCCCGCCCAGGTCGTCCGGGTGGCCTCCGCAGGCCCCTCGAGCAGTCCTGGCTGGCCCCGTGAACAGGCCCCCCCCCTCCTTCCTCCTCCTCCTCCTCCTCCTCCTCCTCCTCCTCCTCCTCCTCCTCCTCCTCCTCCTCCTCCTCCAGTGTGCCGTCTGGGGCCGTCTCCGCGCCCCGACGCCGGCCGGCTCTCCGACACACTGCGGGGCGCGGGCTGCTCGCAGGGAGCCCGCCAGAGCTGTGCGCGCCCGACCACGCACGTGGACACGGCCCCCCAGCCCGCGGGACCCGCCTCGTGATGCGAGCGTTCGCGCACGGCGTGCTCTCGAAACCGGCGTGGACTCGTGCACGTGTGCGTGCTTCTCTGTCGGGGGGCGGGCAGAATCCCCTTTGGTGAGACGTGGTCCCGGGAAAGCGACCTCGGGCCCAGACCTGGCGGGCGCGAGCCTGGAAAATGACGGCCGCGGCGCCCTCTCGAGAACCGAAAACGGGCAATGAACTAATCGACGTGTCAGGGTAGGAGGTCCGTCCACCCCCGATTCTTGCGCTCCTGAACTCGGGGGGCCTGCTGAGGCCAGCTGGGACTGCTCGGCGGGCCAGTCGAGGCCACGGGGGGACAAAACACCTGCGGGGAGGGCGTCCGCGAGCCCTCCGAAGCCCTTACCAATTCTGCGCACTGCGTCCAGCGCCCACGCGGGAGGAGCGCGGGCCCGCGAGACCGGCGCCTGCAGGTCCATCTGGACACGGGTCGGTCTGGACCCGGGCCAGTCACCCAGTCAGGCTTTGCAGGATCCTGCAAGGTCCTGCCAGATCCTGCGCCCAAGCCCGGGTCGGTGCGCCATTGTCGGGCAGGGCGAAAGGGGGGGATAGCAAAGGGGGGGGTCTCGGAATCGGCTCACGCAGCTGATTCTCCCGGCGCGCCCATGTGTCGAGGACTGGGCCCGGCGTCGGGGCCGAAACCGGCTGCACGCAGCAGAGTTCGTAACCCCCGCTGTCCCTAATCCCCCCCCTCTCGTTCGGCCCGACTCGGCGGTGGACAAACCTCCCTTTAGTAAACCACCCTTTAGTGCAAACGGCCTAGGACCGAAACCGACGGACCTGGACCCGCAAAAAGAGCGGCCGTGACGCCCTCTCGCGAACCGAAAACGGCCAATCCCTGAATCGACGTGTCAGGGCAGGAGGCCTATCAACCTCCGACCGACACCGGCGCTGCCAGATCCTGCTTTCCCTCTCTCCCGCTCTCCCGCTCTCGCTTTCCCTATCCCTCCCCTCTCGCTCGGCCCGACACGGGCGCTGCCGGATCCTGCAGGGCCCGGGGCTCCGGCGGACCCCCGTCCGCATGGGCCCTCGCCTCTCGAGCCCCGACGGGGGCCCTATGGCCGCCCCGCCGTGGCCCCGCGCCGTGCGAATGCGAAGCTGTGCTCGGGGCCTCCTGCCGCGAGGGGTGCCGCTGCTTCCGGGGACGGGGCCGCCGGGAAACCACCAACGCAGGACTGGCAGCAGAGAAGGCGGCGCAGGAGCAGGTGGCTTTCGGCGCTCCGCGCGGAGTTCTGGGATCTGCGCTGGACCCCCCCCCGCCCCCCCCCCGGCGCCAAAAGCGTCTGTGCCTGGCGCTTTCGCTCTTCGGAGAACCGCTCTTGCAGCCATCGTGCTGCCAGAACTGGCCATCGCTCGGACGTCCAATTCCCTGTACTCTGTTTTGGCTTCGTGCGTGGTTTTCCGCAGGATGACCCAGGATGCTCCTTAATACTCCCCGCCGAGACAAAGTGCGCACGTCCGGGCGATACCTGGAGAGGGGACGCACGAGAGGGAACGGAGGAGTTTTGTCTGGCCTCGGCGGGCCGAGGCCACCAACAGTTCCCACGACCCAGACCTAAGGAACGGCGCGGGCGCCCGGGCCCCTCCTGGGCCCCTGAGCGGTCCTCATCTCAGCGTCTTGGCTGCACCTCATCGACTCGGGAGGCCGATCCGCCCTCAAAGCAACACCGCTTGGCTCAGGAACAAGGAGAGGCGACACCAACACCAGCAGGGCGAGGAGATGCGAGGAGGCGAGGGGGAACTCCCTGGCGGTGTGGTCCCCCCTCTCGCTCGAGACATCCCCAGCCTCCAGCTCGGAGAGGCATCGTGGACCTCCTCGATGGCGGTGGGCCCCCTGGTGGTGTTGGTATCGCTTCTCCTCCCTCCGATTGGTTGAGGGCAATCCTCGAATCAGAAACGCCTGTTCGAGCGCACTGCCGGACCTGCAGACGAGACACAGTTGGGCGCCCGAGTTATCCGGGGTAACTCGGGTCCGGGGTAACTCGGGTTTGGATTCCCGAAAAACGAACCCGAGTTATCCCTGACCCGAGTTACCCCTGATGATTCGGGGCTCTGGACGCCCGAGTTATCCGGGGTAACTCGGGTCCGGGGTAACTCGGGTTCGGACTCCCGAGAAACGAACCCGAGTTAGCCCTGACCCGAGTTACCCCTGATGATTCGGGGCTCTGACACAGGGCCGCGAGTGCGCGGGCCAAGAGCACCAGCACCTTCGCCGAGGACCCACGAAGCCCCATCGGGTGGCTCTCGTCGGCGACGAGCCCGGGGGGGAAGTGAGACGGGGCGGGCCTGCTCGGAAGGCTCGGAGGCCCCCCCGCTTCCCCTTCTCACTCCCTCCCCTCGCTCGCCGCCGAGGGGCTGCACTTGGGCCTCGCTCCGACTGCGCCCGCGTCCCCGACGAGCGGGGCAGCTGGGAGTGTTGGTCAGGAGGAGGATCAGGAGCAGCAGGAGGAGGAGGAGGAGGAGGAGGAGGAGGAGGAGGAGGAGGAGGAGGAGGAAGGGGGCGCCGCGGGCCCACCCTTCCTGCGGCAGGCTCGCGCGGCGCGCCGACGAGGCGGCGGCCCAGCGCGCGGGCGCTCCAGGCGGAACGCCGCCAGTGGCCCGGCATCGGCCGCAATTCCAATGGCGTGTCGCCGCGCCGTTTGCCCCCGACGCGCCCCGGGTGGGACACGACGCCGAGGCCGCGGCACCCCACGTGCGAAGGCCTGCGCCCCGCGCGCCCAATTGCGAGGAGACGGCGCCGGCGCCGCGGCAAGCGCCACGAGAAAAGCCCACCGCGTCCGAGGCGGCGTCTGCCACGGTGCCGCGCGTCGGAGCAAGCGGCGCGGCGACGGATGCGCAATCTTGAGCGATGCACGCGGCGTCAGAGACCAGCGCGCGCAGGTCGTCACGACGCGAACCTGCCGCAGGGGGGAGGATCGATGTCCTCTCTCCGCCGAGTTTCTCGCGGCACTCGTTCCCACCGCGAGGGGCCAGGCTGGTGGCCCCCAGGGCTCCCTGGTCCAGACGGGCATGGGGATGGGTGTGACTGGGTGGCCACATGTGAACCCTACCCCCATCCCCCAGGATTTCTGCGAGGGGGGGGGTCACTCTGCTCGGGGGCTCCCGGACGAAGTCTACCCCCCAGCCCCCCCCCCCCCCCCCCCGCAGCAGTCGCGGGGGGGTTTGGGGGCAGGGCCCACACGTGGCCCCCGACCGACGGCGCGACGGCGCCTCCGGAACTTGTTGTAGCGGATCTTCGTGTCGGACTTCATGCGGAACCACTGGGGGAGCGGGCGGTTCTGGTTGATCTTCTTCGCCAGGTGCTTCTTGGTCTTGAAGGTCTTGCAGGAGCCCATCTCGCCGCAGAAGCAGGCGCCGCGGCACGCGCGCGCCCCGTGTGTGCCCGTGTAGGCCTCGCCCTCTCGCCGGCTGCCCTGGTGCCTGAGCCGATGTGGCCGCGAATAGGCGCGGGCAGGCCTGAGCTGGGTCCGACGCGCGAGAAAAAAGGAAAACAATACAATCTGCACACATATATACATATATATATACACATATTTATATATAGTTATATATACATATATATACATGTAACTATATGTATAACAAATCCAGCACAACAATCAGCCAAATAATGGTTGTATGCCTGATGTGATCCCAGCATATGTTGGCCGATCGAACCGGTCTAGCGGTCGACAAGCGCGAATAACCCTGTGCGAGCGATAATAATCACGGGGGATAATAAAGTTCGGGGGTCTGTCAGGGATAACAGAGGATTTTCCCGGGGAAGGTAAGTTATGATGATGATGACGATGATCATGATGATGGTGATCCTGGACGCTCGGCACAAGACTGACTCGAGAGATCTCGATGCTCGTGGCTATACAACTTGCCAGCAGGCGCTCGGCACAAGACTGACTCGAGAGATGTTTGATGCTGTTGCTAGTCAGCATGAGATGATAGCAACTTCGATTCGCAACTCCCCCCGTGGATTATAAAGTTCGGCCTCTGCGCCCCACGCCACAATCAAATCCTGTTGAACGGGGATCTAATAAAAACAGGGGGTAATGGGGTAGGCTTTCTTATCGCCCGTGGTCGGTTCGGCATTGCAACAGCAAGATGCGTATGTCACGGAGTACCTCTCGGAGGCTGCGTGGACGTGCATTGGGGCTTCAGAGATGCTGATTGGAATCGGAGCGAGTCGCGAACGAATCGTCCCGAGTCGAAAGTCGAGGTCGCATCTTCCCGCGCCTGGTTGCGTCTGCCCCTGGCAGATGCCAGCGAAGCGAACCGAATCGGGTCGGATGCGGGTTGGGCCTGCATTCATATCCCTTTAGTCTTAGGTCGGGCATGTCCCCCTACAGGCAGATGTTGGAGGAAAAACAAGAATACCCCAAATGTTCAAACATATCTAAAAATATAAAACATCGTCACCACACTATTATATGATTATGTTTGAATGTTCCTCCTGTAGAGGGACGTGCCCGCCTTAGCTTCAGCATGGCCCCCAGAGGCGAGAATGTTATCCCTGCGGTAGGTTCGTGTCGTGCTGACTTCGGCGCTGGTTCCTGACACCGCGGGGCTCGGCTCCACCCTGAACGACCGGCCGGCTCCGAGACGTCAGATCGTTCAACGCTGGGCCGATGCTGGGCAACGGGTGGCGTTCCACGCTGAACGCCGGCGGCGGGGTCGCCGCCGTTCGGCCTTCTTGGCGTCCCTTCCCAGGAAGTCCAAGACGCAGTGGGCATGGACATACAACATACAGTCGGGCCTCTGAAGACGGAAGCCTGTTCATTGGGGATGAGCTCAGCTTGCCTTACTTGTGTTACAGTTTTTCTTCGGTGATCCTTAGGTCTTCCATGGAAGAAAAGGGCCTTGCTAAACTTATGGATAACTGGTCCTCGTTCCCTGCTCGGGGTTCCTTATGACAGCGCTTCGACTGTAAATCTTGGCGGTGATCGAGGGGGGGAAGTGAGAAGGTGCGGGCCTTCTCAGAAGGCTCGGGAGTCCCCGGGCCATCTGAGAAGTTGTCTCAGCATTCCCCGAAGACACAGAAAACTCCTCAGAAGGCGCGAGGGCTTCTGAGCAGTCCCGCCTCTTCCTGAGAAGACCTCCTCCTCTTCACTTCCCCCCTCGCTCGGCGCCGAGTCTGGGGCTTCTTCTGACAGCGCTTCGACCGTAAAATCTTGCCCGCGTCGAATCGCATCGAGATGAATCGCGTAGGGGCGGCCCTGGCGGGCCTCTGGCGGCCCGGAGAAAGAGGAGGAAGAGGAGGAGGAGGGGCGAGGCAAGCAAGTTTGGGGGCGATCCATCTCCAGATTTCGTAATAAAGGGAGGGGGGTCTCATTTCGGGGGGGGGGTCTCTTCCAGGCTATCTTGGAGGGCCTGGGGGGGTCTGGGGACGATGTTTTGGAGGGTTCTCCCACGGGGGAGGTCTGAAATGGCTTGTCTTGGAGGGTCCAGACCCCCTCCCTTTTATTACGAAATCTGGAGTAGTCGGCCCCCGACTCGAACCTCTGGTGCGCGGCTTTGGGGGGCGCGGGGAGCCAGACCCGAGAGCGCAGGCCGCTGCCGCCGCCCCGCGCCTCCGCGCTCGGCGGGCCCCCGCGGGCCCGCACCACCCGGCATGGCTCGGACGTCCACTTCCCGTGCACGTCTTTCGGTTTCGTGCGTGATTTTGTTTGTTTTCGGTTTTGTCTTTCGGTTTCGTGCGTGATTTTTTTTCGGTTTCGGTTTCGGTTTCGGTTTCGGTTGTCTTTCGGTTTTGTCTTTCGGTTTCGGTTTCGGTTTCGTGCGTGATTTTTTTGTTTTCGGTTTTGTCTTTCGGTTTTGTCTTCCGGGCATCGCTGGGACGTCCATTTCCCGTGCATGTCTCGGTTTCGTGCGTGTTTTTTATTTTATTTTTTTGTCGGTCGATTGAGGGGCAAAGATAGGGGGGGGGATGGGCATAGGGGGGGAGGCATCGACCTGGACTCGGCGATACATCGCCGATGGATCGGCGACGGGCTCCCGATCGTGAATCCGCGCCTTCCTGGGCGGGGTGGGGCTTATCGGGCCCCTGTCGGCGATCAATGGGTGATGGGGGATCGGTGCGTCCCCCCCTGTGCCTATCCCCCTCGTCGTTGCCCCTGCTGGATGGTCCAGGATGGCCCGCGATGGCTCTCGCCGAGAAAACATGCACACGCCCGAGCGATGCCAGGACCAGAGGCCACTCCGGACTCGGAGGCTCGAGGAGGAGGAGGAGGAGGAGGAGGAGGGATCCTCGACGGCTCGAGCCGTGCAAGACTCTCGCGCCCGAGGGGGGCCGCGACCTCCTCTCGGCGCGCGACGCCCTCCTCGGGGCCCCGCGGCCGTCGGATCATGTTTTGCCTGCAGCCGTCGGGATCGCAGACTCGGCCCCGAGGGGGGGAGGGTCGAGGCCCCACACCGCCCCCGAAAAGCAACGCAACGTTGAACGTGGACTGGGTTGTGTTCGTCGCCTTCGGCTGTTCGTCGCTTCTGGCCTCCAGGGGGCATTTGCGGGCTCCGGGGCCGTCAGAGACGGACCTGGGAAGGACTGCCCCAAGGGAAGTCCCCCGGACGCTTCTTCAAGACGATCTGCAAACGCTGCATCATTTTGTTAGGAATGTGCAGGGCTGGCGACTCGAACAAACCGATTCGTCGCAGGTGCGGGCATGGGCTAGGATATACGTACAAGTGGCACGTGCGTGCCCAGGACCAAACAAACAAACACTGAACGATGTATTGGAGCCCCTCACAGGAGAAGTGGAAATGACGCTGACATGCGTTCGTGATGAGCGCAGCGCGAAGAAGCGAGGAGCAGAAGGCATAGGGTGCAGCCGAAAGATGGAGAGACAGAAAGAACGCATGTTGAATTCCAACGGACACCTCTCCCTCGCGGAAGTAAGGCTACGCCGAAATTTGGACCCACCAGTGCATTCCAAGTTCCTTTGGGCCCACTCATGAATTCCCCTCGTGCATTCCGAGTCCATTCCTCGTGCGTTCCCCTCGTGCTTCCATTCCAGTAGTTCCAAGTTAGACTACACGTCGTTCATTTCTAATCGTGCTCATTTCTAAGTGTGCTCGTTTCTAAATGTTCCTGGCTCCCTAGTGGCCAGGCAGAGGCCCAGGATAGAACAATTAGACATGAGAGGATCTTGGCCCCCAGAAAATCGAAGAAATTTCGAATACATTACAAATGAAACATGCGTATCCTTCCCCTCGTGCATTCTGAGTTCTTCTAGGCCCACCAGTGCTAGTAAGCCTGTGCTGAACTCCTGGGTTGCCCAGCGGCAAATCTGCGTGCGGGGTACGAGCGCAGCGGTCGAGGGAGAAAGGAAAGACGCAGGGGATGGAAGCAACACGAGAGGAGAACCGAGGAGCGGCGAAGAGCAGGAACGAAGAGGAGCACGCAGGAGTCTGGAGTCCAGAGGAGACGGAAAGGGAGGAGCGTGACGAGGCGGAGCGAGGAGGAGAAGTAGAGATGAGGACATACGAGGAGGAGGAGGAGGAGGAGGAGGAGGAGGGCGAGGAGGAGCAGGGGGAAGTGGACGAGGAGGGCAGGGCAGGATCACAACAAGAGAACGAGAGAGGGGACGAGGAAGAGGAGGAAGAGGATTACGATACTAGCAGAAAGACGAGTCGGAGGAAAGCCTCTTCATCCTCCTTGTGTTGCTTATCGTAAGCGTCGCACTTGCCCTCTTCATTCCACCCTTGTCCACTTCCTCCTCCTCCTCTTCCTCCTGCTCCTCCGCCTCATCCTCGGCGACCGCATCATCACTCCTTTTGGTTTGCTCCGCTCGGTCTTCGCCGAAGAGTTTTGTTTGCACCAACCACGCCAACGCACACAAGACACGGAGAAGCAGAGGGGAAAGGAACAACTAATGATAATGCGGATCACTGGAGAGCTGTCGTGAAGGAGGTAATTCAGCGGGATCGCAGTCAAGCAAAGGTGGGCTTGCCGCACCTTGCGATGAGTGTGGCGGAGGAGGAGGATCGACGCCTTGCGGCGGATAAAAGGGCGGGAGGAAGGGAGGGCGAGGATGAGGGGCAGAAAGAGGAGGAGGTGGAAAAGGAGGAGGAGGAGGAGGAGGAGGAGGAAGGACGAGAAGGGAGATGACGAGGAGAAGGAGGATCAGGAAAGACGAGGAGGATAAGGAGGAGGAAGAACCTGCCCCCGACGACGACGACGACGACGACGACGACGACGACGACGACGACGACGACGACGACGGACGGACGGACGGACGGACGGACGGACGGACGGAGGGACCACCGAAGCACCACAGCGGCGGCGGCAGCGCGGCCGGCGGCGCCGACGACGACGACGGACGACCCCCCGACGGACCACAGACGGCCGACGACCGCGGCCGCGACGGCGAGGAAGGCGACGGCGACGGGCGACCAGGGCGACCCCAACAGGCCGGCGGCGGACGGCGACGGACCGACGAGCGGCGGACGCGGCGGCTGCAGGCGGCTGCAGGCCGGCAGCGCTGGCGGCGGGAGGGCGGCAGCCAGGCAGCGCGGCAGCGCCGCGGCCGGGGGGGCCTTCGGCCTCGCGCGGCGCCGCGGGCATTGGAGCGGCGGGCGGCGCGGCGGGCGGCCGCCGCGGCTCCTGCTTGGGGGGGGGTGACGCGGATCGATGTTCTGTTGTGTTATCCTTGCCATGTGCGTAAGACGAAGGCAGGACGGACGAGACGAGGATCTGAATTCGGGCGAGGAGGAAACGAGAGTCCCTGAGATGGCGCCGTCCCGCTCCCCGGGGGCGCCTCGAGGGTGCCCCGTGCGTACGCGCCACGGGGCGGGGGCTCCCGGAGGCTCGCCGCAGAGGGCGCCCCAGCGCCCGCTCGTCCCTCCTCCGGCGAGCGTTCCCAGACCTTCAACGTATTGGAAAAATCAAGACGGAGGTTTTTCTCGATTTTCGGCCTCTAGCGGCCCTCGCCAGGCCTCGGGACAGTCAAAAAACGACTCAGGATGAAAAACCGGTCCTGGGGAATGTGTCGAGACTTCACGGGACCCTGTATTGAAAAAATCATAACATCGGATCTCTGGGTTTGATTGTTCGGCGTTTCGGCATTGGGCCCAGAGCCGACGAGCACGCCGGACAACGTCGGACCACGTCGAGACGATGGGGAGGGTCGTCGGCAGTCTTCGAGGCTTCGAAGAATCCCGCCGCAGGCCGCAGGAGCAGACATCTCACACATCGCACCGCAGGGGTCGCCGCAGGCGCCAAATGTTCGGCAAAGCAACATGGGTGGGTCGCGGGTGAACAGTGGGCGGGTCGCGGGCGAGGACGACGACAGCCCCCCCCCCCCCTGTAGCGTTGCCCGGAGGGCCGGCAACAAGCAGGCCCTGGAGGGTCGTCAACGACGAGAGGGTGAGCGTTTCTTTTTATCGGCGTGTCGACATTGGGAGGAAGGGGGGGTCTGGCTCCAGACCTCTGCTTAGTGCGACTGTTTGCAGCAATGCGTCCACTATGGGAAGGCTCCACCTGCTCGAAACGGGCGCCCCAAAACAGCCAAGATCCACTCCATGGGGGGGGGAGGGGAGGGGGGGGGTGCGAGGGCCCGCGCCGATCGGCAAAACAACGAGTGAACAAAACGGCCACAGGGGCGCACGGGCGCACCCGAATTCATGGAGCCCAGAGCCTCGATCCCTGGACCTCGATCTTCGGGCCTCGGGCTTCGAGCCTCGGTGCGCGAACCTCGGTGCGCGAGCCTCGGTCCGCGAGCCTCGGGCCTCGATCAAGGGGCCGCGAGCCTCGCTGCAAGAGCGGCCAGAGGGAAGTCCGCGGCCGCGGACTGGACCATTCACATCGCAGCAAGGGGTGCCGAAAGGTGAGCACTTTCTCCTTCGGCGTTTCGACATTGGGCGGAAGGGGGGGAGAGGGGGGGGGTTCTGGCTCCGGACCTCTGCTTAATGCGACTAATTGCAGTAGTGCGTCCTCTGGGGGAGCATCCGCCTGCTCGAAACAGGCGCCCCCAAGCAACCAAGATCCATTCCATGGGGGGGGAGGGGTGGTTGCGAGGGCCCGCGCCGATCGGCAAAACGCTGAATAAAAAAACGATCACAAGGCCTTACACCATCACACGGTGCGTGCCCGAGGTGGGCTGCCGCGGAGAGGAGCAGCGCTGTTGTTTGTCTGTTGTGTGCTGTCGTCGTCCTTGCCCGCGACCCACCCGCGACCCACCCATGTTGCTTTGACGAAAATTTGGCGCCTGCGGCGACCCCTGTGGTGCGATGTGTGAAATATCTGCTCCTGCGGCCTGCGGCGGGATTCTTCGAAGCCTCGAAGACAGCCGACGACCCTCCCGCCCCCTCACTCGTATCCGCAACTGGGGGGCCTATGGTATCCCGATGTCTGGGGCGTAAGGCAAGCATGTCACGGCCGACGAGCATGTCCATATCCATGCCCCCGGATTTCGATTTTTGATTCATTGGGGGTAACACGTGTTACCTCGTGGGAGGGGCGGGGGCGCGGGCGGGGGGGTAACGGTAACGGCGGCCGCGGCGTGGACCTTCAGGGTGACTCCAAACCACCAGCACATCAATCTCTTGTGTGCAATACAGTCCCTGTGTACACGACAAATGCCCAATGCCTGCGTGCCAATCCTTGCGTGCACGACAAATGCCCAATGCGCGCGCGTAACACAGCGCAGCCTGCGTACACCACAATGCCGCCGTACACCACAGCAGCCGCGCGCACCACAGCACCACGTCGCCTTTGTGCACCACAATGCCTGTTCACACTGCAGCCACGTGCGCAAAAACGCGGGTGTACACCACCGTGCCTGCGCGTACCAGGCTCATTGTGTAAACCATAGCGCCTGTGCACACCAAAACAAGCATGTGTACCACAGCGCCTGTGCACACCACAATCTACGTGCACCACAACGCCTGTTTATACACCACAATGCCAAACGTGCCAGCGGGCACATTACATACTAGCTTGCAGGCACCACGTTGCGCTTGTTAGCAACACAATGCGCCAGGGGCTTGCTACGAACCGAGGGCGCGACCAAAAGCCGCGAAGAACGCTGCATCATGGAACAATCAGAAACGGAAGCTCTCGGCGTAAGATTTAACCATGATTTCGCACCTCGGCTTCGTTTCTGAGAATCCTGGAGCCCGAAGGCCCGCCCCCCCCTGGGCGCGTCGCAACCTTCTCTGCGCCTGCGATCTGTCTGCGGCAAGACGCAACAACGGACGACAACGAGAGGCCGCAGGACCACCCGAACGTGGGGACACGTACCTGGCGCCCTCCGCCTTCCCACCTCCTACTTCCCCTCGGCCTCCTCCTCCTCATCTTTCTGCCCCTCCTCCTCTGAAATAATTTCATTCTGCTGAACCGCAACGCTTGCGTACACCACAGCTCCTGTGAACACCACGGCAACCGCTTGCACCACAGCGCCTGTGTACACCACAATGCTTCCGTGCATCACACCGCCTGTGAGCACCGCAACGCATGTGCAAACTACCAGTAGCCATGTGCACCGCAGCGTCCATGCGCTGGCCCTGCGTGAACGTCGATACCTGCGTGCGCCAGAGCACCTGTGTAATCCTGTGTCCTTTGGGAACTGCAGTGTTACAAGCGTTACCGTAACGGGGGGGGGTCTGGGGGGGGCGGGGGCAACACGCGCTACCCACGGGGGTATCAAAGAACGATCACCCACAGTCTGGATACCAATTCGCGATCCAATGAATACGCAACCGTCTGGATACATTCCGCTCGGAGCATTCGCGCAAGGCCGCCCGGGTCAAGCCCGAGGAGTCTGTACCGAGAGCCCGTGGATTTGGACAGGGGGCTCGAAGCTGGAACCCACACAACCTGCACAGTCTGGATCACAAAGTCGCCTCCAAGGAGGAGGGGGAGAAGCAGAGACCCGTCAAACGCGGCTGTCAGTGCGCAACAGGGTTAGTATGGGCAGGGCAAGGGGCAAGGGGGAGTCCCTCCAGTGAGGTGGTGACGGTAATGATGAAGACGATGACGATGACGATGACGATGATGACAATGATGACGATGATGACGATGATGACGATGACGATGATGACGATGATGATGATGATGATGATGATGATGATGATGATGATGATGATGATGATGATGATGATGATGATGATGATGATGATGATGATGATGATGATGATGATGATGATGATGATGATGATGATGATGATGGGCCCCGGAGACGGCATGGGGGTCCGAGTGGCGGGGCGCCTCCCCAGAAGGCCGCCCGCCCCCCGCCGCTGCCGCAGCCCCCACCTGCGCGCCGCCGGGGCCCCTGCGGCCCTGGGCTTCTGCCCGGCGGGCCTCCCCGGCGAGAGGGCCCTCGCGGGGCGGCCACCTGCGGGGCCCCGAGGCCGCGCGAGCGACGGACCGCGCGGGGACCCCTCGGAGCCCCCACGGCGACCTCACCGCGCGGCGCGGCGCCGCGCACCTCTGGGGCCTCTGGAGGCCCCGGCCGCTCGAGGCGTCCTCGGAGGGCCCCGGGCCCCAAGACCGTGTGGTGAGCAGGGGGCACGTGGGCCCCCCCTCCCAGGCTTCGGTGGGGTTTTCGAGTGGACCAGGAGTTGGGGGCCCCACTCTGGGATATGTACGAGGAGTGGTGGGCGTGCATCCTCGACAGGGCTGCGTCCGACCAGCCCCCCCCCTGGGGTGTATCCCAAGGTTCCGCTCCTGTTCTGAGCGGCTTCATCGTTCGTCGAAGACTCGGGGGTGGGCTTGGGGAGAGAGATCGCCTGCGAGTGGTGGCCCCGGATCCCCACTGACTCCCCACGCGGTGTGGTCACCACATCATTTAGGGCCCCCCGAGCAACTCCTGGGAGGTCTTCGTCAGAACGAGCAAGGGCGATTGAGCCAAATCAAGTTTTACCCTGGCGCAGATCAGCCAGATTAGGCCCGATTTTGCCCGGGGCCAATTCGGATAAGGCGGAATGAGGGGATTACGCAAGTTTGGGCTGGTTTTCGGCCACGAATATACCAGCGCCGATGCTGAGGTTACCCCCCAGAAGTGGAGCCCCCCCGGGAATTGCATCTTTAGGGCCCGCAGAGGAAGAAGACGAGGCGGGGGAGGGGCACGACAGCTTTTGCTCCCCTGGCCGCGGAGCGCCCGAAACAATGATCGCGCACGCGGCCGCGCGGTCCACAAAAAAGCCGCGCAGAAGCCCTAAGTACCTGCCACGAAGCGAGTGGGCCCCGAGGGAAACGGGCTCCTTGCACCCTCTCCTGGGACCTTCCCCCAGGACTGCACCGTCAAGCTGCTGCAACAAGGCACGCCAGAGAAGGAACGAGGCTCCTTTTTCTGGCATCGGCAGGGCCTGGGTGCACAAAGAGGGCCAGGCCC
>CAUYUJ010020957.1:0-12500 GCA_963575745.1 Prorocentrum cordatum | reverse complement strand
GAGGAGAAGGAGGAAGAGGAGGAGGAGGAGGAGGAGGAGGAGGTGCAGGAGGAGGTGGAGGAGGGGGATGAGGAGGAGGGGGGGCAGAAATTCTTCTGAAGAGCCCTCGAGCCTTCCGCGACGTTTCCTGAGGAAGCTTCCAGTGTCTTCGGGGCAGGCTCCGAGAACCTCTCGGAATGCCAGAAGCCTTCCGACCCGTCACGGCGGCACCGACGCCCCCCCCCCTGCGGCCGCAGGCCGCCCCGGGCACAGGCCCGAGCCTACTGGCGCACCACGCGGCGCGGTCGCGGCACACCGTCTTGGGGCCCCCGCGTGTGAGGCCGCGACCGCCCGAGGCTGGCCGGGGAAGGGGGGGGGAGGGGCTGCTGAGGCCAGCCGGGACTTCTTCGGCGAGGCGGGCACCTGTCGATGCCCGCTGCCCGGGAGGCCTATGTCCTGGGGCCTCCGCGTGCGGTGCCTGTGGATGGGCCTATACGACAACACTGCGGGTGGCGGGGAAGTTCGGAGGGGGGGACCACCGTCTCGATCCATCGATCGCAGAATCGATCTCACTATTGATTTCGGTATTGATCTCACTGTCGATCTCACCATCGATCTCACTATCGGTCTCACTATCGGATTCACTGTCGATCTCACTGCAGGCTGTCTCACCATCGATCTCACTATCGATCTAACCATTGGTCTCACTATCGATCTCACTATCAGTCTCAATATCGGTTTCACGATCGATCTCATTATATGTCTCACCATCGATATGAATATCGATCTCACTATCGGTCTCGCTTTCGGTCTCACTATGGGGCACAGGCGGGGCACCGACGTGACACCTGTGGGACACCACGACGGGACACCCCCCAAGCAACCGCCGGGCCAACGGGGGGGGAGGCGTCTTTTGGTCCAGCGGCGCCCTGGCCAGAGCAGAGTCCATTCCCCTCGCCCGCCCACGCAGCTTCGCCTCGCCCGCCCACACGGCACGAGCACGAGACCGAGACCGCCTTCCTGGTCGGGGGCTCCCCCTTTCGCTGCGATCTCACCCCCTCGCCTCCGATGTTGGCCCCCGGGCGCCAGAACATCTCCACATCCGCCGCCTGCAGAGGTCCAGGAAGACCCGTCTCCCGGGCGGTGGATGCGGACAGGCTCCAGCCTCGGAGCCCATGGGGCTCCCAGAGGCTCAACGCACGTCCCACAACATTACGATAGGTCGGGCATGTCCTCCTACATGGGGACTTGGGACGAAAGATAAAACAACCATCAAACAATATCCAACACTTTCCAAAGATAGTCAACGAATCGTCCCCTGACTATTTTTTTGACTATCTTTGAGTTCTCCTCCTGGAGCGGGACAGGCCCGACTTCACATGGCGAGGCTGTGGGGGACGACCACCCCCCAGAGGTTGCCCAGGTCCCCCCAGCAATCGACGGCCAGTTTCCGCCGAGGGGGGCTCTCGTGGGCCCCGGGGAGGGCCCGACGACGCGTCGAGCAGGCCGGCGTCCGTCCGCGACGATGGGCCCCCCGCTCGAGCCCTCGCAGCCCCGTCTTCGGGGCCCTCCCCCTCCCCCTCCTCCTCCCCCTCCCCCTCCCCCTCCTCCTCCTCCTCCTCCTCCTCCTCCCTCCTCCTCCTCCTCCTCCTCCTCCTCCTCCTCCTCCTCCTCCTCCAGAGCACGAGGCTCCCGTGCGCGGGGGCAGGCTCGTCGTCGCGAGTCGCTGTCGGTTGCCCCAGGGTCAGGTCGGGCATGTCCCCCTGCAGGCGGATGTTGGATGAAAAACACAACAATGACCCAAACATGCTCAAACAGAAATCAAACATGGGTGGAAAAGTCGCCCCCGTATTGTAGTTTGACTACTTGGGAATATTCCTCCTATAGAGGGTCATGCCCGATTTAACCCTGGGGCACGAAGACAGTACCCCAAGGCATTAAGAGAGGAGGTGGCACAGCTGTGGCATCTCTGAGCACCTGGAGGGCACGGGGCCCACGAAGGACCTGCAGAAGAGCCGTCCAGAGGGGCAGCGAATCAACCGATTTCGGTGCTACGTGGAGCCTCTGGACGGTCCGCCTGGCTCCTCGCGGCCCCACTGGCCCAGAAGGCGGCGACCAACCGACGATGTTCAGAAGGCTCTTGAGCCTCGAGGGGGGCCGTCTGCGCGAGGCCCTTGGGGCCCCTGCCAGTCTGGTCGCAGACGCCGAAGCACTCCAGGTCCTCGGCCTCGCAGAAGACCTCCCACGGGGTCACGTCTCGTCGCCGACGTCGTCCGTCGTCCATGCTCGTCGTCGTCGTCGTCGATGCCAGGGCCGTTTGCCGTCGGGTGTTGAGGATCGAGGAAAGAGCGAGGTAATCTTGGTGAGTCCTGTCTGCGCTCCTTCGGCCTGCAGGGAACCTCCCAGGGGCCCCCCTGGAGCCTCCAGAGAACTCTGGACACGCCGTCGTGCCCGCGGCCGCAGCCTTCGCCAGCGCTACCGCCGCCGCCGCCGCCGCCGTCGTAGTCGTAGTCGTCGTTGCCCGTCGTCTCGTCGTTTGAGCCGTCGTCATCGCCAACAAAGCAGATTCCAGTGAAAATCCCCCCCCCGAAATGCACACGGGGGAAGAGCCTGCCAAGTAGTTCGTGTGGCCGCGTCCACCCGGGGCGACCAGAACCTCCAAAACGACTATGTCGTCAGCGACGTGGCCCTCCGATCCAAACCCACTCGAACTCCAGGGTCCAGAATGGCCAGCTTTTTCGAACCGCGTCCAGCAGTGGCGACGAGATCCTCCAAACATTCCCAGTGACAGTCAACATAACGAAGTCGTCGTCGATTGTCGTCGTCGTCGTCGCAATCGTCCATATTCACCAGTGGCCCGGGTGGCTGAGTAACATGCCGAGAACGTCAAAATCGTCGTCGTCGTCGTCGTCGTCGTCGTCGTCGTCGTCGTCGTCGTCGTCGTCGTCGTCGTCGTCGTCGTCTGTCGTCGATCGTCGCTGCCACCGCCGTCGTCAATTGTTGCCCGTCAGTCAACATTGCCGTCGATCATCGATCGTCGCGGTCGTCGATCGTCGCCCTCGTCGTCGTTGATCGTCGTCATCGTCCGTCGTCTGTAGATCGACGTCGATGGTCGGTCGCCGTCGACTTTAGGCATCGTCCGCTACCGTACGTCGTCGTTGACCTCGTCACCGTCGTCGATCGGCGATTGTTGCATTCGTCGTGGTCGATACTCGTCGTTCGGCATCGCGCGTCGACATCAATCTCCATCGTTGTCGCCGTCGCGTCGTCGTCGTTGCCGTCCTCGTCAAAAACCGCCGTCGCCGTCGGATGTCGATCGTCGGTTGTCCAGAAGGCGCTTGACCCCCCTCCCTGGCGAGCTCCGCGCGCCAGGGGCGGCACCGGAGGCGCCGCCAAGGGGACCCAGCGCCGAAGCAAGACATCCGCGTGGAACTCCACAACAATTATGTGTATTTCAGCGGCAGCTCATGGGGGGCATCCCATACCGTCTCGCTGGCCCCTGCGAATCGACGCTATCCGACGCGGATCGACGCTACATCAACGCCAATCGACGCTGAATCGGCGATGCCGCACCGATCACCAAGCGCAACTCGGCGCTAATGCACTCTCACAGCGGGAATACGAGGGTACACAAAGCTCCCATGCTGTAGTACTGACATATATGAAGTTCGAAGGAGAACCCAAAAACATAAACAACAACTTTTGGCGCTCCGTGCGGATTTCTTGGATCTGCGCTGACCCCCCCTCCCTGGCTCGCGGAGCGCGCCCAGGGCTGCGCCGGGGGGGGGGGACCCAGCGCGGATCAAAGAAACCCGCGCGGAGCGCCAAAAGTTTATGTTTATGGATTTGTCCTTCTTCGATGAAAGCGTGAATGCGAGGGAACACAGGGCCCCCATGATTTGCTACCGAAAATCATGTATAGTTGTTTGTTCCTCGACTCTCGTCGTCAGTCTTAGGTCGGGCATGTCCCCCTACAGGGGGATCTTGGACGAAACCTAGTATATTGTCAAGACCTGCCCCCAAATGGCCCAACCTAGTCAAAACATCGTCCCCTGACGATTTCTTTAACTATCTTTCAGCATTCCTTCTGTAGAGGGACATGCCCGACTTCACGTCACTCTGAGTCAATCGTCGATCGCCGAGCGCCCTTCGTCGAAGACCGGCCTCCCACGGGGACACGGTGCGGATGCGCCCGAGGCCCACGGGCTCCATGCCGGGCGGGTACAGGCCGGTCAGCCGCAGCGCGCGGTACACGCCCCAGGAGACCTGGCGAGGCCCGCGCGGAGGCGGCAGCGACGGCGGCGACGCAGAGGATGGCTGCGACGGCGAGGGCGACGGCGGCGGCGACGACGACGAGATCGACGCCGACGTCGGCACAGACGACGACGACGACAGACGACGACGGCGGAAGACGACGACGCCGGGCGACGGAAGACGATGTAAGGCGGCGGACGCCGAGGACGAACGACGGACGACTGCGGCGGCGACGACGTCGGCGGCGGCGACGGCGGCGACGACGAGGTTCGACGACGGCCAATATTTTGAAGCTTCGGTCCTCGTCGATCCTCCGGGATCACCCTCGTCACCACGGCCGGAGTGGACTCGAAGGTCGTGTCAGAACAAATGTCCGATGTCCGAGACGGCTCTGGGGAAAGAAAGGAACACCACACCGCTCCTCCCCGGACCTCTCCCGCGGTGCGCTCTGACCAGAATCCCGAGGCGAATCCAGCCGTGGCGACGAGGGCCTCCCGGGAGGCCCCAGGAGGCGAAAGCGAGGGCATGGCAGCGGCGTCGGTGCCTTGGCCTCCTCCCTCCCCCTGCTCTCCGTCGCTCGCCTTGCAGAGGACCACGTTGAGCGCGACGGAGGCGAGGAGCGTGAACTCCCAGGCCGTGGCGTTCGCTTCCATGAGGTCCAGCCACGACCTGGAGCCCTGAGACACTGGGCGAGGCGTCGCGACGGCTCGGAGGGGGAAAGCCTGACCCCAGGGGGGGGGAAGGAGGAGGAGGAGGAGGAGGAGGAGGAGGAGGAGGAGGAGGAGGAGGAGGAGGAAGGAATGATGGAGAGGACGAGGAGGAAGAGGGGAGGAGGAGGGATGGATGGAGGGATAGCGAAGGGGGACGGTGGGGGGAGGGGGTCGAGGATCGAGGCTGTCGCCCATCCGTGTGGCCTCCTCCGTACCCCCCGAGGCCCCTGGAGGCCTCCAGAAACGTCGGTCCTCGAGCCTCAGTCCCCGAGGAGGGTCCAGGCCGTCCCCCCTCGAGGATCCAGAGGAACGCGACGAAGGAGCTGACGGAGACCAGCGTCATGGCGAAGACCAGGGTCAGCAGCGGGCCCAGGCACCCGCTCGACACGCACTCGCCCTCAGGGGAAGGCAGAGGAGGAGGGGAAGAACGAGGAACGGGGGATGATGCTGAAGGGACGGGCGGGGAGGATGAGGAGGAGCACGGTGGAGGGGAGGGTTGGGGCGGGGGGGGGGCAGAGAGAAAGAGAGAGAGAGAGAAAGAGAGAGAGAGAGCAAGTGAGCAGAGCAACTGAGGAGACCGAGGCTTGAGATGGACCAAGAGAGCAGAGCAGAGCATGGAGGAAAGTGGAGGGGCACACAGGTCGGAACATAACACAAGCCGATGTGGAGCAGCAGAGCACAGAGGATCAGGAAGATGAGGAACTTGATGCGCACAGGGGAGAAAGACGAGGGATAGGATGAGGAGGCGGAGGACGACGCGGGAAGGGGAGGACGACGGGGGCGAAAAGACGGACGACGAGAAGTACAGTATATAGCGCAGAGGAGGATGAGGAGGAGGAGGAGGATGTCGAGGACAAGGGCGGCGACGGCGGCGACAACAGCCGACGGCCTCTGAGGAGGCCAAAGGAGGCACCGAAAAAGAGCCAAACGCGTCCGCAGACAAGCGAAGACCACAACGGTGATGGCGGCGACAACAATGGCGACGGCGACGGCAGCGACGACAATGGCGACGACGGCGATGGCGATGACGACGACCCCCCGTCCTCTCCTTGGCTGCACTCTGTCCGGCGGCCATGGAAGCCCACTGGAACGCCCGAATCGTCGAACTTTATTCCTCGAACCTCAACCACCAACCCTCGATCGTCGATCACCCGACCCTCGACCCTAGATCGCCCATCGTCGACCGCCGAGCCTGGCTCGTCGATCCTCAATCCTCGACGGCGGCGGCGGCGACAGCGGAGAAGGGGGAGGGGGAGGAGGAAGAGGAGGAGGGGGAGGGGGAGGAGAAGGAGGAGGAGGAGGAGGAGGAGGTAGGAAGGAGGAGGGGGAGTGAGGAGGAGAGGGGAGGGAGGAGGAGAGAGGAGGAGGAGGAGGAAGGAGGAGGAGGCAGCTGGAGGAGGAGGAGGGGGGGGAGGAGGAGGAGGAGGAGGAGGAGGAGGAGGAGGAGGAGGAGGAGGAGGCGGAGAGGGGAGGAGGAGGAGCAGCAGCAGCAGCGCAGCTGGAGGAGGAGGAGGGGGGAGGAGGAGGAGGAAGGAGGAGGAGGAGGAGGAGGAGGAGGAGGAGGAGGAGGAGGAGGAGGAGGAGGAGGAGGAGGAGGAGAAGGAGAAGGAAGGAGAAGGAGGAGGAGGAGGAGGAGGGGGGGGGGAGGAGGAGGGGGGGGAGGAGGAGGGAGGGGAAGGGGAGAAGGAGGGAAGAGGAGGAGGAGGAGGAGGAGGAGGAGGAGGAGAAGGAGGAGGAGGAGGAGGAGGAGGAGGAGGAGGAGGAGGAGGAGGAGGAGGAGGAGGAAGGCCCGCACGCCCCCGGCGTAGAGGGGCAGGCTGCACACGACGCAGGCCAGGTCCGCCGTGCCTGCGGCCGCCGCCGCCGCCGCCCACGGCTGCGGCATCCTCGAGCCGTGCCGCGGCGGCGTCGACTCCATGTCGAGTCCAAGTCGACGGCGTTGACTCCGCGTCGAATCCGTGTCGACTTCCCGTCGGCTCCGCGTCGGACCCACGTCGGACATCAAGACAGGACACTGACAGGACAGGCCAGGGCCCCCGAGGATGCAGAGTAAGACACCTGCCGCCCCCCTGCGGTCGGGCACCTCGTGCCTGGCGCGTCGCCGCGGCGGCTCCGGCGACACGCCATGCCCTGCAAGCGGGCAGCGTGCCGCCGCTCCGCTCCGCGGGGCGGGAGGCCCGCACGGGCTCGGGGCGTCGAAGCTGGGGGGGGGCAGGGAAGCGGAGAGCGTGTCGCGCGAGCTCGTGGCGGGCCAGACCCGGCGGAGCGACACGCGATCCAAGAGTTCCCCACCGAGAGCAATTGCACTGTGCCCCTGCCTTCTCCTCCTCCGCCTCCGCCTCCTCCTCCTATTTGCAACAGGGCGCTCAGCGGCTGTTCAATTCAGATCGGGCTTGCCAGAAACGTCCAAGCCGCAACACCATCCTGTAGCCAGCCTTCAAGAACACGAGACCCTCCGCTGGCCAGCCCGGAGAACCCTCGAGGGCACCCTCTCCCTAAGAGGCACAAAAAACATCAAACAAGACACGAAACATATTTAGGGCACCTCCCCCCAACCGACCTCGATCTTGTACCTCGGTCTGGCCGTACGACGTCGTAGTCGCTGCCGCCGCCGCCGTCGCAGTCACCGCCGCCGCCGCTCCCATCATTGTCGTCGTCGTCATCGTTGTCGTCGACGCTGCACGTCGACGAGCGGGGATCGAGGCACCACGGGGGATAACTCCTGGAACGCGTTCGGCTTCTGACCATCATTTCGAGGCGGATTTGGCCATGATGACGGCGGGTGTCCGTATTCTTCCTGCTCTGAAATCAAAATCCCACCAGCCCTCTGGGCGTAGGTGGTTCCGGGCGTTTCCTCTTCCAACCCCCTTCTTCCCCTTCGGGGAGGGGCTTACCCCTCCCTCCTACCCCCTCCCCTGGACTTGGACGGGGGTTCGCGAGGTGTGAGACGGTACTTTGTCTCCCAAGACGGCTCCAAGAGCGCCTCAGGGAGCCCAAGATGACCTCCTGAATGGCTCAAGATAGCGCAATATGGCTTGCAAATCCAAGAGGCCCCAAAAAGGTTCCAAGACGGCTCCCAGAGGCCTCCGAGACCTTCAAGGAGGCCTCCAAGAAGCCAAAATCCTTCAGAAACCTCATGGAAAACCAATGACGTTTGCATCGTCGCCCGCTCGCTTCCGATAGCCTTCCGAGGCCTAAAGATGGCTCCAAGATGGCTCAAGAGGGCCCCAAGAGCGGCCCAAGAGAGCTTCAACACGGCCCCAAGAGCGCCAAAGAGCGCTCCAAGAGCGCCCCAAGAAGGGTCCGGGAGGGGATTCGTGGGGCTCCCGAGGGGGGACGCGAATTGCGACCATCCTTTTGTTTGATTGTCCTCCAAGATGGCCCCAAGAGCGCCCCAAAACGGCTCCAAGACGCCGTTTGTGAGCCTCCAGGGACGTGGCTGAATTTCCGACCCCTGGATGCTTTAGTCATGGGGCTCAAGGCGGCCCCAGGAGGCCTCCCAGACCCTCCCAACGAGCCCCAAGAGGGCCCCAAAACCCCCCAAAAGAGCCCCAAAAGGGCCAGTAGAAGGCCCCGACCCCAAGAGAGCCCTAAGATGGCTCCAAGAGACCTCCGAGAACCTCTCACAACAACACCTCAACTTGCCCGGGCATCGTTTCTGCATGGGCTGGCGGGGATACTTTTTAGGTCCGCGGCTCCGAAGCAAGAGACAGGGAACGAGCACAACGTCCGGGGCGCGGTACGTCATTAATTGGCGCGAGATTGCCGCGGATTCCCGCGGACAACACTCGCAGCGGCACATGCACATGCCAGGGACAAAATGCCCCTCATCGAAACGAATTTCAGCGTCTGCTGGTGACCGGCCCAGTCAGCCCGGCTGGTGGGGAAGCAAAGGCGCGGCAACGAGGCGGCAAAGGAACCGGGAAGAGAAGTCGCCCTTGCGGCGCCAAGCTCCAGCCGAAGGCTGGTGGAGATACTTTTTGATTGGCGGCTTCAAGGACAGATCCAGGAAGCGGGGCGGTCTCGGCTGGGGCACAGGGCGAGATAATTATCAACGACGGCACATAGGCCGACGCAGCAAGTGCACGTGCCAAGGACAAAATGCCCCCCATTAAGATGCAGGCGACCCGGAAGCAGGGACGCGGGCATCAGAAGAAAACTGACGGAGGAGGAGTCGCACAATGGCGCCAGCTCAGTCCGTACCGACCAGCGCGTAACGGCGTGGGTCGCGCCGCGCTGTGGCAGCACAGAGGGCCAGTGGGGCCGCACCGTCCAACAAGACGAGGAGGCGAAAAAGCGGGGAAAGGCGATGGGCGCGAGGGCACGCTAGGACAGAACAGAAGAGGGGGGGAGCACTGGTGGGGATACGCGGAGCGTCAAGAATTTCCAGGATCTCGTTCATCCGATGTGACCTTCTACGCTTCTGGCTGTTTCCGAGCCCTCGGAAAGTCTCCCAAATCCTTCGAGGACCTCTGGGGACCTCCCGAGACCGCCGGGCGACCTCCAGACGCCGTCTTCTGCCATCGTCATCGCAGTCGCCACCGCTGTCGTCGTTGTAATGTTCATCCTCCTCATCCACCTCCTCCTCGCCCGCTTCCCCTCATCTCCTACTCGTCGTCGTCCTCCTCCTCCTCTTCCTCCTCCCCCCTCTTTTCCCATTCGTCCTCCTATCCCTCGTCCTCATTTATCTCGTCAAGCTCGTCGGCATCATCGATCCCCGTCCTCCTGCTCCTTCCCCTAAACCCCTGGAGCTGCTTATCAACCATCCGGAGCTTCGTCCCTCCTCCTCCTCCTCCTCCTCCTCCTCCTCCTCCTCCTCCTAGCCATGTTGCGCCAGAGCAGCCTCTAGGCCTGAGAAGGCTGCATGGGCGGGGAGGTGCGCCGACGTAAGAGTGGCACTGCGTGCCCGAATCCCCTGGCACCGAAGCCAGGCAGCAACAGCCATGTCACTGAGAAGTGCGCGCGATGCTCGGCCACGACTGGTGACGGCGACGATTTCGGGTGAAGTGCTGGAAGACGAAATCGGCTGCAGATAACACGCCGGACGGCACGACCAAGTCCACCGATGGAGGCGACAAGGACCTTAGCGATCAGCTCGCGACCATGCGGGGCAAGCTGGCAGAGCTCAAGAAGCTCTCGGGCGACAACGTCCTGGGCGACCTCATGGCGGACAAGGCTGGCGGGTCTCAGAAGCGGACCGATGCAGTGCAAACCAAGGTCAACACGATGGTCCCGCGCAGCTTCACAGAGTGATGGTGCGAGGCCGCAGCCACGTGGAGGAGCAGAGAAACAAGTGCAAGCCCCGCTTGACAAAGCTGGCAAAGGAGGCCGCGAAAGCCCGCAATTCGCTCAGAGACAAAGAGGCGACCCTCGAGAAACTGGAGATCAAGCTCAATGGGGCTCAACGGCGAGATCGAGGAGACGTCGACTCCGAGTCCAAGCACGGGCTGGGGCGCAGCGGTGGCCTCCTTTCTGGAGCAAGCCGCAAGGTGCCTCAAAGGGGGCAGGTGGAGCTGGAATGCGGATGCCAAGGTCCAAGAGGCGCTGGCTCACGCTCCGTAAGCGGGCAAGAGGAATGATCGGGCTCTTTGAGCTGCTCGCAGCGAGCACCCGAGCAAGGCTTCCACGCCTCGGACGATGGCGTCGTCCATCCCTGCGCTCCAGCCCCCGTCCTCCTCCTCCTCCTCCTCCTCCTCCTCCTCCTTCTGATTCAAAGATGCGCATCCCGCAAGCAAAGCTTCGCAACATGCAGACCGTAGAGAGAGAGAGAGAGAGAGAGACAACCAAAAAGGATAAATAACGAACGAGAGAGAGAGAGAGATGGAGAAAGAGAGAGAGAGAGAGAGAGAGAACACAACACAAAGAGAGAGAGAGAGGCTCCTCCTCTTCCTCCGTCTCCGACCTCCTCCCTCCCCATGAATGGACAGGAAGGACAAACCAGGCTCGGGTGAGTGGCCAACCCCACACCCGAGAGCCCGCAAGGCAGTGAATGGCGAGCACCGTGAAGTAGGGCTGGCGGCCCTGCACCCACTCGGTGATGCGGATGACCGAATGAAGAGGGAGAAGGGAGGAAGGAAGAGGGAATGAGGAGGAGGGATGGAGGAGAAGGAGCAGGAGGAGGAGGAGCAGGAGGAGGAGGAGGAGGAGGAGGAGCAGGAGGGGGAGGATGGAAAAGGAGTGAGGCATGACGGAGGGAGGAGGGAAGGAGGACGATGAGGGCAGAGGGAGTAGGACAAGCTTGGTGGGCTCGCGCCATCTGTGAGTTCATAGCCCGTCCACCCATCCTATCCCATTGCAGGAGGAGAGGGAGGAGGAGGAAGCTGAGGAGGAGGAGGACAGGGTGATCCAGCCGAGGCCACATGGGCCAGAACAAATTGCTTCCAACGCCAGCGGACTCGAGGGGGAACGGAAAAACAATGAGGAAGATAAGCGGGGACGAGGAGGAGGCGGCAGCCAGGACGACGGAGACGAGAACAGCGACCGAGGAATGAAGATGTGGAGGTTGCGGACGAGGGAAGGGGGAGATGCGGATACCAGAAATACGGCGAAAGATCGACGAGTAGGAAAGAGCTTCAGCTCTCGGTGCCTCTACGGTCCGTGACCCCAGAAGAATTAGAGAAATCTACGTCAGGGGTGCGGGCGACGAAGAGGAGGACGGCGATGATGACGGCGGCGAGCTAGACGAAGGAGAGGAGGACCAGGAGGAGGGGAGGATGGAGAGAGAAGGGGGAGGAGGAGAACGACGGCGACGAAGAGAATACAGAACAAGCAAGAAGATGATACACATAATCGGCCGCCCGATATCATTTCTGACGGTCCCACGGCCCGAGAACGGGACCTAGGGACCGCAATCGAGGAGAACCACCAAGATTGAAACAATGATGCGATCTGAGGTCTGGGTTCATTCAATAAGAGGCTTTCCAAAGGCGGACCGAGTGGATGGGGTTGGAGGGTCGCGCCGCATCGCCCATGCATCGCCGTTGCGTCGCTGATGCATCGGCGATGCACTGGCGACGTCGGCGACGTCGGCGATGCATCGGCGCCATCTCCTGCTCCCCTCACACTGACCATCGGCCTCGAACCTCCTCCGCCACCTCGCCCTCCTGCTCCTCGTCCTGCTGCTCCTACTCCTCCTCCTCCTCCTCCTCCTCCTCCTCCTCCTCGTCCTCCTCCTCCTCCTCCTCCTCCTCCTCCTCCTCGTCCTTCTCCACCGCCGCCGAACCGGGTCGCACGCTTCCCCGAACAGAGGGGACGGGCCCCGAAGTGGTGGTCCGAGTCCAGAGGCCCCGCCCGCCGGCCGGGGCACGGGGCGGGGGCGAATGGCCCCAGCCACTCTGGCGTCAAGTGCTAGGTCGGGCGTGCCCCCCCACAGGCGGATGCTGGACGAAAAGCTCTAAGACTGCGCCCCAAACGCATCAACAACAACAAACAGAAACACACAAGAAATCTTCCCCCGATTGTGTTGACCATCTTGGGACATTCCTACTGTAGAAAAAGAGATAGGCCGGACTTCAGTGCACTGGTGCAGGGGAGGAGGAGGAGGAGGAGGAGGAGGAG
>CAUYUJ010020956.1:125000-147214 GCA_963575745.1 Prorocentrum cordatum | reverse complement strand
AGTGAATTGTCCGTTTTCGGTTCTCGAGAGGGCGCCGCGGCCGTCATTTCCCAGGCTCGCGCCCGCCAGGTTTGGGCCCGAGGTCGTTGTCACCAAGCCGCGTTTTACGAAAGGGGGTTCTGTCCATTCCCGATACATCTTGGAGGCAACGATAGGGTTAAGCACAGGAGGAATATTCAAAAATAGTATATCAAATTGTCACGGGACGATTTTTGAGCTTGTTTTTTTGGGGGGGCTTTTTTAGAGTATTTTCTGGCTATTTTTAATTTTTCGTCCAGAATCTGCTCATAGGGGGGACATGCCCGCACAGAAAAGGGGGGGGCGCACTTCCCTCCGCCCCCCCGCCTCCCTTTTGCGCGCGGGGGCAGGGGGAGAGGGCGCTCCTCCTTGTCGCCCCCCCGCCCCCCCGCGGTGGCTGAGCAGTTGGTCGTTGGGGATCGCGCCCTCTTTTGTAGAATCAGAGACAGCGTCCAGCGTCACCCACTCACTCCTCCTCCCCCCTTCTCCCTCCTGCCCCTCCTTGCCTCTGCCTTCCGCGTGCCCCCATCGTCATCAACATCTCCATACTAACCGTCCTCATCATCATCATCATCATCATCATCATCATCATCATCATCATCATCATCATCATCATCATCATCATCATCCTCATCCTCATCCTCATCCTCATCCTCATCCTCATCCGCATCCGCATCCGCATCCGCATCCTCACCATCATCAGCAGCAGCATCATCATCATCGTTATTGTCATCGTCATCGCCTTCATCATCGGCATCATCATGATCATTATCACCACCATCGGCATGAACATCATCATTACCAGCAGCAGCAACATCGTCATCATCATTATCATCACCACCAGCATCATCAGCATCCTTCATCATCGTCATCATTATCACCATCATCATCAAAACCGCCATCAACCACGTCATTGGTGCCATCATCATCATCAACATCATCATCAGCAGCAGCATCATCATCATCATCATCATCATCATCATCATCATCATCATCATCATCATCGCCGTCACAATCACCATCATCGCCACCGATTTCGTCACACCCCTCACACGTTTCGTGGTCCCATGGGGAGCTCCCCTGATAACCCCTGTGGCACCTTTCGCATGCGGTTCCACTCTCATTTCGCCACACCCCTCACGCGTTTCGTGGCCCCGTGAGCTCCACGTAATTTCCCAGTGGCAGGGTTCACATGCGGTTGCACCCCCAGTTCGGCTCTCCCCTCACACGTTTTGTGGCCCCATGGGGAGCTCTACCGAAGGCCCCAGTTGCAGGGTTCGCATGCAGTTCGACCCCCAATTCCGGCACACACCTCACACGTTTCGTTGCCCCATAGCGGGCCCCACCGAAGGCCCCAATAGTAGGGTTCACATGCGGTTCTTTTCCCATGTCGGCACACCTCTCACACGCTTCGTGGCCCCATAGAGAGCTCCACCGAAGGCCCCAGTGGCAGGGTTCGCATGCGATTCCACCTTTAACTTCGGTATACCCCTCACACGTCTCGCGGTCCCGTAGGGAGGGAGCTCCACCGAAGGCCCCAGTGGCAGGGTTCGCATACGGTTCCACCTCCAATTTCAGCGCCACACCCTTCACAACTTGCCTGGCCCAGTAGGAGCTCCACGTAATTCCCCAGTGGCAGGGGTCACATGCGGTTCCACCTCCAATTTCAGTGGCACGCCATTCACACGTTTCGTGGGCCCATCGAGAACTCAACTTAATTCCCCAGTGGCAGGGTTCGCATGCGGTTCCACCACCATGTCAGCACACACCTCATTCGCTTTGTGGCCTCGTAAGGAGTTCCACCGAAGGCCCCAGTAGCAGGATTCGCTTGAGGTTCCACCACCACTCTGGCGCACCAGTCACACTGTTCGCGGTCCCATAGGGAGCTCCACCGAAGGCCCCAGTGGCACCGTTCGCACGCGTCCCAGCAGGAGATGAGGAGGCAGCGCCGAGAGACGGTCGGGGGGGTCGGGGGTTGGGGGCTGGGGACTGGAAGTGGAGAGGGGAGGGGAGGGGAGGAATGGGAGGGATGTGCAGGGGCATGTGATGGAGGGACGGAGAACGAATGCTGGGGCTGTGGGGTCTCACCTCGCGGTGCGGTGCGGGACGACGTGCCGGTGACGGCAATCGAGGGATGGGCATAGACACGGCGGGGATGGGATTGTGGCTTGGGGGGAGGGGAGAGGGGTGGAGGGGCGGGAGAGCAGGACGGGAGGGTGGAGGGAAGAGACAGTGCAGTTCGGAATGGATCAATTACAAATTACACACATGTATATATATACATATATATATATATATATATGGTCAGCCCCCCCCCAGCACCCCGTGAAGCCCTATCTCGCTTTCTTTCCGTTCCTCCTCCTCTTGGAGGTGGGGGCGCTGAGCTATGGTTGGCGAGGAGGCTGAGGCGAAGGAACAGGAGGATGAGGATAACGAGATCAAGGACGAGGAAAAGGAGATGGGGAAGGAGGAGTAGGAGGATATATATATATATATATATATATATAGGCTCTCGAAGGTCCGCGCGGATCTCTTGGAGCCTCGTTGGCTTCCCCCGGCGGAGCCCCCGGCGCCGTCCCTGCAGGGCGCACGCCGGGCGCCGGGAGCAGGGGCCCCTGCTCGGGACTGGCGGGTCCCTGGCTCCGCCGGGGCCGTGCGCCGCCGAGGCGGGGAGGGGCCCACTGGAGCAGTGGCGAAGCGTACTGGCTCGCCCATAGCCCCACCAAGCAATGCTCTAAGAGCCGGTTGTGGCTCCCACGAGTTGTTCTTAGGGAGCATTTCTGGTGGAGATTGTCTTGTCTCAACACATCGGGGCTATAGCCACACCAAGCAATGCTCTAAGTCAGAGCGTGAATTACCTACCCCGCTTTCGCTTCCAGGCAAAACCTGGTCATACCACGCGCCTCCTCGTCAGGCGGCCTGACCAGTACGGGTCGTAGTTTGGCATCGCTTGGTATCTCTTGGAAGCGAGGGTGGTCGAAAGGGAGGTAGGTTTGTTTGCTCCCTACTAAGAGCCTGTTGTGGTTCCCACGAGTTGTTCTTAGAGAGCATTTCTGGTGGAGATTGTCTTGTCTCAACACATCGGGGTTATGTCCTAAGAGCACTGTTTTCGTTCTTAGAATATTTTTGGGTTCCAAGAACATTTCGTGGGAGGACTACAGGGATGCCGGGACGGTCGGTCCCTGCTCAAGATATGGACATATTCGGGCCCCCGGGGGCCGAAACAGATTCGCATCCACTGCCCGCTGGGGCACCAGGAGGTCGGTTCCCGGGCGGTGGATCTGGATAAAACCCCGCCTCGCATCACCGCCGCCCCAGGGAATCCGCGCGGACATCTCAGAGGTTCTGCTTGCGAAGTCGTTTGCTCCTCCAGGGGTGGACAGTGTCTCCCGACTGCACGCCACACTCGAGCGCAGGTGCGGTCGAGTACGCCTTGCTCTGCAGCCTTATACCGTCGAGCGGCCCAGAGTGGCTGCTCCGCGAGTCATCTTGAGTTCAGTACTGGCGGTGGCTCTCGGAGTGAGGCAGAGGAAGATGCGAAGGAGGAGGAAGAGGAGGATGAGGAGGAGGAGGAGGGGGAGGTGCGGACGATGCATGATCGCTCGAGGAAATATGTGATTTCACAAATTTGAACAATTTGCAAAGCTAGGTTGCTACACAGTCAGGTGTTACTGATGCTTCGTGCATCTCCACCAGCCCATCGGGAAACGACCCCCAGGCGAATTGCATTGACCAGGGAAGTGCAGGAGTATGCAGCGGAGCAACGGAGAGGGTAGACAGCCGTCAAACCGATGATGCGCGGGATGAGCCCGAGCGGACTCAGACGTCAGCCATAAAAGTCCTCGGCGGATCGTTCGATGTGGAGCCTCTTCTGGAGGCCTCCAAGGGACACCCTTGGGAAGCCTTCGGGGTTCTATTGTGCCTTTCTGTGAGCCCTGGGGGCCCTTTTGGGATCCGCTTGGGGCATCGATTCCGAGACAGGGATTTGAACCACCGCTTGGGGCCTTTGGCGATTGATATTAAAATCGGTGGGCTGAATCTACAGTGAGCGGCTTGACTAAGGAACACTTACTTTTCAAAAGGGGCTCGGTCGTTCTTTAGGTTCGCATGCGTTATTAGTCGTGCCTTATGCTTTATGTATTGTTTATCGTTCCTTATGCGCCATTCCTAGACAAAAAGGGGCTTCGTTCCTCATCCATCGTTCCTTAGGTCAGGCCGATGACTGTATCCATATCCACCGCCTGTTGGGGTGCCTGGTGCCCGAGCGACGATCCACAGGCAGTGGTTATGGATCCCCACCGCGCATTGAGGGGGATCCTAGGGCCTCCTGGGGCATCGATCAACTAGGGTTAAGTCGGGCCTGTCTCTCTACAGGGGGAATATAAAAAAATAGTCACAACATAGTATGGGGACTATTCTTTGAGTATTGTTTGGCAATGTTTTGGAGTATTTTTTGGGTATTTTATATTTTTCGTCGAAAATCCCCCTGTAGGGGGACACGCCCGACTAAAACTAGGGGGGCCTTGCTCTGCGCTGCCACACTGGAGCTCGAAGCGCCGTCTCTCGGGGCTGTCTTGGAACGTTCTAGGGACGCTCCTGGTGCTTTCTGTTGGCCTTGCTTGGGATTTTCTCTTGGGCGATTTGAGAGCCATCTTGAGTTGAGGTCCGAACAGCTCATCTGCAGCTGATAGGCGAGAAACACAAAACACCGCCACCATGGGATCTTGAACGATTCGCCCTCTCGGGAGCTTTCCTGGGAGGTTTGGCCCCGAGGCCACTTGGATCCGTCTTGCGGCCCCTTGGAGGTATGATGGAGGTCAGGTCGATCCATGTTCTGATCTGTTGTACCATCTTGCAGACCAGTGTTGACTATCCAGTGCCATCTTGGTGCCATGTTGGACGGGCGCCCCGTCCAGGTCCAGACGCTGAAACAAGGACCGCCTTGGGCTCAGCAGGGACCCTGTTTTTAGGACCGTTCCTTCGAGGAGGAGGAGGCGGAGGAGGAGAAGGAGGAGGAGGAAGAGGAGGAGGGGGAGGAGGTACAAGGGGGAGGAGGAGGAGGGGGCGGAGGAGGGGAGGAGAAGAGGGAAGAGGAGGGGGAGGAGGAGGGGGAGGAGGAGGACAAGGAGGAGGAGGAGTAGGAGGAGAAGGAGGAGGAGGAGGAGGAGGAGGAGGAGGAGGAGGAGGGGGGGAGGGGGAGGGGGAGCCTTTTCGTGCCGAGGCTCGCCGTGGCCAGATAAGCCCCGTCGTTCCTTCTTGAGCACTCCCTATGGCAGCACGAGGAGTGAAGAACGGGCTTGTCCCTCCAGCCGCCCTCGGTCACAGCACCAGGGCTCGTTTCGATTCCTCCGATTCGATCCGGTTTCGACGGCTTTCGATTCCGATTCGATTCGTCTTCAGATTCCGACTCGGGCTTCGATTTCTCAATGGAGGCCTACTAGCCTGCCGATTTCTCCCGATTCGACTTCTTCCGACTAGGCTGCCGATTTCCGCCGATCCGATTCATTTCGATCGCCGATCCGACTTATCGATTCGATTCTGGGCTCGCCTGCAGCACAGGCCTGCCACGCCCCCGCCTTGGCCTCGGCCAGGCTCGGGGACCCCAGAGACGGTGTGGTGACCACACCGAGTGTGGAGCCAGTGGGGATCCGGTGCCACCGCACGGTCTTTGGCTCCGGGGAGGAGACGCTCCAGATTCTCCAGATCTCAGAGATTTTCGGACGCTTTCTTCGGCAACCAGGGGTTTCCAGTTCCCGAGGGTTTTCCAGCCCTGGAGCGCTCTTCGGTGGCTGCGCCTCTCGTCGAGAGCGTCCACGGGGGCGCCCCGATCGCTCTGGAAGGCCTCTTCTAGAGGCCGAAGCCTGCGGCTTGCGCGCTGGGGCTTCGGGCCACCGCGCGGTTTTGGATTCGGGTCGTTCTCCGAGAACGTCTCGGGCAACTGTAACTGGGGCCTCGGAGGTCCCAAGCCGTGCGGTGACGGACCGCGCGGTCAGGACGAGGGGGATTCCGAGGTCACCACGCGGTCCGTCACCACATGATTCCGGGGCCTCCGGATGGCAGGCCGAGTCGAGGCGGCTTCCAAGACATCCGCCAAGAGGGCATGCGATGGTCCAAGGTGGCCGCAAGCGGCCTCCGCGGGGCTTTCGAGAGGCCTCCGGGCCACCACAGGACGATGGCCGAGGGGGCCGCCGAGCCCTCATTGGACGGCCCTGCGAGACCAACATCTGAGCAAATGACGTACACGCCGGTCGTTGAAAGTAGGTATTTTTGGACTCGCAGATCCCATTTTTTTTCCAAGCGCCTTCCTACTTCAAGAATCGACACGCTTTTGCTGTGTTTTGTTATTCCCTGGGGGGGCCTGGGCCCAATCAACTTAATCCGCCTTCCTACTTCATGTTTTTACTTACTTCTTATTCCAAATATCGAAGACACGCCTACCCACGGCGCATGACCGCCGCGCTTTGCCTTCTGGAAGCTCCTGTGTGGCCGAGCGTTGCGGCCAGAACTCGGCCAAGCATCCGGGGAACTCGTGAGGGAGAAACAAGAAGATGAGGAAAGGGAGGAACAAGAAGGAGGAGGATGAGGAGGCCACTAGGGAGTCTGCTGGGGCACTCTTTGAGCCTCCTGAGAGCTTCCTGGGAGCTTCCTGGGAGCTTCGGGGGGCCTCTGGGAGGCTTCTTTGGGCCTTTGGAGACTCCTTGGGAGGGAGGCTCTTTGGCCGTCTGAGGGCGTTCATGTCTCCTCTGACGCCGTCGGATATCGTCCTGGGGGCATCTCTGGGCCATGTTGGGGCCCTCGGGGGGCGCTTCAGGGCCGTCTTAGAGGCCATCTTGGGCGTGTTGGAGGTCTCCTGGGCCGTCTTGAGGCTCTCTTGGGGCCATCTTAAGGTCCTATTGGGCCGCTGCGGGGCCATATCGAAGGCCTCACATGCGATCTTGGAATAATCTTGGTGGCCTCTGGGGCCGTCTCGGGCCATCAGAAAGCCGAAGATGAGCAAACGCCAAAATCCTTCAAGCAACTTTTTGATTTCGACCTCTGCGGACCTTCCTGGAGGTGCTTGTGGAGGTCTCTTAAGCCATCTTGGAGACCTCGTGGGCGATCTTGAAGCCATCTTGGAGGCATCTCGGCCCGTCTTGGAGACATCTTGGCGCCATGGTGGGCTCTCTTGGGGCTATCGTCTCCGTTTTGGAGACCATCTTGGCCATCTTGAAGGTCATCTCAGGGCCGTCTGTGGTGGGAAGACCGACGACCTGGGAAGTTTACGGGTCCTCGTGAATGCGCGTTTTCCGGTTTTCCCCTCCTTGCGCGTCTTTTGCGTTCTTCCAGGTGGACGGCGGCTTGTGCCGACGGTTCACGAGAAGCATAAAATATTACGTCAGAGAAAAAACCCAATCAGTGGATGGTTTTCGCTGAGGAGAACGACCGGGAACCCGGGAGCCGGGGAACCCAGAACCCACCGAAATCGGCCCAGAACCAATAACCGGGATCCTCGGAACCCGGAACCGGGAACACAGGAACCCAGCCTGCTACCAAAATCGGCGGGAAATTTTCGCCAAATCTTTCGTTTCCGCTAGGACCCCTTCAGTGCAAGCACTGATTGGGGAGTAACCGAATTTTACTTGTCATTTGGCACGCCGTGTTCCTCTGTGGCAAGACGGCAGGGGGCGGCGGATCCAGTGGCCTTCGGCCCATGCCGACACCACGCCTTGGTTGTAGGTCAGAGGCAGGGCTGGACCTAAACGGTGTTTTTGGCGATTTCGTGGGCCGTTTTCGTTTCGACTTCGTTTCGCGGTAAAGGCGGATTCGAGACAAAAGCGAGGGAAACCGAAAACGATACGAAAACGAACAACACTGTTTAGTTTGAGCCCTGGTCAGAGGTTTTCTTTTATCCCGTCTATGGGCACGGTGTTTGGCCTGACAAAGTCCGGGGAGGCGCCCCAGGCGCGCTGGGAGCCCCAGGAGATCTGGAAACGTGGGGTCTGGGGCTCCGGGGTTTGAGCAAGGGACCCTCGGACACGCCAACTCGTGTCTCGCAGGCACGGGGGCGGGGTTTGGCTTTACCTTTGTTTGGTGCTTCTGATCACCTCGTAAATGCAGCAACAAAAGGCCCCCCCCACCCGTACAGTCAACCCGCGTAGTAAGGATGGGCACCCTTCGCAAGGGTACCCTTGCATCCTTGCCTAAGCGGTCCATCCTTGGCCACTTTCGTTGGCCGCGCCCCGCTCTCTGCCCTAGGCCCTTGCATCCTAATCGCATCTAATTGCCCTAGGATGCGCGATTAGGATGCATGGGCTTCCAAGGCCCTTGCATCCTAATCGCGCATCCTTACTCTACGGGTTGACTGTATGTACACCCCCACCCTCGTATTTTTCCGCGGCGGTCGGTCTATAAAGGTGGGGGTGGCCGATCACTACCAGACTTGTAAAGAAACGGCGTCCACAACTCACCAGTGTATACTGACTGCGGCTTCAGAAGGCCACGGCGTTCTGTCTGCACAGGTGAGGGTGTTTTGCGCTGCCCTGGGGCAAGGCCTTGATACGGCTTTAGCAGAGGCTCCAGAAAGGGCCCAGGATGGTCCTAAAGCCGAGACTGTCCCCCGTGAGGGCCCCGGAGACGCCCCGAGAGGGCCCGAGCAGGAGCGGCCATGGAGGAGGATGCCGGAGGGGTGTGGCGAGGAGGGGGGCGGTGGTGGACGCAGACGCCAGAGTAGCGGCCGGCGTGCCACAGAGAACGCACGGTGTGCTTTGCTCGTGCCGGGGCTCAGAAATTGCCCCTGCCTCTCGCGCGCAACCTCTCTCTCTCTCTCTCTCTCTTCTCTTGCTCTCTCTCCCTCCCTTTGTTTGTCCTCTCTCCCTCTCTCTCTCGCTCGCTCGCTCTCTCTCTCTTTTTCTCTGCATGGCTCCTCTTGCCGTGCTCCTCGAGCGTGCGAGGGCGTCCGGGTGCCGTGCTGCGCGGCCCGTGGCGCCGCCGCGGGGCGGCAGGGGAGGTGCCCGCCGTGCAGGGCGGGGAGGCGGAGGAGAGGGCGTCTGCGGCAAGGGCTCCCTCGAGGGCGCGAAGTTATTCGCGCTTCGCGCTTCGCGGTCCTCGTTCCTTCTCCCCCTCCTCCTCGTCCTCCTATTCTCCCTTTGGGAGGGCGGCGCGAGAGCGCGAAGTTATTCGCGCTTCGCGCTTCGCGCAGCGCGAAGCGCGAAGCTGGGAGCCCTTGCTGCGGAAGGGCCGGAGGGCTTGCAGGGCTCAGAGCTCGGGCGTCGTGGCTCGTCACGTTGGTCTAGGCCTCCTAGATGGGGTCCGAGTAGATGGGGTCGGAGGATCGCGCCGCATCGGCGATACATCGCCGATGCGGCTCGATGCGGAGCCCGATGTTCTCCACGCCGGCGTCGCCGATGCGTCGCCGACGTCGGCGATGCATCGTCGGTGCATCGCCGATGCATCGCCGATGCATCGCTGATGCATCGCCGGTGCATCGCCGATGCAGCGCGATCCTCCGACCCCATCTACTCCGACCCCATCTAGGAGGCCTCTAGTTGGGGCCATCGGAGTGGGCACGGAAAGGATGGGGCACCATGCCCAGCCTTGGCATCGCTCGGACGTGTGCACTCTTGTTCGGCGGGGGCTATTGAGGAGCCTCCTGGACCGTCCTGCGGAAAAACCACGCACGGAGCCGAACGAAAACGCAGGGAATGGACGTCCGAGCGATGGCCAGCAACAGCAGTTCCTATCCATTCTGCGCAGGACTCGCTGTCCGCGCCGCCCACGTTGTTTTCTGAAAGCAAAAAGCCGCCTGCGCAACAGCGGCCGTTGTAGGCTTTGGACAATGTTTGTTGTTCGGCATTGTACCCGTTTTGTCCGAACCCATTTCGGGCGTCTAAATAACAGGGCGGGCTCCCAGAGGTCTGGACCCTTTGCCCCAGAGGTTGAACTTCTTCCCCTGCCGTCTTTGTGCCGCCGCCGCCGCCTTGCGCTGCCGTGCTAGGGTTTATACCGCAGCTGATTTCGGATTCAAGACATCGCTTCGGTATCTGGGTGTTTTTGTCGGCACCGCGGGCCGACCCCCACGCTAGCGTAAAAGGAAGAGTCTTTGATTTTCGCTGCGTCGTCGTCCTTCCTGCTGCGCTCACATATATGAGCGTCTCGTTCAGGCTTTCCGCGCCCAGTGCAGCTGAGCACTCGCCCGAGGTCTTACCGAACAAATGATTTGGAGCCAGAACGGCAACGTAGGATGATGATGAGGCGGAGAAGGAGGCTGAGGACAACCAAAGAAGAGGATAATGGAGGAGGAGGAGGAGGAGGAGGAGGAGGAGGAGGAGGAGGAGGAGGAGGAGGAGGAGGGAGGAGGAGGAGGAAGGAAGGAGGAGGAGGGAGGAGGAGTGGAGGGAGACGAGGATGAGGAGGAGGAGAGGAGGGGAGGAGGAGGAGGGGGAGGGAGAGGAGGAGGAGGAGGAGGAGGGAAGGAAGGAGGAATGAGGAGGAGGAGGAGGAGGACGACGACGCATATCCTTTTCCTCCTGTCACCCCTCTCCTGCGGCCGCGGGCGGCCGCTGCCGCCCGCGGGCCGGCCGCTGCCGCCGCGCGCCCGCCGCTCGCCCCCCCTTCCTTTTCTGCTTGCACTTCTTTCTGGTCCGCGGCACGTTTCGTTCTTGTGTCTCCTGAACCTCCTCCTCCTCCTCCTCATCCTCCTCCTCCTCCTCCTCCTCCTCCTCCTCCTCCCTCCTCCTCCTCCTCCTCCTCCCCCTCCTCCTCCTCCTTCTCCCCCGCCCCCCCCGCCTCCTCCTCCTCCGCCTCCTCCTCCTCCGCCTCCTCCTCGTCTGGTTTCCCCTTTGTCGTCCTCCTCCGCCCCCTCCTCCTTCTCCTCCTCCTTCTCCTCGTCTTCCTCCTCGTCTTCCTCCTTTTTAGAGATTCCGGAACATAGAAGGGCCTGAACGACTCACCTTTTCGGGTGAGTCATTCGGTCCTTCCGCGGCATCATCTCTTTCCCCCTCCTCCTCCTCTTCCTCCTCCTGTTCCTTCTGCTCCTCCTGTTCGTCCAGCCCCATTTCGGCCTGCTCCTCCTCTTCCTGCTGCTCCTCTTGATCCCCCTGTTCAGTCCGACCTCCTGATCCATTTTCGGATCTCGATTCCGCTGATTGTCCTGGTCTGTTAGACATCGACTTCGCTGGTTTCTGGTTCATTGGGTATCGACCTCGCTGGTGTTTTTGATTCCTGTGGTCTCGACTTCGTTGGGGTTCCCGGTTCCTGGGATACTTGGGGCCTCCTGGGATCCTCTTGGAGCGGAGGGCTCGGAGTTTCCTTTCTTGGGACCCTCTTGGGGCCGTCCTGGGGCCTCTGGGGTCGTCCTAGGCGCCTCTATGGCCGTCTAGAGGCCCTCCACGGGGACCTCCTGGGGCCGTTGTTGTTATGTGTGTTTGCGTGACGTTCGTGTTGATTCTTTACACAAGGAAAGGCATCGACTGTAACATGCTCCCTTCGAATGTCACCTGGGACTATTCGCGACATGCGCCTGTTTGAAAACCCCGTTGGGTCCCTCGTGTGTCCAATTTGCGTAGAACCGCGGGTTCCCAAGGAACCTTGCCCGCTGCAGTATGTGCTACAGGATGTGGCGGTGTGGCGTAAGAAGGCTCTCGCACTGATGGGTGAGAGAACATAACCTTTTTCAGTGATCCAAACATCGGCGGCGAGCGAGGGGGGCAAGGAGAAGGCCCTCAGAAGGCGGCGGGACTTTTCAGAAGCCCTCGCGCCTTTGAGTTGTTTTTTGGTTTCGGGAAAAGTTTAGAGAACTTCTCAGACGGTCTGGGGACTTCCGAACCTTCTGAGAAGGCCGTCTTCTTCTCATTTTCCCCCCCTTCGCTCGCCGCCGAAAACGCCCATCGACCTCAAAGTCCAGCACAGTTTGATCATGTATCACGCCGCCCCGAAAAACCGAGCCGGCCCGAGGCGCAGGCGCGATGCTTCCATCAACGGTGGAACACATGGTCGATATACAAGAATGGGGCATGGCCAGGGCCCCAGGTAAAGGGGCCCAGTTACTGGTAGGGCCCTGGAGCTCCTGAACTGGCCAGAATCACTAAACCAGGCTTGCCGTGGCTGGTGTTTTTTCGGGGGGCGGCAGTTCCGGTTAGTGGAACGGGGCGGGGGGGGCGTCCCCCAGTACACATCAATAAAGCAGGTCCCACTAAACCCGGTTCTGCCAACGCCCGAAACAACGAACCTGATGTTTCAGCGCCTTTCGTCCTCAATTTCTTGCCTGCACTTGTGCCAAGACAGTTGGCGTTTATGGTATGGATTTCTGTCAAGTCTGCATTCAGGCCTGATTCTTTTCATTCGGCGTAGAACCTACGAAGTTCGTGTTTCATCGCGATGGCAGCGACCTCCAGATTATGCTCTACTGTCCCTGCTCCGCCCCACACGCCAGCGTCAATCGTTGCCCAGGCGAGCTAGCTACACAGATGTTTCATGCAGCCAAGATGTAACGTGTGGAGCGAATCGATACATGTGTGTGTTGTGTGTGTGTGTGTTGTGTGTGTGTGTGTGTGTGTGTGCGTGTGTGTGTGTGTGTGTGTGTGTGTGGGGCGGATCGACGCCACTCTCAATGACATAGATCGGGTTGTTATGTCGAGCGAACGTTTCAGCTGACGGCCTGCAACAAA
Organism: Prorocentrum cordatum; assembly: GCA_963575745.1. NCBI lineage: Eukaryota > Dinophyceae > Prorocentrales > Prorocentraceae > Prorocentrum > Prorocentrum cordatum. Next base: position 134,552 of record CAUYUJ010020956.1, on the reverse strand, counting down.
GAGAACTGGGCATGGGAATTATGCGATGTTGAATATTGCTGACACATCTGGCATCCAGTTTGTTGGCTCCACCCTGTCCTCCTGCTGGAGGCTGGGCTCTGGGAGAGCAATCTTGAGGTCTAGACCTTTTTGACGACCTGTTTCCAGATTTCTTGCTGTAGAACGACACGTCGAACAGAGCCTTGTGGTTGTCATGCGACAGGACAGCTACATGCTCACACCTCAGACATGCCGGATCGTAAACACCTGCCACATTCTCTCTGTAGGGGGACAACTCCAGCCAACATCGAGATACAAGTTGTTGCCGAACCCATTGCAAGCGAAACATGGCCTCAAACAGTCACCCCATGAGGGCCACCCAAACGTCGACGATAGTTCAGCCCAGTCGGCCTTGTTATAGATGAACACGACTCTTGCGGGCATCCGTTTGCCAGCCAGAGCCTCCCTGTAGAAATCGTCAGCTTGAAAGTCTGTCCCGTCATGGCGTTATGATGGAACGTTCCCTGGGCTCAAGCTGCTCAGGCTCCATGCTATGAGCGACCACATGTTGAAACATGTACGCCTGCCTATGCAGCCGCAGTGACACCCAAGGCTCTTACGTTCGAGCGCAAATGACACTCGAGATTGCGTGTCCGTGTTTACTGACCAAACACCGACTACCGCGTCGGTTTCGCTGCACGGGACAATGTCAGCGAACAACCCGAGCGATGAGATTGGATATTATGGCCCCAGATGTTTTTGGACCGCTGGGTTCTCGAAGAAGCACGGTGGCATTTTCACCGAGTCGATCGCATCTCGAACGTCAGCAATGATGCTTGGGTCATCTTCTCTCCTCTCTGCAACCAGCTCGCGCGGTACCAAACAAGCGAATGCGTGCTCAGCGCGCCCCAGCCTGGCTTGGCGTCGGTGGATGGCATGCGTCCTCACCGTATCCCGAGACAACCACCTCTGTTCGACACATTCGTTTTGCTGGGGAGTGCTTCATAATAACTTCTATCGCTTCCCACCGTACAAGTTCTAAGTCATGATGCGTGTCTCACCACCTGATCAGAGGATGGGCTGGCATCCCCCCCAAAAAACGTTAGACGCTGGCTCCCTAATCCTGCGGGGGGGCCAGGGGCAGCTCACCGCGGGCCAAAAGGCCGCGGGCCAAAAGACATGCGCGCCTGCTACTCCGCAGGGAGGATCGCCATTCCTGGCTGTGACGGGGGAGGGACCCGCTTCGCATCAGGGCAGCATGGAGATCTGCTCTGCAGCAGGCCAGGATGCCACCTTGGGGTTGACAAAGTGAGATCTGCGCCATCTGCGACATCGCAGGTCGGATCGCCACCCCAGGGGTGACACGGGTAAGCCACTCTCAGGCAGGCCGGGTCGCCCCCCCCAAGGTGGACAGGGCGGGCCCCTCTTCACTGTCGCCGATGTCTCCGCTGTGAGGCGCCAAGAGGGACTTGCTCCACAGCACAGCCGTCCGCCACCCTGGCGGTTTCAGGGGGAAACCTGACCACAGCTGGGCACCCTCCACCTGAAAGGTGACATGGAGGCCCTGCTCCAACATGGGTGCATCGCCACTTTGGGGGTGACGGCTGGTTGGCTCCCCAGCAGGACTGATCGCCGGCCTGCGGGTGACCGAGGGACCTGCTCCACAGCACTGCAAATCATCGCCGCTCCAGGGGTGACAGTTAGGCGGCTCCCCAGCGGGACTGATCGCCGGCCTGCGGGTGACAGAGGAGAGCCTCTTCCACAGCAAGGCGGAGCGCCACCTGTGCGGCAACAGGTTGGCGCGTGCTCGTGCGCAGAACGATGGCCGTCGTTCGACCGCTGGTGAGAACGCCTTGGACCCCGCGCTCGCAAGCATACGCCAGCGCAGAGCTTTATCGAACTGTCCCCCCAGACCGCCTGGCAGGCGGCTGCGCCCCAGCGTTTTGGTTCTGGTTTCTGTTGCGCTCAGGGCGCGCTGGCGATCTCGGCGGTCGCCGCCTCTATGCGGTCGCTGCCCTTCCGGCCAGGTCGACGTCTCCGCGGCCTCGGCTTGCCGGCCCGCCTCGGCCTCCAGACGACCTATCGTCCCTCCTGGCGTCGCCGGTGATGGGCGGAGGCGCGCCTGCGCAAGGTGAGCAGGGGTGGAGTTGGGACGGACGCCGGATTCGGCAAGATTTGCCATGACATGGTGCCTGCTACCGCTGCAATGCCAGCCTTCGCCGGCACGTGGTTGCAGCACTCCGTCATCTGGAGCGGTTACCTCGGGCCCATGAGTAGGGGGCCGCATGCGAACCCTACCCCTACCCCTCAGAAATCGTGGGGTGTAGGGGTAGGGTTCGCATGTGGCCCCCTGATGAGATCAGAGCGCTCGGTTCAGGGTGATTTTGGTCACAACGGTACCGAGTAGAATGGCCAAAGCAGGGCTGCAGGCAGGGTCCTTACCCGATCGTTCCCCTCTGGCCGCGCGCGGTCCAAGAACGTGAGGTCGCGACGCGGAGCGCGGGCGCGACAGTCGACGCAGCAATTCGTGACATCTTTGTTGCGTCTTGATTCCCGCCGCAGAGGTCTCCGCGAAGGGGGGAAACAAAACATCACCACCCACCAAACCACCCCAACCCAACCGAAGGCCCAAATTTATCCTCGATTTCCAGTGGGGGGGGGTCGGGGAACGTTGAAAAATCACATGGAATCCGTACCCCCCCCAACCCGAAATTCGGGTCAAATTCGGGTCTTCGGGTTGGGTTGGGGTGGTCTGGTAGGTAGTCAAAACACGCAGACTTGGGGCCGCCCTGGCCGCCAGTTGAGCCGAAAGCAAGAAACGTCGAACATCCGCGCCGCCGATGCCACGAGATGTGCGAGGGGTGCGCCGGGTCGCGACGGCGCCGCCCAGCGGACCCTGCCCGGGGACCCGCCCGAAAGTAATTTTGCCCTTCTGGTATGTGTATGCGTTGAGAGATCCTTTCGGGTATACGCTCGACGCTTGTCACGTGCAGATGGGTACCATGAGTGCGCTCGACGGTTGTCGCGTGCCGGGGCCGCCGCTGGGTCGCCTGAGCGGAGACTTGACCGTTTGGTGCGAGTCCGCTCCCAAACGAGTCGTGAGAGCCTTGGGGACATGAGTGCGCAGGATGGCCGGCCTTGCCGCCGGGCGGTGTCCTTGAGGAGTTTGCCTCGCGACGAGGGCTAAATCGCTGGATCTGCGGACGCACGTTAGCCCCGAGCGGGCTGCAACAGGACCCCGACAAGAAATTCAGATGACCATGGCCATCTGATTGACTTGTCGGGGGTCTTTTGGAGCCCGTTTGGCGCCCAAAGCGGCCCCGAGAGAGCACCGAGAGGCCCCGCCAGGGATCGCGAGAGGACCTCATGAGGGCCCCGAAAAAATAATCAGACTACGCTATCGAGGAACCCACATATTTCTGCTACGTGCGTTCACATACCATGCTTCGCCGTCCTCGAGTTGGGGGCCGATTCCGGGTGAAGACCCTGCCAGGCAATAGTTGGCACATGTGGCCCTCAAGATCAATTCAGATGTCTTCTTCCTCCTCCTTCCTCCTCTGTCTTCCCGTCGTCCTCGTATTCTTTCCTTGGTGTCCGCGGCGGAGGAAGGAGGGCGATTGGAGAGGACATGGGAAGAGAGAGAGAGAGAGAGATTTGCGTTTTTCTGGGAACACCTTGAGAGCGATCCTCGGCGCCCGCCGGACGGAAAAGCACGACAAGAACGTGGTCTTCGGCGGAAAGCCTCTGGCAGCGTCCAGGAAAGAACAGCGGGACGAGACGCGGTCTTCGGCAGAAAGCCTCCGACCGTGAGGGAATCGCATCAGTTGCAGCGATCGGAGCTCCGACCGATTGCAGCGATCGGAACTCCACCGTGTAGTCGGCGGATGAGGTATGGATATTTCCGTTCCAATGGTAATTCATTGCCGAGTTCTCATCGTACTTGCGGGATGCGCGTTTCCTGCGTTACCATGGCAACGTCCACCCGTCGATTTCGACAGTCTGTGTGAGCGCGCGCACGGCCTGAGAACCCGTGAGCAGGGCTCGTCGTGTCGAAGAGCCGCGCCCCGGCGATGGCCTCCTCGTGGGTTCTGCGCAGTCCGACATGGTATTGGCGCCCTGCTAACCCCTGCTAGTGCAACTGTTGAAATGCAAACGCGAGACCTGCTCCCTGCGCACCCCCCTGGGACTGCCACGCCCCGCAACCCTGGGAGGGATAGACACCGCGGTGAGAAATCACCCCCTGCGTTGCGTGGCGAAGGTGCCACGCTTGCCACGCTCCGCGACCTGGGGACTGATAGAGTCCGCGGTGGGGAGCTACACCCTGCGCACCCCCTGCGGCGAGCAGGAAATTCCACACCTGCCACGCCCCGCGACCCTGGGACGGATCGACACCGCAGTGAGGGACCATCCCATGCGCACCCCCTTGTGGCGTGGAGGAAAACCTCATGATTTTCCCCGAATCTATTCAGATGACCAAGGCCAGCTGAATACTTTCACGGGGGCCTCGTAGAGTCTCCTCGGGGCTCAAAACAAGGTCCGGGCGATCACTAAGAGGTCGCCCCAGCCGCCCCACGAGACTTTCAAGAGAGCCCGGAAACCATATTCAGATGACCATGGCGGAGGAGGAGGAGGAAGAGGAGGAGCCAGAAGGAGGACGTGGAGGAGGAACAGGAGCAAGGAGCAAGGAGCCTTGAAGACAGGGACGAGTGCGAAGGCGACGAGGAGGAGTGGGAGGAGGAGCATGACGATGAGGAGAAGGATGGAGGGGGAGGACGAGGAGGAGGAGAAGGAGGAGGAGGAGGAGGAGAAGCGAGAAGCGAGCAGCGAGGAGCGAGAAGCGAGAAGCGAGAAGCGAGAAGCGAGGAGCGAAAAGGAGGAGGAGGGAGGAGGAGAGGAGGAGGAGGAGGAGGAGGAGGAGGAGGAGGAGGAGACGCAGGCGTCCTCGCCTCGCCCTCACCCTCTGCTTCATAGCGGCCCGCCTAGACGCGCACGGGCCCGACCGTGGCGCGCCTCCCCGCGCGGCGCACAAATGCAGCGAGCCGCCTAGCAGCCTGCCGGGGGTCCCGGCCCTGCGCGGGGGCTTCGACGGGCGAGGAGGAGGAGGAGGAGGAGGGGGAGGAGGAGGAGGAGGATCAGGAGGAGGGGGAGGAGGAGGAGGAGGATCAGGAGGAGGAGGAGGAGGAGGTGGAGGAGGGGGAGGAGGAGGAGGGGGGGGAGGAGGAGGAGGAGGAGCATGAGCAGGAGGAGGAGAACGAGGAGGAGCATGAGGATGAGGACGTGGGCGAGGATGAGAACGATGGAAAGGATGATGCTGATACTTGGGACGTTAATGCTAATGATGCTGTGCGGATGAGGATGAGGAGAATACTGAGGATGCTTATGACGATGGTGATGATGATGATGATGATGATGATGATGATGATGATGATGATGATGATGATGATGGTGGTGATGATGATGATTGATGCTGATACTGACGACGACGATGACACTTAAGATGCTGCTGATGCTGCTGATGACGTTGTTGGCGATGATGCCGGTGATGCTGATGCTGATGCTGCTGCTGATGATGATGGTGATGACGATGGTGATGATGCTGCTGCTGCTGATGATGATACTGATGATGCTGGTGATACTGATGTTGTTGCTGATGATGATGATGGTGATGTCGATCATGATGCTTACGGTGATTGCGATGATGACAGTGTTGGTGATCTGACATGACATGTTATGGTTTCGACTCATATATAAGAGCATGGACATGACGATGATGCTGATGACGAAGATGACGATATTGATGCGGATGATAATGATGATGACGATGCTGACGATGGTGATGATTATGGTGATGATGCTGGTGATGCTGATGACGGTGATGATCCTGATAGTGATGTTGATGAGGATTATGATGACTACGCTATTGATGAGCATGATGATGATGACGATGATGGTGCTGGTGATGCTGCTGATGATGATGTTGATACTGATGCTGATACTGATGCTGACATTGATACTGAGGATGCTCAGTCCGATCAGGATGCTGGTGGTGATGATTGTGGTGGTGATGATGATGGCGATGCTAATGATTATGCCAATGATGGAAAGGTGATGATGATGATGTTGATGATGATGATGAAGCTGATGATGATGATGATGATGACGATGATGATGATGATGATGATGATGATGATGATGATGCTGATGATGATGATGAGGATGGTGACGATGATGATGATGATGATGATGATGATGATGATGATGATGATGATGATGATGATGATGATGGTGATGGTGATGGTGATGATGATGATGGTGCTGATGATACTGCGGATCATGACGATGATGCTGTTGCTGCTGATGATGATGATCATGCTGATGATGCTGAAGGTGACGCTGATTTTTATGATTGTGGTGATGATGAGGATGATGATGGGGATACTGATGATGATTGTGATGACGATGAGGATTATGATGCCGATGTTGATGGGGCTGATGATGGTGATGGTGATGATGATAACGGTGATAATGGTGAGGATGATGATGAGGGTGATGATGGTGGTGATGATGATAATGGTGGTGGTGGTTGTGATGGTGATGGTGATGTTGATTGTGATGGTGATTATAAAGCTTATGCTGATACTGATGCTGCCGATGATGATGCTGATGCTGATGCTGATGATCATGCTGATCATGCTGCTGCTGATGATGATGATGATGATGATGATGATGATGATGTTGATGCTGATGATGACGATGCTGATGATGAGGATGATGTTGTTGAGAGGAGCAGGAGGAGGTGGAGGAAGACCAGGAGCAGGAGGAGGAGCAGGATTGAAGAGCGGAGGAGGAGCAGGATGGTTGCGAGCGGCGTGCCGGGGTTCCGGCGCGCCCGCCTATCTCCCGGACACCCAGCGCATTCCGGTCAAGTCAGGTCGGAGGTTCTGCCCCGTGTTGGGCCTCGGGGGGCCTCCTGCTGGGGACCCGGCACGAAGCACCCGCCCTGGGCGGAGGGCTGGAACTTCTGGGGACCAGGGGGCCCGCACCGTGCACCGCGCGTGGCTGCAGGTGCCCCCCCCGCCCGAGGCGTCCCCAGCTGTCGGGCTCCGTGCTGGAGCCGCTGGAGCCCTGCTGGGCCTCGCGAGGGGTGCTCCGGGAGGCCGCGGGGGCCTCGTTGGATCGGCGGCGAGCGAGGGGGGAAGATTGAAAGGGAGAAGGCCTTCCCGGAAGGCGGCGGGCATTCTCAGAAGCCCTCGCGCCTTCCGAGGAGTGGTTTCTGTCTTCGGGGAAGGCTTAGAAAACTTCTCAGAAGTCCGGGGGACTTCCGCTCTGAGAAGGCACGCCCCTTCTCACTTCCCCCCTTGCTCGCCGCCTATTGGAGATCCTGTGGACACATTGGGCCAGGGGCACCTCTGGCAACACCCGCGTGATGGAAGAGAGAACGTTTTTCCAGTTGGCGGTCGCGGCATCGCCCAGGATCCGGGACCATCAGCGTCGTTCAGGGCAGACGCGTTCGGCAGCAGCTCCTGGGAGCCTCGTGCGTCATGGAAGTTCCGCCTCTAGAGTCCAGAGACTGCGTTCCAGGTTGGGCCAGGGGCATTCCGCGCGACGCCCTGGCCGGCCAGGAGCCCTGGCCCAGGGCGGGGTGGGGGGGTTCTGCGGGCTGGCCGCCCTCTCGGGGGCGGCGAAGAGGGGGGTGAGGTCAAGCAAGGGGAGGGGTGGGGGGGGGGGACATCGTGGCGCGGGCCACGATGCCTCCCCGGATTCCATGGCGCCGCTCCTCGTTCCAGTACGCCCCTGGGCCCCTCCCCCCCCCCGTGGGCCGCGCGCCGGCCCCTGGCCGTGCTCCGCGCCCCTCCCCCTCTTCAGGACGCCCCGCTCCTGGGCGCCCCCCCCGTGGCCGCTCCCGGCCCTCCTGGCGCTCCCCGCGCCGGGGAGGCGCCCCGCCCGGCCCCGGGGCCCCGGGGGCCATCGCGGGTCGAGGCGGCTGGAGAGCCGCCCGCGCCGCACCGAAGAGCTTCTCGGTGGCTCCGGGGCGCACGCGGGCGCCAAGACGGAGTCGGGCCGGCCCCATCTGCGGGAGGAATGCTCACAAGCAGTCGAAGCATAGCCTGCGGACGTGTTCTGGAGATTTTTTGGAAGAAAGAACGCTGGTTGAGTTTTGTTGTTGTTGGTGGTGGTGTTGTTGGATGTTAATTACTAAACGGTTGTTATTGTTGGACACCTTCAAGGCGCTCTGGCGCCCTCGCCGAGGCGCCGGCTACGTTTTCATTGGAAATGAGGCTCACGCTCGAGCGGTTGTGGGGACCGCCCAAACCGGCCCCCCAACAACAACAACAACAACAACAACAATCACTTTACCCGAACGCTCAGTGTTCTCACCAGTGCCAGGGTTTTCATGCGACGCCAGCCAATACCCCCACTTTGTGGGGGGGCAGTGCAAGCTCTACCAAATATCCACACGACTCTTCGCCACCACCCACACCCAGCTTCCCGCCCTATGACGTTCGGACACTTCACTTCGTGGCCTGCGGACGACCGTGGCTACTACACTGGCGTGGAGTACACACCCACAGAAGTTGTTAGGACAGCGCGCGCGGGTAGAAATTTTGAAAAGTCGTGCAGGTGTTTTTCGAGGACCTACGGTGCGATTCGTGTGATTTTATGATGCGCGGTGCTAAAATTCTTAAGAAGCCCAATGGTTTTTGGAGATTTCGGCGTGCGCGCGCGAAGAAAAAACGAATGTGTCCCGCATGGTATTATTTGACAGGGATGATGGCCCTGGCAGGTGCGCAACCGTTGTCGCAGAAGTTCGAAAAAGTTGCTCGCAAAAGCCCGTTTGACAGAAATGTTTAAAAAGTGTTGGGTTTCCTACGAATCCGCAAGAGCGCGCGGGATGAGATTTTGACATTTTTTTGTTGAAAAACCATTGGTTTTTTGATGTTTTTATGTTAAAATCGCTCCGAACACTAAGCTTTTGGAAGGATTTCGTCTTGCGCGCGCGAATGTCCACTTTACCTTATTTTTTGCAAGGGATTCTTGAAATTTGATTATATTAGAACAAGAAATGTCATTTTATAGTGTTTTTTGCAAGGGAAAGCGGGGGGGAACAAAACAACCGGATCTTGATCACATCGAATTACCTGAGGCTTCCTCACGAAAATGATGAAAATGTAGCTGCGGCCTAGGCGGCGCAGGGGGGCCGTGCACCAGGGGTCCCAACAATAATTATTCTTTAGAATTAATAATGTTCAACAACAACAACAACCCTCCTGCTCGAGACTTCCTCCGTTTTTACTCAGGGCTGGTGTTCTTGCTCGCCGCCGAAAGCCGCCGTCCTAACAAAACCAACGCTCCCGCTCGAGACCCCCTCCCGTTTTACCTTGGACTGGCGCGCTAGTCTTTCTCTCATCGGTGCCGCCCTCATCGTGCTCCCGCTCGAGACTTCCTCCCTTTTTTACTCAAGGCGGTGCTCCTCCTCGCCGCCGAAAGCCGCCGCCCCGACATAACCAGCGCTCCCGCCCGAGACTTCTTTCCCTTTTACGCTGGACTGGCGCCCTACTCTCTTTTGATTTG
>CAUYUJ010020956.1:117500-120000 GCA_963575745.1 Prorocentrum cordatum | reverse complement strand
CACGCCCGGCTTCGGGCCCTCCGCCCGGCCCTGCTCGTTGCGGCGACGGCGAGCTGCCAGGGCGCCGTCTCCCGAGTGCGGCGGCTTCGAGGCCCCTGCTCGCATCACGCCTGGCTTCGGGCCCTTCGCCATGGCTCGGGCCGAACGGGGGGGGGCGACATCTGCATGCAGCTGGTTTCGGCCCCGCCGCCGGGCCCATTCCCCGACACGTGGGCGCCTCCCTGCGCCGGGAGGCGCCGGGAAAAGCAGCTGCGTGAGCTGATTCTCTACCCTGCCCTTTGCTATATCCCCCCCTCTCGTTCCCCCCGAGATGCTTCGGGGCGCTGAAGAAGGAACCCTTTTCATTGGGGAGGGGCTCGTTGTTCCTTGACTGTTGTGCAGTTTGCTTTAGGTTTCCCGAAGGTTTTGCATGGGGAATCGAAGATCAACTTTTGGGAAAAAGGGGCCTCGTTCCTTTTCGTTCCCCCCGAGTGGCGTGGGGGTGGTGCTTGGTCGGCGTCCCGTGCGGGCTTTGGCCAGCGTGCGCTGCCAGCTGGTCGCGCACCAGGCCGCCTCGCTTCCTTCAGCCACGCGCAGAGGGGGGCCGGGGGGAGGGGGGGGGCGAGGCTCCTGAGAAGCACCCCTGCTTCCTAGAGGGCGCGGGCCTTCGCCACGGACGTCAGGCCGGCGCCTTCCAAAGAAGCCGCCTCCTTCCAAGAGGCCCTCCCCCCTCCCTCCTGCCCCCCTTGTGCGCGCTCCTCGTCCTCCTCGTCCTCCTCCTCCTCCTCCTCCTCCTCCTCCTCCTCCGACTCCTACTCCTCGCCAGCTTTCGCCACGGCGTGGGGCTGGCGCTGCGTCGGCGTCCCCCTGCGGGCCGCTTTGCGGCCCGCGTGCGCCTGTGCGCAGGCCGCGCCCCCGCCTCGCCGGTGTCCGGGGGCGGGGGCGCCCGGCTCGGGCTGTGGCTCGGGTGCCCCGCCTCGCCGGTGTCCGGGCGGGGGCGCCCGGCTCTCGGGTTTTGGCTGGACCGCCGGGAGGGGCCGCGAGGCCGCCCTGGTCGGGTGCTGCTGGAAGCCCGGCATCGCTCGGACGTGCGCATTTTTTTTCCGGCGGGAACCCCCGAGGAGACCATCCTGGACCATCGAGCCAACAAAAAAACACGCACGACATCGAACACTGCACGGGGAATGGACGTCCGAGCGATGGCGAGGGAAGTGCCCCTGGCCCAAGGGAGGCCCCGAGGATTTTCCAGGGAGGCCCCCAGGGCCTCCAGAGCACCCCTCACGAGGCCCGGAGGGCCCCAGGGGCTCCAGGGTCGAGCGGGAAGCTGGGCAACCTCGGGCCAGGGGCACCTCTGGCAACACCCGGCCTGGCATCGCGCGGTCCGGGCCGAGCTCGTCGCTGCGACCGGACCGCGGCGCGTGGTCCTCCACCGCTGCTCCGACGACGGGGAGGCCGCCTCGGACCTCCTCGTTCTCTCTCTCTCTCTCTCTTTCTCGCTCTCTCGCTCTCTCTCTCTCTCTCGCTCTCGCTCTCTCTCTTTCTCTCTCTTCTTTCCCGTTTCGCATTCACGCGAAGCAGAGCGAACGAACCCCCGACGGGGCGCCATGAGAACGCTTCTGCTGGGGACTTTGCCAGAGCTCCTCGATGCGGATGCCTGCGACCAGGGCTCGTAGGAGCCATTATTTTTAGTGAGGGTCCCTTAACACGAATATGTAATGAAGCAAGCTCCCTTCAGCGAGGGATTCTTGGTGCGGGTGCCTTTGGTAAGCATTCGTCAGTAAGACTGCCTTCAGCAAGATGCCCGTAGCGCAGATCCCTGTAGTGAGGAATTCTTAGTGGGGATGTCGAATGGTAAGGATTCCCTCAATGCGGTTCCTTGTTATATGGATGCATCGCTCACGCATCCTTACGCGTCCGTCGACGCGGGTTACTTAAGACTGCTTTGAGAAATGGGGCCCGTGATGAGGATGCGTGCAGTTTTGTGCCCTTAGTGCGGATGCCTTTCGTGGTCCCGGCGGTGACGATTACTAATTGTTACCCCTTTCAGCAAGGACTCCTCAATACGGGTGCCCTCAGTTCAACCCGCGTTCATTAACAATGCTTTCTTTTTAGACAAGGGGTCCTTAGTACGGATGTCATTAGTTGGAGCCCGTCGTGTGGACGCATGCATGAAGCGTTTGTTTGAATGGGAGCCTTTACCACGAAACCCTGGCAGAGGATCTCTCTAGTGATGGGGTCATTAGTGAGGGTCCCTAGCGAGTGGCCGAGATGATGGATAGTATCGCGCAAACCCTGTTCTTTGCAGAATGTGCCCCTTCTTTGCAGAACGTTTCATTATCAAACTGATGGGAAAAACTGCTTCAATGGAGGCACTGTTGAACATTCCGAATCCGGAAGCAATCGTGTACTATGACATCTGAGTTTCGGCGTTTTGGTGCCCCCGCCGAGCTCTCAGAGGGCCGCACCCCCTGGGGCGCACATCGGTGCCTTGCTTTGCCAGGCCGAGTGAGGGTTCCTGTAG
>CAUYUJ010020956.1:0-115000 GCA_963575745.1 Prorocentrum cordatum | reverse complement strand
AACCCCCTGTGCTCGATTTGTTTGTTAGGGTGGGTGGGAGCTGTGTCTTTTTGTTTGAAGGGGATCCAATATAGCTGTGGTTTCGCTTGTGAGGACGCGTCGCCCCCCCGCCTACAAAAACCGCTCTAGGCCTCCAAAGCCTCCGCCCCGCCGCTGGGCCCTGATCCCCAAAACCTTTCCCTTGGTATCGCTCGGACGTGCGAGCGATGGCGAGTTCCCCACCCTGACCCTCAGGGGGAATCGTTCTTGTTCCACGAGGAGCCCCCAGAAACCTCCCACACCCCTTCTCCCGAGTAGATGGGGTCGGGGGATTGCGCCGCATCTCCGACGCATCGGGGATGCGGCTCGATGTGGAGCCCGATTTGCCCCACGCCAGCGTCGGCGATGCATCGCCGATGCATCGCCGATTCGTCGGCGATGCGGCGCGATCTTCCGACCCCATCTGCCCGTGGCCCTTTTGCAAACGGTCCATCGTATTTTCCAGGAGGCCCAGACGCGATCAAGACCTGCACGCTCTCGGGGTTGAGCTGTTTTGGTTGTGCTGACCCTGGGCCCCATTCCTGGTAGGGCTCCCACGGAGGGTGGTGTGGTGGGTCCTTCGGCTACTCCGTGGCACGAGGGGGTGGCGCGAGAGAGGCGGGCCCCCGCTGCGAATGGCGCGGTGGCGCCTGAGCAGGCAGAGGCCCTCGAGGACCCCAGGAGGCTCCCAGGAGGGCCTCGCGGAAACCGGGGGAGCTCTCAGGAAGGCCCCCCCGGGTTTCTCAGAGGCCCTCCCGTCTCCTTCGAAGGCGCCCCCCGCCCGCGCCACGCCCTCGTCCGCGTCGCTGGCAGTCACTATGCCTATTCTCTCTCTCTCTCTGCCTCTGCAGAGGACGCTCGCCGGATGTCTGCTTGGCCGCTCTGGTGGTCGTCGCCGGTCAGACCGCGGGGTCGCCTCTTCCAGGTCGCGGCCCCGGCCGCGGCAGGATCGCGCCACCGGCCAGCGTCGCTCGGGCGGAGGGGGGCGGCCACCAATCCCCTGCCTCCTCGCCCGTGCAAGCTCGTCGGGGGCCGAGGGTGGGCAGGCGAGCGGTACGGCCAGGAGGAGCAGGACGAGGAGCGGAACGGATAGTGACCAATCATGACGGTGATGGTGATCAAGACGTTGTGGGTGATGGTGATGATTATGATTATGATGATGATGATGATGATGATGATGATGATGATGATGATGATGATGATGATGGTTACGACGACGGTCGAGCGTGACAGTGATGGTGATGGTGGTGGTTGTGGTCATGCCAACATGATGAACATGGTGGTGATGGTGGTGCTGAACATGGTGGTGATGGTTGTGATGACGATGGTGATGGCCCCGTCGATGCTGAACGATGCTCACGAATATGTTGATGGTGATGGGGATGGTGATTCAGATTATAGTGATGATGATGGTAGTGATTCTGATAATTGTGATGATGACGATGCTGATGACGATGATGTTGATGATCATGGGGTTGATGGTGATGCTGCTGGTGATGGTGATGGTGATGCTGCTGCTGATGACGACTAAGATAATGAACACGATGATGATGGTGATGACGCGGATGATGACAAAGTGACGATTCTGATGCTGAACATGCTGATGCTGGTGACGATGATTATGATGATGACGATGATGACGATGGTGGTGATGATACTTAAGGCCACTGGTGATGATGTTGGTGATTTTGATGTTTTCGATGATGCTGATGATACTGACGCATATGATGATGACAATGGCCCCGATGATGATGATGATGATGATGGTGATGATGATGATCATGATCATGATCATGATGATTATTATGATGCTGATGTTGATGATGATGATAACCCCGCTGATGGTGCTGCTGATGATGAGGATATTCACGAGTATGATGCGCATGTTCAATGTTGATGCTGATGAGGATGACGATTATTCTATGGATGATGATTATGACGATTCTAACGTTGCTGATGATGCTTGTGTTTGTTGTGAGGTTCGGTTGATGGGAGATGGTTATGGAGATGGTGGTGATGGTGATCATGATGGTTTTTCCATGGTGGCGATGACGACGATCACGATGCCGACTGTCAATGCGATGATGAATCTGGTGATGGCACGGGTGACATTGGAAGCGATGATGGTAGTGATGATGATGATGATGATGATGATGATGACGATGATTCTGATTCAGATTGTGATCTTTGTGGTGATGATGCTGACCATTATGATGGCGATGATGATGATGATGATGATGATGATGATGATGATGATGATGGTGATGACGATGATTATGATTATAACTTTGATCGTGGTGGTGATGATGTTGAGAATGGTGAAGATGAATATGACGATTATGATGATGATGATGATCATCATCATCATCATCAGCATTTTCATCATCATAATCACCGTCATCATCATGACCGGCCGCCGCCACTGGGGAGGATCACCCGGTCGAGAAGGTCATCCTCCTTCTGAAAGATTTGAGCGCCCAAGTTCTCAAGCAGTCGCAGGAGCGGCGGCGGCCAGGGGGGGTGGAGAGCCCGTGTGCGCGACGATCTGCGTTGTGCGCACGTCCTCATTTGAGCTAACAAGCACAATGACCATGCCCACGATGTCGCGGGATCTTGTCGACGCCGATCTTGGTCATGGTCCATGTTTGCCGTCGCCGATCTGCAAGGACGGTCCACGAATCGACGATGCATGCGATGGGCGATTGCCAAGATCGACACGCATATTCCTGTGCTCAGCCGTGGTCATTGTTCTCGTGTTCGTTCCTGCCGAATGCAAGTCGGCACACTTTCGGAGGTCCGCGCGGGCTTCTCGGGGCTGGCGCTGTGTAAGCTGTGTGATTTAATTTCCGTTTCATGATACATGCGGTGTAAGTTGTGCGGCGTGAACTACGATGTGTAAGTTATGTTGCCCACCCGTGGGGCGTGCGGCTAAACCAGGCCAAGCTGGGCCAAACCAGGTCAAACCAGAGGCCGCACCAGGAAGATTTTGAGGACGTGCCAGGCAGAATCGCCCAAACCAGGCTCCATCCACTCTCTTTAGAAAGGTTTTAATCAAAGGAGTGGATCACCCCAGGGCCCCCCCCCGCAGGCGGAAACGCGTTAGAATTTCACAGAGGGTCCGTTTGGACCGCGCGCCCGCTGATGCGGACGAGGTTGTGCGCAGAAGCCGTCATTTATCTTTCGGGTGTTATTGGAACCTTGGTGTGGCGTTCGGGGAAACACTTCCGAGCCTGTAGCGGGAGTGACTGATCATGTTAAAGTGGGGCCGATATATTGGGATATCCCCCTCACCTGATCACCCGAAAGGGTAGCCTTGCAGGTGCGTGCATCTGTATGTAGAGATGTCTGTCGAAGGGTGGCCATAGTGTTGTCGACTCAGTTGTACCAGAGTGCACAGGCGATACAGGACCATGGTGCCATGGATCATAGGTCCCTAGCCGTGCCGCGGCGTGCCATTCGCGATCCTGTATGCCCCACATGACGTTCATGGTTCCTTTTTCGCAAGAGTGCGGCGTGGCGGGATCGTGGAGGGCAGGGGAGGGGCTGCTACTCCACGGCAGGGTGAAACCAGGAGGGGAGCGGATAGAGGATGGGAGGGGGGGATGATTTGTCCCACCCCGGCTAGGCGCGGGAAGGGGCGGGGAGGGGGTGAGGAGAGCGCGATTGCTCACGTCCCGACCGTGCGCGACAGATCCGAACTAAGGGTTTCTCGGATAGTGGCGGTTACAGGCTTCATCGGGCGCGCACAGTAATAGTGGTCGTGGCGATCATGATAGGGAGGATGAGGCGAAGGAGAACAGGAAGGAGGAGTGGTATGGTGTGAAGGAGAGGGATCCGTCGGCCCCATCTCCCATTTCGCACAGGCCATTGTTAGATTACGTGAGTAGCCTGACGGCATGCGACCGTGTTCCATGGCGCAGCTCGGTTTTTCCAGGAGAGCGCCGAGGGGTAAGGGGACAAGGTGTGATAGGATGGGGTGTGATTCATGATGATTGATGATGGTGTAGATTATGGCGGTGGTGAAGGTGGTTATGCTTGCGATGACGATGCTGCTGGCGACGGAGTTGCTGATACAGATACTGGCGTGGACACGTGAACATAGATGACGGCGCGGATGATCACGATTATGAGGGCAACTATGGTAATAGAGGGTCGGTGATCATGATGACGATAATGGTAATGGCTATGGTGGTGATCGTGATGATGGTGGGGATGATCATGTTGTTGATGCTGATGATGCTGATGAGGATGAGGATGGGGATGCTGATGCTGATGCTGAGGATGATGATGATGTTGTTGATGCTGATGTTGATTATGCTGCTGCTGCTGCTGATGATGATGATGATGATGATGATGGTGATGATACTGATGCTGATGCTGATGATGATGATGCTGATGATGATATGGATGATGATGATGTTGCTGATGCTGCTGCTGATGATGATGATGCTGATGCTGATGCTGATGCTGATGCTGATGATGATGATGGTGATGGTGGTGGTGATTATGATGATGATGATGATGATGATGATGATGATGAGGATGAGGATGATGATGATGATGCTGATGCTGATGCTGATGCTGATGATGATGATGATGATGATGATGATGATGATGATGATGATGATGAACGCATGCTTGTATTGATGATGAAGATGTATGTCTAGGAGAAATGGGGAGCAGGATGATGATGCGGGAATGATAAATCGAGCCGTCCGCGAGGAGGAGGAGTACCTGTATGGGAAGTTCGACAAGTGGTGCAAGGACACCGACAGGACACTGTCTAAGGAGTGGGGCCCCTCCGCCGCACGGCGCCCGAGCCCCGGGCGCCTCGGAAGTTGTCGCAGGGTTTCCTCGTCCTTCTTTCCCTCCCCCTCCTCCTGCATCTCTCCCCTCCCTCCTCATCTCTCCCTCCTCCTCCTCATCTCTCCCTCTCCTCCTCCTTCTCCTCGTCCTCCACCTCCCCCCTCCCCCTCCTCCTCCTCATCCTCCTCTTCTTCCTCCTTCTCTTCCTCCTCTTCCTCCTCCTTCTCTTCCTCCTCTTCCTCCTCCGCCTCCTCCTCCTCTCTCAACCCTGTCTCACTTCTCTGTCTCACTCCTCACTCCTCTTCTCTCGGCTACCCTCCTCGTCGCCTCGTCCTTAAGACAGAGGTCAAAGCAAAGGGGGGTCAGCCAGGGCGCCGGATCTTTCAGGATCCTGTAGAGGCAGGGGTGCATTGACCCGATTCAGCGCGCAGGATCTTGCAGGATCCTGTGGGGCTCTTCAAGATTCCTGCAGGATCCTGCAGAACCTGACTGACCAGGGTTTGCATTGACTCTGGTCAGTGCGTCCCCGGGTCAATGCGTCCCGGAAGATGAGAGGGGACGAGCAGGAGGAGGCTCGTGGGTCCCCGTTTCCGCCGCGGGGGGAGCCCCCCTATGAGAGACGAGCGGCCCACGGGTCTGCCACTCGGGCGGGCCTGCTCGTTTTGAAGTGGACTGCCCCCCCACCACTGTCGGGGGCGAAAAAGAGGGGGGTGATGACTAGGGGGGGGTGGATATCATGGCGTGGGCCATGATATTTCCCTAGATGTCATGGCGCCTCTTCTTATTTCATTACGTCCCTGGCCCCCCCGTTGGGCCGCGCACATGCCGCCGGTCATGATTTGCACCCCCCCCTCGTGGACACCCCCCTCTTGGCCGCTCCCGACACTGTAACTCGAGAAAGCTCCTCATTTTGAGATGCATCTGCCCTCTGCGCGTGTATCTGCTGCACCTAGTCGAACGACGGGTCGTAGCATTCGAGCAGCTCTCACACCGAGAGCCCAGCTCTGAGGAGGAGCCGCCATCAACTGTGACCACTGCGCATAAAAACCTCGGGCCATAAACGGGTCAAAGTCTGAAGCGAGAGCCATGTTTTGAAAAAGGATGGGGTTCTCCATCGGGGTAGCTCTTCAGCACATTCAATACGACTGGACGAGGACGGAGAAGGAGGACATGAGGAATATGGGTTTCCCTCCCTCTTCTTGCTTATCCTCCTGCGTCTCCTCCTGCCCCTCCCACCCGTGCGGAGGTCTCCTCGCCTCGTCGTCGCCGTCCTCCTTTGCCCTCGTCTTCGCCGTCCTCCTCCCACCTGCTCCTTTCACCTTTCAATGCTTCGCTCCTCCCTCCTCCTCCTCCTCCTCCCTCCTCCTCCTCCTCCTCCTCCTCCTCCTCCTCCTCCTTTCCCTCCTCCCCCTCCTCCTCCTCCTTCCTCCTCCTCCTCCTCCTCCTCCTCCTCCTCCTCCTCCTCCTCCTCCTCCTCTCCTCCTCCGCCTCCGCCTCCTCCTCCCCCTCCTCCTCGCTCCTCGTCCTCCTCCTCCTCCTACTCCTGCTCCTCTGTCCCTGCCCAATCACTCAATATGAACACTGTAGGTTCGCGTCGTGCCGACCGGCGGCGACTACGCCGCTGGCGTTCAACAGTTAAACGCTGCCGGCGACCCAGAATCGGTTGATGTTGAACGATCTGACGTTTCGGAAACGGCCGATTGTTTCAGGGTGAGGGATTCCCGCGGTGTCAGGAACCAACGCCGGGGTCGTCACGGCACGAACCCGCGGTACTATTCTCCTCTCTCTCCCGCCTGAGAGTCGCGCTCCCACCTCCGCGCACTGTCGCTTACACAGGATTGGTCCGAGATGGTTTTCTGATGTGTCTTTCAAACAGAATATTCCTGGTCCTTGCAGCGTTTCCGCTGCAGCGTTGGCCTCGTTTTGAGGTCGGGGCGTTGCTCCCGTCGTTCAGACTGGCGCTCTCGCCCCAGCACGGGCCACTTTGATCCGAGTCCTTCCTCACCGTTGTCGTCTCCCGTGTTTTGCCCTCCTCTGCCTTCGCCTGGTCCTCCTGCTCCTCCCGATCCTTCCACTCCAGTTCTTGCTGCTGATGCTCGTCCTCGTCCTCCTCCCTCTTCTTCCTGCTCTTTCGCCACCTCTTCCTCCTGTGTATGTAGCTCGTTTTTTTCGATTGCCCATACCAAGGCAGGGTATTTTCTGTAGTTCCAGGTCCGCTATGGCATGCGTCCGCGTACAGGGAAAAATCAGCGCAATGAGAGGGGATCAGTGGGAGGGGGTGGATGTCAGATATTGCGCCAGCGCACCTGGCTTAGCTCCTTCTCCTGTCCATTCCACCTTCTCCCTCCCCTCTCCATCCCTCGCCGGGTCTTCCTCTTCCCCCCATCCCACGCCCCTCGCTTGGTCTTCCTCGCCTAGTCGATGTCGTCGCCGTCGTCATCCTCCTCCTGCTCCTTTGGCTCCGTCGTCGCCGTCGTTTCTCCTTCTACCTGGTCCTTCCCCGCCCCGCTCCTGCCCCTGTGGCACACGCCCCTCCTCCTGCTCCTCATCCGCCTCGCTGTCCCCCTATGCTCCTCCCACCTCCCCCTCTGCGGGAGCCAGCATCCCCCTCCGCTCCTGGCTCTGGACCTCGGTTCTCACCCGAGGATGAATGTGGAGGTGATGACGTGGATGTCAAAAAAAAATCACCTCCCCCTCTGCCCACCCCCTCCTCCCTCCTCCCTCCTCCCTCCCCCTTCCCCCGCCCGGCCCTCCTCCGCCCCGCCCTCTCCCCCCCTCTCGCCCCCGCCTCGCCCTCCGCCGTGTGCAGGGACTGCGGGGCGAGAGTGCGGTCTCCCCTGCCCCGCTTCCGCGCCTCCGCCTCTTGGCCCCTCTCAGGAGGGAGAAAAACGCACAGACACAATGAATCGTCGGTTCCCTCCTCCCTCCTCCCCTGTCCCGCTTCCGCACCCCCTCCTCCCTCCTCCCTCCTCCCTCCCCCTTCCCCCGCCCGGCCCTCTTCAATCCCCGCCCTCTCCCCCCCCTCGCCCCAGCCTCGTCCTCCGCCGTGTGCAGGACTCTGCGGCGAGAGTGCGGTCTCCCCTGCCCCGCTTCCGCGCCTCCGCCTCTGGCTCCTCTCAGGAGGGAGAAAAACACACAGACACAATTACCCCTCGGTCGTTGAAAGAAGGTATTTTTGGATTCCCAGATTCCAATCTACTCTCAGCGCCTTCCTACTTCAAGAGTCGAGTGGTTTTCCCACTTCCTTCCTCTTCAGGAGGCGGGGTGGGAACCCGATCTATTTCCAGCGCCTTCCTACTTCATGTTTCTACCCACTTCTTCCGACCGATGGGTAATCGCCGATTCCCTAGAAAATATGGGAAAATACGGAAAGCGGGGGGGAAGACAGGCCTCCAGAAAGTATGTGCAAAGATCGGGAATCCTGTTGTTTGTGTCCATTTCTTTGTGTGTCCCAGGGCCCCTTCATCCTCTCCTCTCCGGAGCGCGTGGCGACCAACGACGGGCACCCCGACGGGGGCAGGACGGGGCCCGTGCCTCGCGCAGCGCAGCGTGCGGCACGTCCCTCGGAGGCCGCGGCCTCCTCCTCCGCCCGGCCTCGGAGCCAGTGCCCGGGCGCTGGTCCGCGCCGCTCTGAGGTCGCTGCCTCGCTCGCTCCTCTCCCCATCCGCCCCCAGTGCTGGACCGGAACGGTGCTTCTGATGATTTCGTGTGCCGTTTTCGTGTCGACCTCGTTGTGGAGGAAAGGATGATTGGAGACAGAAGCGAGGGACAACAGGAAACGTTTCGGTTCAGCCCGGATCCACCCCTGTTACTTGGTCGCGACCGAGCATGCCACACAATGGGCTTTGGCCATTGGCGCGCTGGCTGCACCTATGCCCTCACTGGCCCCCTCGCCCTCCCGCAGGCGATCTCCGCCGGGAGGGAGAAGATCGACTCGCTGAAGGACAAGGCTCCCGCCGCCTGCAGGACGGGCGCAGAAATATCGGGGGTGGACAGAACCCCCACCCTGACACGTCGATTCGTGAATTGGCCGTTTTCGGTTCTCGATCGGGCGCCGCGGCCGTCATCTTCCAGGCTTGCGCCCGCCAGGCTCGGGCCCGAGGTCGTTTTCACTGAACCGCGTTTTGCTAAAGGGGGTTCTAGAGAGAGAGGGAGGGAGAGAGGGAGAGAGAGAGAGCTAGAGAGGGAGAGAGAGAGAGAGAGGGAGAGAGCCTCCTGGGCTCAGGAAGGGGCCTCCAGCTGGAGCCCGCAGCGCTCAGGGGTCTGCTCGCCTCGGGGCCCCCGGCCTCGGGGCCTCGTCTCCGACGAGGCCGAGGACGAAGAGAGAGAGCTCGAGAGAGAGGGAGAGAGAGCTAGGGAGAGGGAGAGGGAGAGAGAGAGAGAGAGCTAGGGAGCGAGAGAGAGAGAGAGAGAGCTAGATAAAGAGAGAGAGAGAGAGCTAGAGAGAGAGAGAGAGAGAGAGAGCTAGAGAGAGAGAGAGAGAGAGAGCTATAGAGAGAAAGAGAGAGAGAGAGAGAGCCAGAGAGAGAGAGGGAGGGAGAGGGAGAAGGGCCCACCTTCGTGCCCTACTACGGCTGGGCTCGCCGCCGTGCCGACGCGGCGGCCCCCTGCGCCCGGCGCTCCGGGTGCCACGCCGCCCGTGGCCCGGAGCCGGCCGAGAGGTCCAGCGCTTCGCGCTGCCGGGACACCGCGGTCGTCCGCAGGGTCGGTCGGAGGTGGGTAGACCTCCTGCCCCGACGCGTCGATGGAGGAATTGGCCGCGCTCGGTTCGCGATGGGGGCGTCGCGGCCGTCGTGTCTGCGGGTCCAGGTCCGTCGGCTGCGGTCCCAGGCCGTTGTCCCTCAGGGGGAGGTCTGCCAAAGAGGGAGGTCTGTCCACCGCCGCGTCGGGCGGCCCGCGCGGGGTCACACCGCACCGCGCTGGCGTCGCCACCGCACGAGCTGCCGTGCCCGGGGCCCGGCACGAAGCGCCTGTCGGCGGGCGCGCCCGCCCTGAGGCGAGAGGACACCGCCAAGCCCGTTCCGCTACAGTCGAGGTCGATTAGTAGGTCGACCCTGCCAGTCAAGGGTACCCTTGTGCCCTGTGTGTCGCGACCCGTGCCTCCTACATTCCCATGGCAATGTGTCTAGGCCTCCCAGATGGGGTCGGAGTAGATGGGGTCGGAGGCTCGCACCGCATCGCCGATGCATCGCCGATGCATCGGCGATGCATCGGCGATGCGGCTCGATGTGGAGACTGTGTTTCCCCACGCCGACGTCGCCGATGCATCGCCGATGCATTGCCGATGCGTCGCCGATGCATTGGCGATGCGGTGCGATCCTTCGACCCCATCTACTCGGACCCCATCTAGGAGGCCTCTAATGTGGCCCTCGGAAGGGTCTTGCGTCCTATCGCGTGTCCTATCCAGTCAATCCCGACTGTACTCGCAAAGTGCCTAACGTCGCAAATGTCAGAAAAAGCATAGCATTGTTTCTCAGTTGCCTCGATACGCCCGTTTTGAAGCGCAACACGTCCCGTGTTCAAGGCGTCCGTGCCAATATGTTGCGTGTTGACTCCACGTGTTGGACCACGTTTTGGCGCACGTATCGCGTCGGACCCACGTTTTCAGCCTGCGTGTCGAGCTCCGTATCCATACGCTACGTGTTGCGTGTTGCGTATCGGGGCAGCTATGTACTGTTTGCTTCGCTGAGACTTATCGTAGATCCCCCGCAGCGGCGGGGGATCTACGATATACTAAGAGGATATCTAGTAATATGTGTGGCTTCGGCGGCGAGCACAGACCAGAGGATATGTTAACGCGTGTGGCTTCGGCGACTTCCCGATTCCGATTGCACGAATAAGGAGGGGACAAAAACACAGAGACACAATTCATCGTCGAAGTGGGGGGGGGAAGACCAAAATCCAGAAAATGAATCAAAATATAGGGAATCCTTGGATTTGTGTATATTTCTTAGTGTGTCCCAGGGCCCCTTCAACGAAGGGAGCGCCAGGCTGGAGTGTTCTGGGCGCTCCGGCCCCACCCTGCAGCACCAGCGCGATGCATGACGCAGGCCGTGTCCGTGTGCCCGTGCCCATCCCCGCAGCGGATCCAGACCATCTGGGAGCAGTTTCTGTGCGAGTCGGGGAGCGCGCTCGTCCAGAGGAGGAGGGCCCCGTGACCCCCCCCGCCACCCCGGGGGCGTCGACGGGGCGAGCGCCCGACGACCGCGAGTCGTCCGCGGCGTTCTGAGCGCGAGGGTCTCCTCGCCTTGGGCCAAGCGACCAATGTGTTGGGTGAGGGCACTGGTCCGAGCGGCGGCGGGCCCGTGGGATGGCGCCTCCCGCGGCTCCTGGCGGCGGGGGCGCACACCTCGCCCTCGCCCTCTGGGCGCAGGCGGGGCCTCCGCAGGCTCCGCCGCCGCGCCCGCCCGCGCCGCGGAGGCCCCCCTCCGCGTCGAGGCCGAGCTTTTGCTGGGCCTGCTGTCCACCACCGCCACCACCAGAAGTTGGAGGGGGAGGGGGTCCTCCTCCTCCGCCTCCTCCTCCTCCTCCTCCGCCTCCTCCTCCTCGGTACGCTGCGCTCCTCCTCCACCTCCTCCTCCTCCTCCTCGTCCTCCCCCTTCCCCCCTCCAACTTATGGTGGTGGTGTTGAAAAACAGGCCCGTGAGAGCTGCCTGCACCCGCCGCCACGGGCTCGGCCACGCGCACTGGGGGCGCCGAGAGGCCAGGGTTGTGAGCGCGGTGGCCCCGCGGTGCCTGATGGCGCTGCTGCTGCTGCTGCTGCTGCGCCGCGGGCTCCCGGCAGGCTGTGCTGCGCGGCGGCCTTGCGAGGTGGGAGGGTCGACCCACAAGGGGGTCCAGGGACAGGGTGGTGGTGCAATATTTGGTGCAACGGAGTTGTGGGGTTGCAGTACTTTTGGGGCGTGCACTACCCTCCGGGGCGCAGATGTAGATTGCTGGGCTGTCGCGTGCGGTACACTAGCTGCAAATTAAATGCAACACAATTCTCCGGCGCAGTGCACTTGCAATACAATTGCCCCAAATATACCACCCCCTTGCAGCTGGACGCCCTTCCGGGTCGCCCAGAGGTGGGCGGTAGTGGTGGTCATTGCACAAAGGAAAACGAGTCTCGAGCAGAGCAGCACTCGGGACGATCGAAGTGGGTACGGAAAGAATGGGTGCTAAGACCGGCAGCAGTTCTTGTTCATTTGGGACATGACTTGCTGTCGGTGCCACCGCGGTCTGTGTCCATGTGAGACAAAAGGCCGCCTGCCCAACAGCGGCCGCTGTACTGGTTTTGAACAACATTTGTTGCTGGGCACTGTGCCCAGATTCTCCGTACCCATTTCGGGCGTCCAAAAACACCCACCACGACCACGACGCCGACGACGCAGGCGGAGGCGAGGCGCGCAGACGATCCGCACCGAAGCACGGTTTTGGGAAAGGGCCCGCCCAGCAGGTTCGGTCCATCACACAGGGAGGGAGAGAGCGAGAGGCAGGCAGCCAGCGGCGAACGCGCAGGCGGGAGGCCGGGGCTGGCTGGACGAAGCTGGCGGGCGGGCGGGCGGGAAGGGACGGAGGGGAGGCGGCACGCGGGCGTGCGGATCCTCACGGCCGGGCCCGCCAGGGCTCCAGGGCCTCGTGGTCCCCTCCTGCGCCTTGCCGCGCAGCCTCCGGGCCCCCCCTTCGAATTCGTCCGTCCGGGCGCCTGCCTCGGGCCACGATGCGCGGACCCTCCTCGTCCTCTGGCTCCCCTCCGCGGCGCTCCCGAGCCGAGCGGAGAGTCGTGTGCGGTCGGCAGGTCGTCGCTGCAACAGCACGGGTGCCCTCGGACGGAGTCGGGCAGGTCCTTTCTACAGGAGGCGTGTTCAAGAACGGTCAAAACATGGCCCGGGGACGATGTTTGGTTTTTGCTAGGTCTGCTCGGCTTTGGATATGTTTTGGCTCTTCTGCATTTTTCTTCAAAAATCCGCCCGTAGGGGGACGTGCCCGACCTGGCCCTCGCGTGCCGTGTCGCTCTTCGTGTCGCCCCCGCGCCTGGGGCACAGGCTGGGCTCTCGGGCAGTCGGCCCCGGCGGTAATCGCCCGCTTCTTGGTCGGGTGCTGGTCAGGAGAGGAAACAGCACGCAGGCACAGCTCATCGCCGACTCCCCAGAAGGTACGGGAGAATATGGGAAGTGAGCGGATGACAAGAACACAGGGGATGACAAGAACACAGGAAATATGCGAAAACATGGGCGCCTCCCGGCGCCGGGGGGGCGCCGGGAACATCAGCCGCGCGTGAGCGGATTCTCAACCCCCCCTCTTTGCTATCCCCCCCCCGTTCGCCCGGCCCGGGTGTGGGAGGTGCCGTGCCCTGGCGGTCCCAGCCACGTGGGCGGGCGGCGGAGCGGGAGGCCCACCGGCCTGGGGCGGCCTGCGGCGGTCCTCGGATGGTCTTCGGCGGTCTCCTTTGACGGACGCCCCTCGGGGAGACCCAGGAGGGAGAGAAACACACAGCCACAAGTAAGCGTCGACTCCCAGGAAAACGAGTTGGGGGTGAATACGAGGCGGGGGGGGAGGCGAAAACCTGGGAAATATGGGAAAAGATTGGGACTCTTGTTATTTGTGTCTATTTATTTGTGTGTCCCAGGGCCCCTTCAGAGACGCAAGACTCGGGTACGGGGGACTCGGGTTGGCCTGACGGGGCCATCATACAAATGACGGGGACCCAATCTGAAATTTGACGCGAACTCCCGTTGCAAACATCCACGAAAACCGGACCGTCAAATCCAGGACGCGCTCGTCAAAAAACGCTGGGAAGCCCGAGTTCTGGCTTACTCGAGTCTCACGTTTTTCCGATCCACGGTCTTCGGGGATGGACAGAACCCCTTGTAGCAAAACGTGGTTTAGTGAAAACGATCTTGGAGCCGAACCTGGCGGGCGCAAGCCTGGAAAATGACGGCCGCGGCGCCCTCTCGAGAACCGGAAACGGACAATTCACGAATCGACGTGTCAGGGTGGGAGTTCTTTCCGCCCGAATGGTTTTCCAAAACGTCCTTCTGGTTTGCCCTCATGGTTTTCCTCATGCTGAGCAAATAACCTCGTCGGATGTCTGGCGAGAGGGTCGAGGGGCAAGGAGGGAGCGTATGGGAGATTGTCGGCGCGTCGCGCCCTCCCAAGCCCGCGGGATGCTTCTCGTCGCCACGGCTGATTCCTGCGAAACTCTATTCTCCGACCAGAAAGTACCCGAAGAGTGGTCCGGGCACCGATTCGATCTTCGAGAACGGGGAACTGTCGGGGGGGAGGTGCGGGGGCCTCCACTTGGCACGCAAGACTCCACATGCCAGCTACGTGCCTAGATCATGCAGGACATGTCGCGTGCTTCCATGCTGATCCCTTGGCGATTGCCTGCCCAATTTTACGAAAGCCGTGCTTGCACTCAGGGGTTCACTGATTTTCCTTGCGTCAAGATCGGATTGGTTACTCCAGATTTCGTAATAAAGGGACGGGGGTCTCATTTCGGGGGGGGTCTCTTCCAGGCTATCCTGGAGGGCCTGGGGGGTCTGGGGACGATGTTTTGGAGGGTTCTCCCACGGGGGAGGTCTGAAATGGCTTGTCTTGGAGGGTCCAGACCCCCTCTCTTTTATTACGAAATCTGGAGTAACTTACGTCACATGTGTTGCGCTTGCATATCCCAAGTGTTACACACTACTGCTTGGGGTCCACGCTGCCAAACACCTGCTCGGGAAACTATGTGGGTGGACCTGGCGGAGGGATGGGGGCGGTGGCGGCGGTGGTGGTGTCTCAGTTGTTTCATCCTCCTCACCATATTTTGACCACTCCGATGGCATGAGGGCGGGGGTTCTTCAGACGGGATGCGCGAGCAGGTAAGCTCTTTGGAGAAGGAAGAGAAGTCCTTGACGAAGCAGATCGACGTGCTCGGGGAGGAGATTTTGGAGCATGAGGTCCCCTTCCCTTGCGTCGCCGAGCAAGGAGGAGCGGAGGAGGAGGAGAAGAAGTGAAAAGAAGGGAGGCCGAGGATACAGAAAGGTGGGATTGCCATGCGGGCGTGATCATGCAAGGCAACGTAGAGGACGCGGGCGGGGACTATCCTTAAAAGTCGGGCCTGTCATTCAAACATAGAAAAAAATGGCCCGGGGACCATTTGTTTACTGCTTCTGCGAAAGTTTAGAGTATTTGTTTGGGAAAGTTTTATTTTTCGTCCAAGATCCGCCTGTAGGTGGACACGCCCGACCTAAGATCGGGAGCGGCAAAGAGGGGGTGATGACTGGGGGGGGGATATCATGGCGTGGGCCACGATAATTCCCCAGATTTCATGGCGCCTCTTATGATTTCATTACGTCCCTGGGTCCCCCCCTGGGCCGCGCACATGCCGCCGGCCATGCTTTGCACCCCCCCCTCTTGGACGCCTCCCTCTTGGCCGCCCCCGATAAGACTATCCCCTCCCCTCCCTCCGCCTCGCCTTCCCCCCGCTCTCTGCCCCTCCTCGCCCTCTCTCCGTGCCCGCCTGCCGCACCCCAGGCTGCCCGCGCAGCAGCGATCTCCTTCCTCCTCCTCCTCCTCCTCCTCCTCCTCCCCTTCTCTCCTCCCCTCTCCTCCTCCTCCTCCTCCTCCTCCTCCTCCTCTCCTCCTCCTCCTCCTCCTCCTCCCTCCTCCTCGCCTTCCTCCTCCTCCTCCTCCCCCTCCTCCTCCCTCCTCCTCCTCCTCCTCCTCCTCCTCCTCCTCCTCCTCCTCCTCCTCCTCCTCCTCCTCCTCCTCCTCTCCTCCCTCCTCCTCCTCCTCTCCTCCTCCTCCTCCTCCTCCTCCTCTCTCTCCTCCTCCCTCCTCCTGCTCCCCCTCCCCTCCTCCCCTCCCTCCTCCTCCTCCGCCTCCTCCTCCTCCTCCTCCTCCTCCTCCTCCTCCTCCTCCCCTCTCCCCCACCTCCCCCTCCTCCTCCTCCTCCCCCTCCTCCTCCTCCTCCTCCTCCTCCTCCTCCTCCTCCTCCTCCTCCTGAAGTACAGGGCCTGGCTCGAGTAAGGAACGCCTGCTTGTCACAAGGAGCTCGGTCGTTCCCTGGGTTTGCGCGCGCTCTGCCACCTGTTCGGGGGCGAGCCCCCCTTGGCGTCCCCTCGGGCTTCGTGGGCTCTCTTGCAACAGAAAGGGGCTGCGTTCCTCATTCATCGTTCACCTCCTCCTCCCCCTCCCCCACCTCCCCCTCCTCCTCCTCCCCCTCCTCCTCCTCTCCACCTCCTCCTGAAGTACAGGGCCCGACTCGAGTAAGGAACGCTTACCTTTCAAAAGGGGCTCGGTCGTTCCTTGGGTTTGCGTGCGCCATGCCACCTTTTCGTCGGCGAGCCCCCCTTGGTGTTCCCTTGGGCTTCGTAGACTCTCTTGGAACAGAAAGGGGCTGCGTTCCTCATTTATCGTTCCTTAGGTCAGGCCGAATACTGTGGATATGTTTCGGAGATCCAGGCTCCAATCTACTCCAGCCTTCCTACCTCAGGAGTGTGTCCGCTGGTTTTATTCCGCTGCTCCTTGGGCGGGCCTGAACCCAAATCTGCCAGATCCGCCTTCCTTCAGGGGAGGAACAAAACACCCAGACCCGATAATCGGCGTTGCTTATTATGAGGATGGACTTTCTGCTCTCTATTCCTGATTACCTACTTCATCTTTCCAGACACTTCTTCTGACGGGCAGATCGCCGTCGAGATCCAGAGCCGAGCCCAGGGGTTGACCTGAACGCTGTTTGGGCGATTTCGTGGGCCGTTTTCGTTTCGACTTCGTTCTGCAGCAACGGCGGATGGAATCGAAGACGAAAGCATTGCATAAACAGAAACTGTTGGCGCTCCGCGCGGGTTTCTTGGATCTGCGCTGGGGCCCCCTGGCGGCGCCTGCGGCGCCGCCCCTGGCGCGCTCCACGCGCCAAGGAATAATGAACGAGGACGCTGGAGTAGCATACAGCCGGGGCCCTGAAGAAGGAACCCTTTTCGTTGGGGAGGGGCTCCGCGTTCCTTAAGTGTTTCACAGCTTTCCTCAGGCTTTCCTTATGCTTTCGACAGGAAGTCGAAGGTTAACTTCTGGAAATAAACAGGGGCCTCGTTCCATATTTAGGGTTCCTTAGGTCAGCGCCCCGACTGTAAGAAGATGGAGGAGTCTGGGGATCAGGCGGGTGGCTGGCGACCCAGACGAAGACGGCGCAGCGGCGTCGCACCGCAGGCCGCCTCGGAGAAGGCCAAGCAAGTTCGTGACGATGAGAACAAGCTGTGGCAGGATGCTGACAAGGACCCCGAACTAGTCCTCCCCCTCGCTTTCATCATCCTCAGCATGGTCACGATCAGCAAAGTGATGGTTCAGTAAACCCTCTCGTGCCGCGAGATCGAGCCCGGCGCGTGGCCAAGAAGCGATGTTTCATCCGTGCCTTGCTCACTCTTGGAGATCGTGCTTCCGCCGAAGACAGGGGCATCCGAGGTCCGCGCGGACTTCTCGATCGGCGCTCGACCCCCCGCGCGGCACCGATCCACGAAGCCGCTCGGGCCACCGAAATCTTATACGATACAACTGGCGTCCTGCCCGCTGCGCCCTGGGCCCTGGGGCAGCATTTTTTTCGACCCCCCCCCTCCTGCTTTCGACCCAGGGGTTCGTGGCCCCGTTTCGGGGCTTTGGGGGGCTACTTCGGCTTCGTGAGGCGTCCAACACACAATTTTCACACGTGAGCGTCTTTTTATGAATTCTTTTGGCGATCGGCGCGGGCTCTCGCACCCCCCCTCCCGCCCCCCGTGGAGTAGATCATGGCCGTTTTTTGCGCGCCTGCTTCGAGCGGGTGGGGTCTCCCCCGGAGGCCGCCCTCTTGAACACAGCCGCGAAGCAGAGGTCGGGAGCCAGACCCCCCCCCCCCTCCCCCCCCCTTCTGCCCAATGTCGAAACGCCGAATGAAAATTATCCCGACAAAGCAACCTAACAGCGATGTGTAGAAGCATATCTGAAAGCATTCCCCTTAAGA
Source organism: Prorocentrum cordatum (assembly GCA_963575745.1). Taxonomy (NCBI): domain Eukaryota; class Dinophyceae; order Prorocentrales; family Prorocentraceae; genus Prorocentrum; species Prorocentrum cordatum. Next base: position 97,215 of record CAUYUJ010020956.1, on the reverse strand, counting down.
TTCAGATGAAAATCCAGTTGTAGAATTCTGCTGTTCTCGCAGTCGTAGTCGCATTCGCGATGAAAAAAAAACGCTCGCCATCGGTCGCCAGCGAGCTTGGGCCCCTCGGCCAGTCACGGCTGCGCGCCCCTGCCGCCGCCCGCCTGCTCCCACGTGCGGCGGGTGCCACCGCTGCGGCGGGTGCTCGGGGCGGCTCGGCCCGCGCACGTGCCGGCTGCAGCCGGGGGGGTCGTTATAGCGCTGCCCCGGGCGCTCCACAAGCCAGGCGACCGCAATCATGCACTTTGAGGGGGCGTGGATTGGCGACCGGCCCACAGTTTCCACTGGAGCTTGTGGATTCCCGCCGCCAGGCGAGGCGGCACCGGCCGCATATCTGGGGAGGGCACGCCCCCCCCCCCCCCCGGATCCGTGGATTTGGCGACCGCGCGCCAAATCCGTGGATCGCTAATCTCAGGAGGGAAAGAAACACACAGACACAATTCGTCGTCCATCCCCCGGAAAATATATGCGAAACTATGGGAAGTGGGGGGGAAGACAAACACCCAGAACATGTGGGAACATATAGGGGGAATATTTTTATTTGTGCGTATTTATTTGTGTGTCCTGGGGCCCCTTCATAATCCATCGGGGGCGGACAGAACCCCCAACAGTGACACGTCGATTAGTGAATTGTCCGTTTTCGGTTTTCGTGAGGGCGCCGTGGTCGTTATTTTCCAGGCTTGCGCCCGCTAGGTTTGGGCCCGAAGTCGTTTTCACTAAACCACGTTTTACTAAAGGGAGGTTTGTCCATCCCTGAATGTTTGTGCGCCCCCGAAAGACCAAGCATGTGGGAAGCAAGCGCCACGGGCTGCGCGTGCGTCGCGAGAGGATGTGCGGGTCTGGGGGGCCAGCCCCGAGGGCCCCCAAGAACGGCTCAAGACCCCCCCCCCCCCCAGGCGCTCCAGGATTGGGTGTTTTCCTCCTCATCCTCCTCCTCCTCCTCCTCCTCCTCCTCCTCCCTCTTCCTCCTCCTCCTCCTCCGCCGCCTCCTCCTCCTCCTCTTTTATTCATCGTTTTGCCGATCGGCGCGGGCCCTCGCACCCCCCCCTCCCCCCCCCATGGAGTAGATCCTGGCTGCTTTTGGCGCCTGTTTCGAGCAGGTGGGGTCCCTCGCCCTTGGGGGGACGCACTGCTGCAACCAGTCGCACTAAGCAGGGGTCCCGAGCCATACCCCCCCGTCGCAGGCCTAGAGGTTGACACCAGCACCAATATTCGCGGTGTGCCTCCACCGAGGGAAGACGATCCCGATCTCGGTGATGATGGTAATGCTCTGGCTTCCAAGGTGACCGAACTACTACCACCAGCACCGAAGTCTAGGGTCGTCTTCACCCTGTGTTGGTGTCGGTGCCCATTTCCAGGCCTCCAATCGGCGTCACCCCAACATAATTATACTATATGTGCGTCGCCCCCCCATGGGGCGACGCGCGCACCGAGAAATCTTACAGTATATGCGTCGTGGCGGGCGCTTTCTGGCCACACCGCTCGGGAAACGATACACCACAAGATGGGTATACTATATGTTCGGGTCGGACGCGCGCCTCCAAGGAGGACAGATAGTATCAGTATGTCTCTGTGCGTCCCATCCACCCCCCACCCCCCCCCCTTCCGCCCAATGTCGAAGCGCCGAATTCAAACACAAAACGCCCACATCACAACCCTTTTGGGGGGAACCGCCGCGCGACGCACCCCGGGAGCTCCCACGCGCTGCTGGGCATGCTGGGAACCCGCGGCGTGGAGCCCCGAAGCGCGTGCGCTTGCGGCACGGTGGTGGTAGAGAGAGAGAGGGAGAGAGCGAGAGCGAGAGAACTAATAAACAAATAACGAGAGAGAGAGAGAGAGAGAGTGGGAGGGAGGTAGGGAGGGAGGGAGGGAGGGAGGGAGGGAGAGAGGAGAGAGAGGCGAGAGAGGCGAGAAGAGAACGGAAGAGCATTGCAGAGCAGAGCAGAAAAGAGGAGAGGCAGAAAGAGAGAGAGAGAGAGAGAGAGAGAGATGTGGCCCTCCCCTTCGCCGCTTCCGTTTCGCCCAGCAAGGCGAGGGTGCGCATGGGCCAGCGCGGTGAAGATCTGCAGACAATGCACGCACAGAATTTCAGCCCCCGGCCCGCGGAGTCTCGTCTTCCTCGTCTGGCGCTCAAGGGACTTGCACTCGCTGCCGCCGTCCAAGCGTCGCAGGCGGGCTCCTGCAATGTGCGGCGGCCCATCCGTCCCCCGACAGGTCCCCCCGAGGTTTCCTCATGCTCCCACTGCCATTCTCTCAGCTTGTCCCCCATCCCCTCGTTGCTCCTCCTCCTCCTCCTCGCCCTACTCCTCCTCCGCCCCGTCCCCTTACTCCTTCTGTTCCTCCTCCTATCCTCCTCCTTCTCCTCCTCCTCCCCCCTCCTCCTCCTCCTGCTCCCCCTCCCCTCCTCCTCTCCCTCCTCCTCCTCCTCCTCCTCCTCCTCCTCCTCCTCCTCCTCCCTCCTCCTCCTCCTCCTCCCCTCCTCCTCCTCCTCCTCCTCCTCCCCCCCCCTATGTTTTGTCTTCATCCCTCCTCCGGCCCCGTCTTCTGCCCCCCAGTGCCTCCCGCCCCGCCGTCCGCCGATGCCCCTGCGTGACGTTTCCTCCCCCAATTCCGCCCTCTTCGTTATGTTTTTCCCAACGCCCCGCGCCCCTCGTCCGTCATCCGTCCTTCCCCTCTCCCTCAAGTTACATGTCCACCACAGCGACTTAGGCGTTATGCAGACATGTCGTGCGCTCTGGCTGGCTTTAGCAGTTTTGAAAAAAGATAGGTGTGCGCACCCAGAGTCGACGACTGAATCTTGAATTTCCGCCGAGTGCCAATCACTCAGCGAGACACGATTCCTAGGCGGGCTGGCTTGGCCATGCAACCATCGAGTTGTACACCGAAGCGAGGCAGTGAGACGCCCGAGTGCTTTCACACTCCCTGCTTACGATTTTTTATGTGTGCACATTCTGGTCAAGGTTCGGTTCTTTAGCCAACCGCGCCGCGCGTGTGAAAATGCAATTTATGTACAGTGGGGGCCCATGCTAAGAAACATCTCGCTTGCCTCCAGGGTGCCCGGGGTATCTTGGGTTTCGATGGTTTTGCTGTGGAACGCGTGACGTTCTAACGCCAAAAATCAATGGACGTCCTGGGGTCTCAGGGTTGGGCCTCTTGTGAAAGGTTTCTTGTGGACTGACCCCCACTGTAGTCAAGATGCGGTTCTTTACCCAACCGCGCCGCGCGTGTGAAAATGCCACTGATGTCCCAGCACGCCCCACATGTAGTTCTTTCGGTCCTTTTGACAAGAGCCCAGATGAGGCCCGTCTTCTCACTGCACAGGACGAGCGCCATCTTCCACATGAAGTTGATTGCCAGCGATGTCGATCTGTACACGGTGGGATATAGTTTCTCAGCGCGCATGCGGTAAACTTTGTGTTTTGCAAGCGCTTGCGTTCGAGCGTAGCGGTTTGATTGGTTGATGGGGAGGAAGAGGTTGCTGTCCAGCAGATGCTTCCATTCCATTCACTTCGTGCGCAGGATTTGGAACTCACGATCGGGGCCATCTCCGAGGTCCTTGAGATCATGAAGGATGGCCTCTTCCGCTGCACCATCCCGTCCCCTCGTCCGCTTCATGGTGAGTCTTTTCGTTCTCCTCGTCGTCCTCTCCCAGTCCACGAAGGGGGACCTCTCCTGCTGCAGCGATGCGTTTCAAGCCACGCGATGTGGTTGTCCACCACGGCTCGCCTGCGCAGGTTCTGCGTGAGGAGAAGGACGAGGTGCAACAGCAACAGCTTCAGGAGCAGGCCGAATCTGAGACGGAGCAGGAGGAAGAACGAGGGGCACGACGGCGATCGTGGTGATGATGCCTGTGTCAGTGCTGGTGATGATGATTGCGGTTGCGACTGCGATTACGATTGTGATGGTCGCGGCGGAGATGATGATGTTGATAGTTCTGACGATTTACACGGTGGCAGTGATGCGGACGATGGGATTGCCGGCGACGATCACGCCGCCCTTGGAAGGTCCGCCGCCATGGCGTTCACGCTGAGCGATACAGTGCGTGCACGTTCGGACCTCGCCGCGTGACCAGGCACCAGCTCAGAGGGTGAGCAACAGGTTGGACATCTCGAACGAAGAAGCATGGCTGCAATTCCGGGGAGGTTGAATTTCAGCATCGGCGCTATCATGTCTTCTGGTCTAGTCCCGCACAGCTCGGCCCAATTAGATTTCATCAGACCTGCTCCAGCTTGGTCTGGCCTGATCGGATGATCATTCCGGCATTGTCCGGCTCAGTGCCCCTCCCGAATCTGGCTTGATGGATCTGAATCGTTCCCGCGAAGAGTTCCAAAGAGTTGTTGCACCATGGGAGCAGGAGCGAACCTTTTTCCCCTCGGGGCCTCTGCTCCAGACCGAGCAGTGGCACCCCACTGCCAGGGGAGGGTGTCTCGGGCGCCGCTGCTTAATGGGCTCTCCTGGGGGGCTCGACTCTTACAGGGTCCGGCTTGAATAAGGAACACTTACTTCAGGAGCGAAAGAAGGACGTACATGTACATGAATCCACGCTGGTTTCGAGAGTACGCATTGCGAAAATGTTCGTATAACGCGGCCAGTCTCACGGATCGAGGGGTCGTGTTCATGTACATAGCTGGGCGCGTACGTCCTTTGTGGGCTCCCTATTACTTTTCAGAAGGGGCTCGGTCGTTCCTTTGATTTGCGTGCGCTCCGCTGCCTTTGGAGCGGCGAGAGCCCCCCCTGGTGTTCCTCCGGACTCCCTATAGACTCACCTGGAACCAACGGGGCCTCGCTCCCTCTTTCTCGTTCCGTAGGCCAGGCCGAATGCTCCATGGGCTCTCCTGGGGGGCTCGACTCTCACGTCCGGGCGCTGTCGTGTTCAGAGCTCTGCTCCGACGGCTCCGCGGTTGGCTGCCGCTCGGAACAGTTCCGCCCGCCTCCGCCCGTCGGGAAGCGCCCGCCCCGCGGGCGGGCACTCCCGCTCGGGCCTCGCCCTTCTGCGGGCACTCTCGGCAGCGAGGGGGGCGATGACGAGGGGCCTGGCATCGCTCGGACATGTGCATTTTTTCTCGGCGAGGGCCATCGAGGAGTATCGTTGATCATTTGGCGAAAAAAAATCCACGCACGAAAGCGAACAAAAACCACAGGGAATGGACCTCCGAGCGATGGCCAGGGGGGGGGGGATATCATGGCGTGGGCCATTCTCTTTCCCCAGATTTCATGGCGCCTCTTCCTATTTCATTACGTCCCTGGCCCCCCCCCCCGCTGGGCCGCAACCTCCCAGGCCCCCGGGGCCTCCAGACGGCTGTCTTTAGGGATACAAAAGGTGACATAAACATATAAAACCTCGGAGGTCCGCGCGGATTTCTCGGATCGGCGCTGGGGCCCCCCGGCGGCGCCTCCGGCGCCGCCCCTGGCGCGCTCCGCGCGCCGGGGAGGGGGGGTCCAGCGCCGATCCGGGAAATCCGCGCGGACCTCCGAGGTTTTCTGTTTATGTCACCTCTTGTATCCCTAGCCCTGGGCAGCAGACGCCGGAGGTGCTGCCCGCGGCGTCGCGCTGCGGCCCGCACGGAGCGGTCGTGCACGCCTGCCTGGCGCGGGCCGCGCTGCCAGGTTTTCGGCCCGCCCACGTTTCGGCGCGGCGCGCGCCGCACGTCCCGGCCCCCGAGCAGCAGCTCTCCACGCGACTGCAGCCCCCCTTTCCCACGATGCTCAGGAGGGAAGAAGAAACACACAGGCACAGTTCATCGTCCATTCCCCAGAAAAGATGGGAAACTATGGGAAGGGGGGGGGAAGACAAGGGCCCAGAAAACATGGGAAAATCAAAAGGGGGAGTCCTGCTATTTGTGTGTGTATTTCTTTGTGTGTCCCAGGGCCCCTTCAGCTGTGGAGCGACACGCTGCCAACTCGCGTGTCGCAGCGTGTCGCAGAGGCCGTCGGCGCGACGCGGCGGGCGAGAGCTCCTCGCCGCGAGCGGCGCCGACTGCTCTCCTCGGCGGGTCCGCTGCAGGCTGCCGAGGGGCTCTCTCCAGGCCAGCCGCGGGGACCGAGCTTGGGGCCTCGGGGGGGGGGGGGGGGCGGAGCGTCGGGCAGTGCCCTGCTGCGGCCCCGCCCGTGGGCTCCAGAAGGCGAAGGGCACAGATCTCGGGAGGAGAAGGGACACACAGACACAATTCATCGTCGGCCCCCAGGAAACTAGGGGCAAATATGGGACGTGGGGGGGAAGGCAAAAACCCAGAAACTACAGAAAATATGCGAACATATGGGGAATCCTGTTATTTGTGAGTATTTATTTGTGTGTGTGTGTGTGTGTGTGTGTGTGTGTGTGTGTGTGTGTGTGTGCCAGGGCCCCTTCAAAATCATCAGCAGACGGAAGCCTTGCAGAAGAGCAGCAACAGCAGTAAAACCATCGAGCAAGAGCACGCGCAGCTCAACAGCATGCTGCCTGCCACCGCTCGAGGCTGAACAGACTCCACAACCTCAAATTGTTGGAGGTCCGTGTGTATTTCTTGGATCGGCGCTGGGGCCCCATGGCGGCGCCTCCAGCGCCGCCTTTGGCGCGATTCGCGCGTCAGGGAGGGGGGTCCAGCGCCGATCCAAGAAATTCACACGGACCTCCGAGAAATCACGTGTCTGCAGTGTTGATTCCTCTATCCTCCTGCTCGTCCAGTGGCTGCCGTGGGTAGGCGTTTCATACAGGCACTGCTGACCTCTGACCCTCATCGGTTCTTGTCGTGTCTTGTCCTCATCCGCCGCCGCTCTCCTCCGACGTTGCAGTTTCTTCGTGACGTCGGCCCCTGGGGTTCGACCGCTTTCCACGAGCCGGCTTTTTCATCGTGAGCGGGTTCCTGACGGCTCTGGAGCATCGGTGGGTCAAAGATGGGGTCCTGAGGGATGGGGTCCTCAGGATAATAGGAAGGGGTCCAAGGTCGGATCTACGTTGTTCGAGGCACCTCGTCCTCGGGACCCCATCCCTCAGCACCCCACCTTCGAAACACCGAGAGCAGGGAGAGGGCCCCCAGGGGTCGAGAGCTGCGACAGCCGACTGGCGCGCTCCCCCTCCCCCTCCTGGATCTGAGGGCCCCTCCCTCGACGCCTCCCCTCCCGCCGCCTCCCCCCGCCCCGGCCCTCCTCCCGTTGGGATGCAACTCTTGGGAGATTCGGTTCGGCATCGGCGCTGGTGTATCCGTGGTCGGAAACCTGCCCAATCTGGCATCATCCTCTTGAGTTCCGCGGGATCCGGCTCCCTCCGGCTCAACCCCCAGGGTTAATCTAATCTAGGCTGACCCTGTCTGCTTGATGGCCCCGCAATCGGGCTCCATTCTAGGCCTCTTAGATGGGGTCCGAGCAGAGGGAGTCGCAGGATCACGCCGCATCGCGGATGCATCGACGATGCGGCTCGACGTGGAGCCTGAATTTCTCCATGCTGCCATCGCCCATACACCGCCGACGTCGCCGATGCATCGCCGAGGCCTCGGTGATGCGGTGGCCCCTATTGGGAGGCCTCTATCGGGTGTTGCTAGAAGTGCCCCTGGCCCAAGGTACCCCCAGGACTCCCGGGGTGGCCCCGATGGCCTCCAGGGCACCCCTCACGAGGCCCAGAGGGCCCCAGGGGCTCCAACATGGAGCGAAAAGCTGGGGGCACTTTGGGCCAGGGACACTTCTGGCAACACCCGGCTCTAACCACAGCCCTTGCTGGCTCTTGCCGAGCCTGATGGGCGTGTTTTCCACCACCAGGGCCATTAGTTGGAGGGGGAGGTGCTCCTTCTCCTCCTCCTCCTCGTCCTCCTCCTCCTCCTCCTCCGCCTCCTCCTCCACCGCGTCCTCCTCCTCAAATCGCGCCCCTCAGCGCCCCCCCTGGGAGTGGCGGCCCGTAGCCGGCCCTGGCTCCAGCGCCGCGCCCGTTCGCTCCCCGGCCCTGCGGCCGCCCGCTGCAAGCAGCGGCGAAGCGTCCTGGCTCGCCGATGGCCCTACCAAGCACTGTCGTAAGAACCTTTCGTGGTTTCCACGAAATGTCTTTAGAACATTTCTAAGAACATAAGAAGAAGACGACGCATTGCGTTGCATAGCCCGAGTCATAATACTTTCTACTCCACCTGCTGCATGCCGCAGCACAGAGAGCTGCCTCACACAAGTCGTGGGATTCGGTAGGAGGAGGGGGAGGGTTTTTGTTCTCAGAACATTTTTTGGGTTCTGAGAACATTTCGTGGTATGACTAATAGGACTGCCGGGACGGTCGGTCCCTGCTCCACCGCTCCCCCCCCCCCGCGCGCGGCGCGGGGCGCGGCGCCGAGGGGGCCATGCGGGCGGCGCCGTGGGCGCTGCTGCTGGCGACCTGCCCCGTCCGGGGCCTGAGGAGCTCGGAGGAGGATCGGGGGAGCGTAAGACCCGGGTTTGCCGGGACTCGGGTTCGCCATCGTTTTTTGACGACCGCGACTCGGATTTTGACGAGGATGAGTTTCGTGGGATGTCTGCAGCGGGAGGCCTCGTCAAAATGCAGGCTCGGCCTCGTCATTTTTTTGACGACCTCGTCGGGGATTTCCGAGTCCCCCGTACCCGGGTCTTACGTCTCCCCGAGAGGAAGAGGCACCCATGCCTCTACTCCAGATTTTGTAAGAAAGGGAGGGGGGTCTCGTTTCGGGGGGGGTCTCTTCCAGGCTATCTTGGAGGGCCTGGGGGGTCTGGGGACGATGTTTTGGAGGGTTTCCTACGGGGGAGGGTCTGACATGGCTCGTCTTGGAGGGTCCAGACCCCCTCCCTTTTATTACGAAATCTGGAGTACCCTTCGCCCGTTTTCCCCTTTTTGGGGCCTCCTCGGAGGCCCTCGTCGCCACCACCGGATTCGCCTCGAAGTTCTGGTCAGAGCGCACCCCGGGAGAGGTCCGGGGAGCAGCGGTATCGGTACTTTTTCGTTTCCCCAGGAACGGCCTGGACCTGGTGCCTCCCATGGGCTGGTCTCCGTCCTCGTCCCTCGTCGTCCTCGGCCCCGCCGCCCTCGCCGTGGTCCCCGTCCTCGTCGTCCTCATCCTCGTCGTCCTCCTCCTCGTCTTCGTCGTCCTTGGCCTCGCCACCCTTTCGCTCTCGGTCTTTCTCTCTCTCTCTCTCTCTCTCACTCTCTATCGCTTCTCGCTTATGTCTCTGTCTCTGTCTCTCTCATTCGTTATATTTCTATCCATCTGTCTACTTTCTCTGTATCGCTTGTTTGTCAAAAGGAGTGATCGCGCGATTCTTACGCGGAGACCGTGTGTGGGGGACACTGTGCGCATTGTGGGAGGTTCTTGCGACTGCACTTGGCATTGGATTTGCGCGCGCGTAATTCCGCAGGAGTTCGATGAGGCGCAGAATAGGCACGATAGAAACGGACCCCTTGCACAACACCTCGTTTGCATCTTGTGCGCCGGGGCACCCTTCGCTCTGGCACTCTATAAGTATTTTCGTTTGTATTTTCGCTTGGTATGTCTCTCTGTCTCTCTGCTACCCCTATTGATTCCGTATCCATCAGCTGCATCTCTTCCTCGCTTGTTTCCCCTTGTTCTCGCTTCCCCTCCCGCTCCTGCTCCTCCTGCATCGGCTCCCGCCCATGCTCGCAGCCGTTCTTACTCAGGTGAGTTCCTGAGTTTGCGGTAGCCAATGCTTGAGGACGGCTGGGTGATCGCCAGCCTTTTCGCGAGCTGTGAGAGGCAGAACGACCTTCTTCACGATTATGTTCCTGTGGGCGGCATGATGGGGTCAGCAGTATGGTTCCTCCCCCTTCGTGCAGCAGCTGACCAAACATGGTGTGTCAGCATTGCTTTCACGATAGCAAAGGATATCGTTTCTTCAACAAATCAGGCCGCGAAGCTTACTACACTTGCCGTCGCTCGAAGTTGGATTTGATTTCGCCGCTATAAGCAGGCAGCTCCTCCGAGCACCAGAGTCCCTTCCAACAGTGACAAGCCTTACCTTTGGACGGCATGCGCGAGTGCAACCAATGCCGAGTTCAAGACAGCGCAAGAGAAGATCAACACGTTCGAGGGCAGGCTTGCAAAGTGAGTTGCCGTCAGCGACGATTTGGAGGGGATGGACATCGACGCTGGGGCTGGCAAAGGTTGAGTAAAGGGCGGCACCAGTTCCAGCAACCATGATGACCGAAGACTATGGTACGTCTTGCGGATTTGGACAAGCACATGAAGATGGTAGGCAGATGTCGGTTCCACTTCGTGACAGTGTTTCAAACGAGCGCGCTCGTCTACAGAGGGCAATAAGTATGCACGCACCTGCGGTTGCGAGAATGCTGGCGAATGTTAGACACAGGGAGCATATTGAGAAGCAGGTCGCACAGCAGGGCGAGGCGATCGATAGTCAAAAGGAGCGTCTCGCGGACATGCAACAACATACTGAGGAGTCTGAGTTCGCCGTCGCCGAGAAACTGGCAAGTTTGAAGAGATGCGCACGAGCGCGCTGGACCTGGCCAAGTAGAATGTCGTCCTTCCGGGACGGGGGATGGAGGATCTCAAGGCTTGGCTGCAATTGGGCTTGATGCCACTAAGTTGGGAGAGGTGCTGCGTCCATTGGGCGTTGCTGATAGTGACCAGCAGTGTGCAAAAGGCGCCGCGCAGGCTCTCCCAATCATCGCCACGAATCCGAAGCTGCAAGTGCCAGGCAAGACTACGGACTCAGCAGGCAGTAGGGCCATCATAATCGTTCCAGTACCAGTACAAACAGAACGCAAGGTGTCGATCAGAGATGCCAGTTTGGAGGTGGTCTAGGCGATGTTGGAAGCTGCTGGAGCTGTTCCGTCAGGCGGTGAACAGGAACTCAGACAGGCAGCCAGCAAATTATTCGATCGCAGGAACGAAGCCAAGTTCAATGGTTACGATACTAGCGTCAGCGAAGATGACTACTGCCAAACGGCTGTTGGGAAGCACGCAGCATGCAAAGGATATCGGCGGTGCGAGCGTAGAAAAAGCCAGGCGGTGCGCATGGTCTTGCGGGTCTGGCAGCGCCCGGGCCCTCTGGTACTCGTGGCAACGTGGAGACTGCCAGGTGGCGCGCTTGGTCTGGTCGGTCTGGCGCAGCTGCTGGCGCGCGAAAAAAACAAGGTCCGATGCCGAGATGGCGGGCCAGATCGCGACGGTCAGTGCGGATGCACCAGGGCCTTTGCCTCAATGTGTAGAGATGCCGAGAGATGCAGCGGTTCCGCGCGGGGGCGCAATAATGATGCGCTTCTGCAGTTGGAAGGCCCCAGGCATCGTGGGCCCTTCTCGGCAGCCGATCGCACGGATGCAGATCGTCTCTCAGCGGGCGTCGTTGCGCTAGTTGCGCCGTCTGCGGCGATCGCGCATTTTCTTTTTTGTTGAAGTCTCCTGGGCTTCGGCCAGCGCGTGCTACTGCCGCGCAGAGTACTTTGGCGGGCGCGCGGGCGCGGGGGGCAGTGCGTTCGCGCCCGTGCGTCTGAAGGATTCAGTCGGCGCCGGCAGCTCTGATAAACCATAGATTCGCAATGTGTCGGTGCACCTCGGCGCGCTGAATGCCGGGCCCCGGCCGCGGGTGGCGGGTGGAATCTGGCGCGTGGGACCTATCGGGTACGAGGACAATCGCGATGAGCAGTTGAACGCAATGTGTGTAGCTCTTCCGGGGCCACGTGCAGAGTCGACAATCGCTGCGAGGGCAGGACGTGGCATTGTGCTATTGTGGCTGAAGCGTTGGCGGCCCGAGGCGAGGGCCCGGGGGTAAATTTCGCCGCGGCCGCGCCGACGCGCGCGCCCGTCGGTCTATGTGTCTCTGCCGCGGACAAAGAGACGTGGCTCAGACTGCCTGTTGAACCCCAGCAGCTGCCCCGCGCGCCCAGCGCGGGGCGCCTCAGATTTCCGGCGGATCGGGCGCCCGTCGCGATGGCGATAATGCAGACGCGGGAATTGAAGTGCAGCATCGCGCGCCCGGCATTGCGGCCGATGCGACAGGCGCGACGACGCAGGGCCCGCTCATACTTGATAGGTTGGGCGAGGGGCCACTCGCGGCAAGTGGAACTTCGCCAAATAGACGCCCCAGCTCGCGCGTCTTCATCGTGTCTGCCTATTTTTTGACAGACCACGCTTAAAATCCTTCGGGCGCGGGCGGGTCCGAGGCGCGATCCGCCCTCTGAGACGCCCCCGCCCCGATTGCCTTGCCCGCGTCGCGGGGCCCCCGGCGGTCGTCGACGAAGGTCGCGGAAGAGGGTGTCACAGGCCCGCCTGACTTCGGTTTGGCATTCAAAATCCCTCTCTGCGGAGCGGTCGTTGCATGCCAGACCTTGCCCCGCGGGCGGCGCGATCTGATCCTGGCGGGGCGCCCGCGCCGGCCCCGCCCAGCCGCCGCGCGGAAGAGCCCCGACAATTTCGAACGCCGCGGGCGTTGTCGAAGGGGCGAGCGGCAGTGACTGACTGGTGACCGCTCCCTGCCCGGCTCCGGGGAGTTGCCCCTTCCAGACATCTGGGGATCTTCTTGGAACGGTGTTCGCGCGCGAGAAATTGGACATCGCGGGCGTCATCTTTGCGCGCGGCTAACGGCAGCAATATAAGTGAAGCGCGCGATGAGGGCGAGTGCGGCCCGGCGCAACGCGACAGGAATATCGCGTTCGTGGCCGGCGCGCTGGAAGATGCGATATGTCCGGTTACAGTTGCCCTTGCACTGGTCGCGCGGCGAAAGTAGACGACGTGGCGGAGACTGCGGCGACGGGGGATGGCCGGGCAAAGGTGGGCCATGTCAAAGGGGGGGCCATTGGCGAATGACTGCGCTCAGGATGGCCAGGATGCCCGCGAGTTGCTTGCCCGGCGCAGAGGCTTGTCAAGGCTCGGGTTGATGCGTGATATCTCTTGAAGAATATCTACGAGGCCCTAGAACTGATGAGCAATCAAGATGACTACGTTGCGGAAAGAGCTCGTTGCGCGGCCGATTGGGGGGGCTCGGAACCCGACCCCCCCCCCCTGGATGGTGAGTGGGGGCGGTTGGGGCCCCCCTCCCCCCCCCTCCCGCGACGGGGGGGGGGCTGGTTCGAGCCCCCCTTCTCCTCCCCTTTTTCTTTCACTTCGCCTCTCTCTCTCCCCCCCCCTCGGGCCAGCGCCCGCGTCGGCGGAGGCCGGCGGCGGCGGCGGGGGCGACGATCTCCTGTTCCGGGCCTGCGTTGGGGCCTGCGGCGGCGGGCGGCGGCGGCGGGGAGCGTCGAGGAGGACGACGCTGGTGGCGGTGGTGGTGGTGGTGGTGGTGTTTGCGGTGGTGGTGCTGGCGGTTGTGGTGGTCGCGGTGGTGGTGGTGCTGTGGTTGGTGGTGGTGGTGGTGGTGGTTGTGGTGGTGGGTGGTGGCGGTGGTGGTGGTGGTTTGGTGGCGGAATTGTTGTGGTTCATGGTAGTGGTGGTGGTGGTGGGTGTGGGTTTTGGTGGTGGTGGTGGTTTGGTGGTGGTGTGGCGGTGGTTTGTGGTGGTGGTGGTGGTGGCTTGTGTTGGTGGCGGTGGTTTGTGGAGGTGGTGCTGGTGGTGGTGGTGGTGGTGGTTGGTTGTGGTGGTGGTGGGTTGTGCTGCTGGTAGTGGTGGCGGTTGTGGCGGTGGTGGTGGTGGTGGTGGGGTAGATGGGTGGTAGTAGTGGCGGTGGGATTGTGTGATTGTGGTGGTGATGGTGAGTTGTGGTGGTGGTGGTGGTGGTGGTTGTGGTTGGTGGTGGTGGTTGCGGCTGTGGTGGCGGTGGTGGTGGGTTGCGCGGTGGGTTGGTGGTGGCGTGGTGGGTTGAGGCGGTGGTGGCGCGGCGGCAGCGGCAGCGGTGGCGGTGGCGCGGTGGGGTGGGGGGTGGGGTTTGAACCCCTTTTCCCCATGCTGCCTCTGGTCGTCGTCGCTGCGTTCCCGCCGTCGGCGCTGCGGGCCGCCGCCAGCGCCGGCGCCGGCGCCGGCGCCCGGGGGGAGGTTTGAACCCCCCCACTCCCCTTGAGCTGCCTGGGGTCATCGTCGCTGTGTCCCCGCCGTCGGCGCTTCTGGCGGCCGCCAGCGCCTGCGCCGGTGCCGAGGGGGGGGGGGGGCGTCTTGAACCCCCCGCCCCTTGGGGGGTGGGTCGGGGGGTGGGGGGGGTTGGGGGGGGGGCCCTGGCATGGATTGACGGCGCCGAATGTCGCGGTTGGGGGGGCGCCCCCCGTTCGAAACGCGCCGCCGATGTTCCCAAGGCAAGCGCCAGTGAAACGCGCTCTCTCAGGTTGCGAGATATTCTGGTTGGGGATGCGGGGCGATTGCGAGTAGGGGGTCCTAGAAGACGGCGTTCAGAGTTATCGAGACGGCAGATGTTCAGTTTCAGCAGCATTGGGCGCAAGTAGAAGCTCCATGGCGAAGATGGATCAAGGGCGCGTCTGGTAATCGAGCTGGGCCGGCGCATCGGGCGTCTCGCCCGCGGGCATTGGGAGCTGCCGCCGCGCATCATGCACTCGGGTCGCAGGCAACATCGTGCATTGACTGGTCGGTAGATTGAGCAATGGCGGGGGGCACAGCGCCGCCATGATGTGCAGGAGGTGAGTTCGTCAGAGGATCGCGTGGGATGGGATGGGCTTCCGCGGCGATTTCAAGGGGAGAGGCGGGCCTTGGCTTCATCTTTGCTTGGGAGACTTCGGGTGGCCCCGCCAGGCTGCGCCCGTGGGCCAAATTGCACCTTTCCCCATCCTGGTGCACTTGCTCTTTTGTTGATTTGGCCGCCGGACAGGATCGTGCAAAAAATTGCCCGACTTGCCTAACCAGAGATAGAGTCGCCTTCCTCGTCGCGCTCGCGGGGTCTCCGGCGCGGCTTTGAGCCGGGGCTCGAAGACTTCTTGGGCGCGGTGGCCCCCGTATTTGAGGCAGGCTAGAAGGGCCCCCATTGCGGTTTTCCGCCGCTGAGAACAACTTGCGCGCTGGGGCTGCCGATCGGTTTGGGGCGCCCGCTTGCGGCTTCTGGGCGCGCGGAGACGTTTCGAGGTGTTGCTGTTTCAGGCATTGATGGAGGATGAGCGCGCGGAGGCAGATGGTCTCTCAGCGGGCGTTGCTGCGCTAGCTCCGACGTCTGCGATGGTCGCGCATCTTTGTGTTGAAGTTTCCTGGGCCTCGGCCAGCGCGCGCCATTGGGAGGGGGGCGTTCGCCCTCATGTATCTGACAGTTTCAGTCGGCGGGGACAGCTTTACCATGTAGATTATTCACGATGTGTCGGTTTACTTCGAAAGGCAGAATGACGAATCCTGGCCATGGGTTGCGGGGGTAATCCTGCGCGTGGGACTTCACCAGGTACGATGGCAAGCATGGTAAGCAACAAATCATTGTGCTTTATTGAATCGCTTCGCTCATTCCGCCGGCCCGTGATATGGCATCGCTGGTTTTTGTCTGCGCGTTCGTTGCCCATGTTGCGCTCTTGGGGGCGGGTGTCGTTCGGGCGCGTTGCGTGGGGAGTTTTGATGGTGAAGCAGTTCCCTGGGGGTCGTCTCTCGATGGGGCGAAATAGAGTCGTCGTCAAGATGCTTCTTTGGGGGGCCTCTTGGGGTCTGTTGAGAGGCCGTTCGGGGGCGCCTGGGAGACATGTTTGAAGCCTTCTGGGGCTTCTTTTGGGCCTCCTGGGAGTCTCCTGGGGCCTCTTGGCGACATCTTGGGGCCTCTTGGAGGCCTCTTGGGGCCTCTTTGGGACCTCCTGGGCGCCTTCTGGGACGGAGGGCTCCATTTTTGAGTTCTCGGTATCCCTCCTGAGTCCCTCTTGGGCCCGTCTTGGGGCCTCTTGGTCCGTCTTGGGCGGCACTTGGGCCGTCTTGAGGGCTCTCTTGGGTCGTTTCGGCGCCGTCTTGGGAGCTTCGTGGGCCGTCTTGGAGCGGTCTTGGGGGCCTCTTGGGCCGTCTTGGAGCGTCCGGAAGCCGAAAAAGCCAGAACACAAAAAACATCGAAAAAAAACCAATGAAAATCAACGATTTTGGCCTCTTGGGGCTCTCTTCGGAGGCCTCTTGGAAGGCTCTTGGGGCGTCTTGGAGGCCTCTTGGGCTGTCTTGGGGGCCTTTTGGGCCGTCTTGGGGTCATCTTCGGCGTCTTCGAGCGCTCTTTGTGCGTCTCGGGGGCCTCTTGGGCAGTCTTGGGGGCCTCTTGAGGCACTCTGAGCGCGCTCTGGGGAGCCTGAGAGGCCGCGCCCAGAAGGAAAACCATCTCTGAGTAGACTTGGTCGGGCGGCGGTCGGGCGGCGGTCGGGCGGCGACCGGGCGGCGACCGGGCGTTGGTCGGGGTGCTTTTCGCCGGGGGGCCCCCAGGGGCCGCCCCGCGCGCGCGAACTAGAAATACTGTTAATACTGTTAACCAGTTACCGGAGATCTTAGCACGCCCTGGCCCGTTGGGCCGGCGAATTCTTCTTGGGGCCACATGCAGAGTCAGCAATGGGGGCGCGGGCAGAGCGTAGAATTGTTCTATCGCGGCTGAAGCGTTGACGGCCCGAGCTGAGGGCGCTGGGACAATTGGCGCTGCAGGCGCGCCGACGCACGCGCTTGTTAGTTTACCGTTCTCTAGCGTGGATATGGAGATATGATCCAGGCTGCCCGATGAAGCTCAGCAGCCGCCGCGCACGCCCAACGGGGGGCGTTCCAGATTTCCGATAGATTGGACACCCGTCGTGAAGGTGAAAGAGCAGGCGCGGGACTTGGAGTCGCTGGAGCATGCGGCCATGGAATTTTGCGCGAGATGCGACGGGCGCGACGATGTAGGGCCCGCTCATAATGGATATGTTGGGCGAGTGCCCGCGCGTGCCAAGTGGAGCTTTGCAACATCGACGCCTGTGCTGGCGCGTTTTCTGATCGTGGGCGTCATTTCTGCGCGTGGCTAACTGCGACAAGATGGGCGAATTGCGCGATGGGGGCGAGCGCGTGAGTCAGGAATCTCGCAATCGTGGCTGCCGAGCTGGAAGATTTGACGTGTCCGACTACAGTTTTTCTTGCGCTGGTCACGCAGCGAAGGCAGACGACGCGATGTAGATGGCGGCGACGGGGGATGACCGGGCGATGGTGGGTCATGTCAAGGGTGGCCAGAGATGAATTATTCCACGCAGGATAACAAGGGTGCCCACGAGTTGCTGGGCCCAGCGCAGAGGCTGGCCAAGCCTTTGGTTTGTGCGTCATATCTCTTGAGGGAATTCCAGGAGACCCACGGGCTGACGATGCGTCAAGATGCTTAGGTTGCGAATTGTCCTGTTCGAGGGTCTGGGGCGATCGTGGGCATGGAGTTCATGGGGGCGGCGTTTAGAGTTTTTGAGCAGGAAGCAGATCAGTATCAGCATCGGACGCAGGTAGAAGTACCATGGCAAAGATGGAACGAGGGTGCGTTTGGGAAGGGGGCTGGGCCAGCGCATCGGGCATCTCGCGCGCAGGCATCGAAGGTTGTTGCCGCCCCCCGCGCGCGCAGTTCGTAGCCGACCCCATGAACTTGCAGATCGTGAGGTTGAGGAATGGCAGGATGTGTGGTGTTGGAGGTGAGTTTGTCACAGGATCACGTGGGGTAGGATGAACTTCCAAGACAACCTCGCGTTGACTATTAGGCTGGAGCTTCTCGTTTGATCCCGCTTGGCCGCGCCCGCGTGGCAACTTGCGCCTTTCCCAATCCTGGTATGCTTGCTTTTCTTGCGACTTATGCGCAGCATGCGAAGTTCGGTTGATTTGGCCGTCGGACAAGACTGAATGCAGTTGCCCGCTTTGCCAGACCAGATTTAAGCGCCCGCTTCGTCGCGCACTCGCAGGGTCTCCGGCGCGGTTTTGGGCCAGGGCTCGTAGACTTCTTTCTGGGGCGCGGTTGAATGGGCATGGGGGCCCGCGCATCTGAGGCAATCGGAAAGGGCATTCATGCCGTTTTCCAGCTTCTGAGCATTACTTGCAAGCTGGAGCTGCCGATCGTTTTTGGGGCGATATCTCGCTTCCTTTCGCGCGTGGAAATTTGTCTAGGCGGCGCTGCTTCAGGCCCTGATGATGAAGGAAGCTAGTTTGATGAACTTCCCAATGAGACGGTTCTCGGTGTTAGAATGTGCACGCGCACTACCTCGAGGCATTCGCGCTTTTGGGCTTTGGAGACGGTCTGCGGTCGCGCGGCAAGGTTTTTCCAACGTGTGCCCACGATGCGGCTCCCCGGCCATCCTCGCATACAGGGCGCTCTAGCGTCAACGTGATGTGCCCCGGTGTGGGCCTCGGGGCCCTCGCGGATGATTCGACGCGGCGCATGGCAGGGCCTCGTGGAGCCACTGCGTAGGATCTCGCTGTTCAAGGCGTGCGATATTTTTGCCGAGGATACTTATGGGCTCGGGGCTCTCGTTGCAGGTCATGGCGTCGGCGGAAGGCTCGCGGATAGGATCCTCGTTCAGGTCAGAAGGCGGGTGTGGAACCATGGGCGCGAGCCAAGTGTGATGATGAAGGTCAGACAGCCCAACCACAGCCAGACTTAATCAACCTGAAGAGAGGCGACCCATATTCAAGATGATGCGACGAGGGGCCAATCATCCGTTCTTCGGCGCGCGGGTTCGATGCTGTCCGCCTCTATTGCAGGCGTCGATGACAGGGGGGGGATGCGCTGCGACAGACGGCAGTTATGCTCGGGGGCCGCGCGTGCACGGCCCCGCTGTTAACGCTGGCCCCTGCTACTCAGGCTGGCGCCAAGCGCGACGCCGCGTGCTGCGCCACCTTGGAACCCTTTCAGGGCCGGCGCTTCGCGCGCGCGCGGCGCCGGGGCGCAAGTCTCGGGGAGGCCCGGGGCCCAGGGCCAGGCTAGTGGGGGGGTGAGTATCGGGGGGAGCTGGGCGGCGGCAAGGGAACCTATTCTTGTGCGCATTCTTCTGCTGACAAGGGCTGGCGAGGGAATGCGCTCCAGCGTGGTTCTCGCCAGCGATCCAGGCGCCCTTCTGATGCGCATCGTCGTCCTCCGCCAGCGGTCGCGGAGCTTGCCCGCCGCCTCATTGAGCGGTGGCGGGCCGCCGAGAACTCGATTCATCACCAGGCGGCGCGCGTGGGGGGAGAGACCGCGTGGGCTGGGGTACTTCGGAAGCGAATTAGAGGCATTGCCCGTTCGACGCCCCAGGTCTGCTGGGGCGCTCCGCGCTTTGCGGTCAGGTGCCACGCGGTCGCGCGACAAACTTTGCCGCGCTGGCTGCTGCATTTCCGCCGCGCGTAGCTGGTATTGGGCGATAAGGCCATGGCTGGGCATGAGTTCGGCGAGCGTTGCAGTGAGAAGTCCCCCCCTTCTATTGAAGATGACCTATCGGTCCTACTACTGCGGCGAGTCTGAGTCTGATCAGAGTTCCTGGTGGTCGGTAGTGTTTCCAGACGATTCCTGGGATGGCCCCTAGCTGGCCAAATTTGCGACGATGTGGATGGGCAGTGGTACGCATCGGGGGCTATGGAATGCCAGGTCGTGCTGCGCACCGGACTTTTGCCAGGGCCAATCCAGATTTTTGGTGGGGTCGAGCGTCGCGCGGCCCGGCAGGCGGCGCGTCTGGTTAATCGTGCTTATCGTGGATGCCCCGAACGAGAGAGTTGGTCTCGTCAGCTGGCCGGCGCGCAGGCAACGTGCGCCGAAAAGAATTTGGCGAGCGATCCTAACGCGGTGCGCCGCACAAGTTTTATCTGGTGCCAGTCGCGCAAGAACGCCGAGCAGTATCTTGAAACGGATGGAGGGTCCGCGGGAGTTCGTCTTGGGGAACACGTGGCTGGACAATATCGCCAAGGAAAGTGCCGAGATCCATGCGCTGTTTGCGGTGGTCGCCAAAATGTTGGAGACTCTGGTTCTGGACAGTAAGATGCAGGCGCGATTTGTCTCGTGGGCGGCGGCCGCGATGGCTGTCAAAGGGACCTCTCAGCAATAGTCGGGTGAACCCAAATGGGGGTCCAGCGACAAGGGGGTGGTGTAATAGATCAGGTGTGATAGCTTTGTGGCGTTGTAATAGGTTTGGGGCGTGTGATACATTCCTCAGCGCAGATGTATTGCTGGTTTTCTCATGCAAAACATTGGTGGCATCACAACGCAATGCGATTCTTAGGGGCAATACGTTTGCAATACAATTGCCCCAAATCTAGTGCACCACCCCCTTTCAGCTGGACCCCTTTTTGGGTCGACCGAAATGCGCCCGAAAAGTTCCACCACAATTATGATTGCCAGCCGCCTATGTTTGGCCTGCGCGTGCATCGGCTGGTGGTTCGGGGTCCTGGTCGTTTTCATTGCAAGCGTTAGGTCGGGATTGTCCCTGCTCAGGAGGAAAATTTCAAAAATAGTCCAACATATGCCGGGGGCGTGTTTTTTTGTTTTGACCCTTTTCGCGTATGTTGGACTATTTTTATGTTTTCTTCCAAAATCCGCTTGTAGGGGGGCATGCCCGACCTAATGCAAGCGGCGCTTGGCCAGTGTTCGAACCTCACCCAGTCTTCAGCAGTTGCTGGCGGGTGCCAGAAACCATAGTGTGCGCAGGCCCGCCCTTCAGGGGGCCCAGCCTTACATATTGGAGGGTGTGGCTGTGGCTTCAGGTTTTGCTTTCGTTGTTGCTGGTTCTGCTTCTCCAACGGAGCCCGAAGACCCGGGGTGTCGGCGCCCGCCGTTGATGATGAATTCGTCGAGCGCATTGTGATATGTGTCCACGGGGCCATGTTGTGTACGCAGCGTTGTTCCTTTACGATTTTTTCGGGGCGTGGGGGGCACAGCAAGCTGATGAGGGAAGCTTGCCAAGGCGCATCCGCGATCCCCAAGACCCGGAACGGCAGGGAACGTCCATTGCTGCTGCTAATGCGGGTAAGCATCCCAAATATTGTAATTGTTTCTGGAATTGCTGGTATCATGTTTGATCTATGAAGTTCGTGGTCGCACTTTCCGTTTGGGCGCGCAGGCTTGGTTGGAGCCAGCCGGGTGCGTGGTGAGCGCGGTCTGATGCAAGCCCGTGATCTCGACAGCGATTGCACGACGGCCGATCGCTCAGGGAAAAACAGCTACATACACTTAACAACTCGGAGGTCCGCTCAGATTTCTCGAATCGGTGCCTCCCTCCCTGGCGCGCCAGGGGCGGCGCCGGAGGCGCCGCCAGGGGGCCCCAGCGCCGATCCTAGAAATCTTCGCGGACCTCCGAGTTTTTCTGTTTATGACATTGTTTGTTCCCTGAGCGGTAGGCCGACGTCGTGCAGTCGCCGTCGCGATCACGGGCCTGTAGTGGGCCCCGCTCACCACGCACCCGGCTGGCTCCGACCAGGCCTGCGAGCCCTAGCGGGAAGTGCGAACGCGAATTCCGTGAATCGAGCAGGCTGCCGCTGGTCCTGCCCCTGCTCCCCGTGGCTGCTGCGGCCGCCGTCCCCGCTGCGTCCTCCTTCGTGCTGCCTCGCCGGTCGAACTGGCTGGCGTTCGGGTGCAACATCGACGAGCAGCTCTTCCGGCGCAGCGCCGACGCCCTCGTGTCGAAGGCGGAGCGGGCCCGGGCCGGCCTGGCCAACTCGGCCGCCCCTCGCGCGGGTTTCGCGCTCGCTGCCTGCCCCCCTCCTGCGACGAGGGAGGCGTGGAGGGCAGGGGGCGACGAGGGCAGAGAGGAAGGGCGCAGCCGGAGGAGGGAGGAGGCGGGATGGAGGGAGAGGGAAATTGGGCGGGTGATGACGGGGGATGAGGTAGGAAGGAAGGACTGGAGGAGGGATTGGGGTCGAAGGGGGATGACGAAGGAGGGGGAGGGGGAGGTGGTTGAGGGGGATGAGGAAGGAACAACTAATTTTCGGAAGGAGGAGGGACGAGGTAGGAAAGTCTGGCGGAGCGTGGGGAGAGGAGGTAGACGAGGATGGCAAGGAAGCCAACGCTGGGAGGAGGGAGGGGACAGTGCCCTCGGAGTGAGTGGGCTGTCCCTGGACCGCTTCTGTCCTCGTGGAAGTGGAGGCGGAGGAGGAGGCGGAGGAGGAGGCGGAGGAGGATGAGGATGAGGAGGAGGCGGTGGAGGAGGAGGAGGAGCACAAGGATAAGGATGAAGAGGAGGAGGATGAGGAGGAGGAGGATGAGACTGTAATTTGAGAGTCTGGAGGAGGATGCGCAGCAGCTACAACAGTTGGGTGAGGTGGATGAGGAGGAAGCGGAGAAAGAGGTGGCAGGATGAAAGATGAGCTCAAGGAAGGAAGGGGGAGGACGAGCAGTAGGAGGGGGAGGAGGAGGAGGAGGAGGAGGAGAGGAGGAGGAGGAGGAGGAGGAGGAGAGGAGGGAGGAGGGGGAGATGAGGAGGAGGCGGAGGAGGAGGAGGAGGAGGAGGAGGAGGAGGAGGAGGGCAAGAAGGGGGCAGGGAGCCGGGATAATGAATTCGACGTGCGAGGGACTGGCGGGAGGGGGACGTGGTGAGGAGGAGGAGGAGAGGAGGGGAAGGGAGGAGGAGGAGGAGGGAGGAGGAGGAGGAGGAGGAGGAGGAGGAGGAGGAGGAGGAGGAGGAGGGGAGGAGGAGAAGAGGAGGAGGAGGGGAGCAGGAGGAGGAGGAGGAGGAGGAGAAGCAGGAGGAGGAGGAGGAGGAGGAGGAGGAGGGAGGAGGAGGAGGTGGAGAACGAGGAGGAGGAGGAGGAGGAGGAGGAGAGGAGGAGGAGGAGGAGGAGGAGGAGGAGAAGAAGGAGCAGGAGGGCGGATGAGGAGTAGGTGGATAACGAGGAGGAGGAGGAGGAGGGCGGAGGAGGAAGAGGAGGATGAGGAGGAGGAAGAGGAGGAAGAGGAGGAGGAGGAGGAGGAGGAGGAGGAGGAGGAGGAGGAGGAGGGCGGAGGGCGGGACAAGGAGCGGGAAATTCAGAGGGCGATGTGGAGGCGGCCGCCGACCCCTGAAGAGGGCCTCCGCGATGCGGGCTACACGACCGTCGGCGTGGACGACTGCTGGGCGGAGCTCGGCAGGAACGCCTCCGGGCACCTGGTGCCGAACCGGACGATGTTCCCCTCGGGGATGGAGGCCCTGGCAGACTACCTGCACGCCCGGGGGCTCCTCGGAGGAGGAGAAGGCACCGACACCTCTACCGCGGCCTCTTCTTTGCTTTTTTAGGGGGGAGGAGGAGGAGGAGGAGGAGGAGGAGGAGGAAAAGGAGGAGGAGGATGAGGAGGAGGAGGAGGAGGAAGAGGAGGAGGAGGCGGAGGCGGAGGCGGAGGCGGAGGCGAGGGAGGCGGGCGGAGGCGGAGGCGGAGGCGGAGGCGGAGGCGGAGGCGGAGGCGGAGGCGGAGGCGGAGCGGAGGGGGAGAAGGAGGAGGAGGAGGAGGAGGAGAAGGAGGAGGAGGAGAGCCTCCTGGGAGGCCCCCAACGCCACGGCCGAACGCGCCTCGAAGCGTGGGCAGAGCGCGCTCCCCGGGAGAGGTCTGGGGAGCACCGGCGTCTGCATCTTCTAGTCCTCCCAGATGGTCCTCCTCCTCCTCCTCTTCCTCCTCCTCCCCCCCTCCCCTCCTCTCCTCCTCCTTCCTCCTCCTCCTCCTCCTGCTCCTCCTCCCCTCCTCCTCTCCTGCTTCTCTCCTCCTCCTCCTGCTTCTCCCCTCCTCCTCCTCCTCCTCCTCCTCCTCCTCCCCTCCTCCTCCTCCTCCTCCCCCCCCCCCTCTATCGCCCCCCCACGAAGGGGAAGAGTCGAGTAGGCCTCCCAGATGGGGTCAGAGTAGATGGGGTCCGAGTACCCGCCGCATCGCCGATGCATCGCCGATGCGGCTCGATGCGGAGCCCGATTTGCTTTACGCCGACGTCACCGATGCACCGCCGACGTCGCCGATGCATCGCTGGTGCATCGCCGATGCATCGCCGATGCATCGTCAATGCATCGCCGATGTATCGGCGATGCGGCGCGATCCTCCGACCCCATCTCATCTACTCCGATCCCGTCCAGGAGGCCTCTACATCTTTTGCTTCCCCCAGGCTCAAGCTGCGCATCTACAGCAGCGCAGGTCTCAAGACCTGCCAGGGCAACATGTCGGGCTCGCTGGGCTACGAGTGGCTAGACGCCCAGCTCTTCGCCTCCTGGGGCGTGGACGCGCTGAAGTACGACGATTGCTACCAGGGGCAGTTCGAGCAGGTGCTGCAGGACTCGGCCCGCCGCTTCCCGTTCCTCTCGCCGCCGATCCTGCGGTACCCGGTGATGGCGCAGGCGCTTAACAGGACGGGGCGCAGCATATCCTACCTGTGCAACTTCCCCTGGGATTTCTGGAGGCAGGAGCAGGACCTCGGCATCACCCGAACAAAATTACGCGGGTGTTGCCAGAGGTGCCCCTGGCCCAAGGTGCCCCCAGCTTCTCGCTCTGTCTTGGAGCCCCTGGGGCCCTCAGGGCCTCGCGAGGGGTGCTCTGGAGGCCATCCGGACCACTCCGAGAATCCTGGGGGTACCTTTGGCCAGGGGCACTTCCAGCAACACACCGAACCACGCTAGGTGTGCGTCGGCCCCGCAGGGGCGACGCCCGCGCTCAGGACTCTTATGGCGCCCCCCCTGCTCAAGCCTTCCAGCGGCAGCGTTTGACTGGCGCCTTGCGGCCATACCGCCTGGCCAACGTCGTGTTTTGGCCAGCATGTGAGCAGCACGTGCTGAGCTCGGAAGTGTCCCTCCGAGGGGGTCGCGGAGTGCTAGTATCTGGTATGCCCTCCGGCGCCCCAGGACCAGGCGCTCGGCGGCCAGTGGGTGGCCGAGACGTGCAACTCGTGGCGCACGGGGCCCGACTCGCAGCCTGGCTTCGACTACTCGATGGGCGTCCTCGACGGGGCGGAGAAGTGGGCGGACGCGGTGCCCTCGGGCCCAGGCGTCCAGCCAACGCTCGGGGGCGGCGAAGAGGGGGGTTGATGACTGGGGGGGGGATATCATGGCGTGGGCCATGATATTTCCCCAGATTTCATGGCGCCTCTTCTTATTGTATTACTTCCCTAGCTGGCCCCCAACCTGGGCCGCGCACATGCCGCCGGTCATGATTTGCACCCCCCCCTCTTGGACACCCCCCTCTTGGCCGCTCCTGAAACGCCGTCCCCTCCCCCACTCATCCTCCTTCGCCGCCTCCTCGGCTGCCTCCGCCGCCGCCGCCTCGGCCACCCCTCCTCCACTGCCGCAGCCGCCGCAGCCGCCTTCTTCTCCTCCTCCTCCTCCTCCTCCTCCTCCTCCTCCTCCTCCTCCTCCTCCTCCTCCTCCTCCCCCTCCCTCATCGGCGGCGAGCCCTGGGGGCCAGCAAGAGGGGACAGGCCTCCTCAGAGGGCGCTAGGGCTTCTGCGGGCTTTAGGTTATCATGTGCTCAGTTCGCACGCTTCTGCCTCGAACATGCCCGGCTTCTGCTCCAGCCATGCTTTGCATCTGCCTTGATATTTGCTGATCTGTCTTTTCTAATCCGCGGCCCCTCGAGGCCCCGACCGCTTCTCGGGGGCCAGTGTTTCGCCCTGGATCCATTTCGGAGTGGCCCAGCAGCGGGCCATGGAGGCCGAAATGCCATTGAGGAAAAAGGTCCAGCCTGAATAAACATACAGCAGGTTCGCGTCGTGCCGACCGGCGGCGACTCCAGCGCGTGCGTATACGGTTGAACGGCGCCCGTGGCCCAGAATCGGCCCGTCGTTGAACCATCCCGCGTTCACGGAACGGCCGATCGTTCAAGTTTGACCGATCCCTGCGGAGTCAGGAACCAACGCCAGGGTCGATATGACGCGAACCTGCCTTATCCTAGCAGATTTGGGCGTGTCTCAGCTTGTGTGCCAGCGATGCGCCCACGAGCCCCGGCAGGCGGCTGGAACCACCTGGACGCCCTGCAGATCGGGAACGGCCGCGCGCCAGGCGCGGGCGGGGGCGGCGCGGCGATGTCGGAGCCGCAGGAGCGGGCGCTCTTCTCCCTCTTCGCGCTGGCGAAGACGCCGCTGATGATCGGGGCCGACGTCACCGCCCTCTCGGGCGGCAGCCTGGCCACGTACCTCAACCGGGAGGTCATCGCGGTCAGCCAGGACGGAGTGCCGGGGGGAGGGCCCCCTTGAGGGGCAGGGATACTCCGAGTTTCTGAAGGAGCGTCGGGGGGGCGTCATCCCCCCCCCCCCGACAGCCCCACATCGACCCCCGTCGGGGGCAGCCACCGCGCGCCGAAGGCGCTCCGACCCCCGTCGCGGCGCGACGACGATGCGAGGTGGACCCCCGTCGTGGGGGTACCCCCCCACGCTTCTTCAGAAACCCAGAGTAGGCTCAAGTCGGGCGTGCCCCTCTACAGGGGGGAGATTCAAAAATAGTCAAACAAATAGTATGGGGACTATTCTCTGAGTATTTTTGGGCCATTTTGGAATATGTGTTGAGTGTTGTTTTATGTTTCGTCGAAAATCCCCCTGTAGGGGGACAGACCCACCCGACTTAAGAGTACAGTCGGGGCGCCGAAGAAGGAACCCTTCTCGTCGGGGAGGGGCTCGGTGTTCCTGATTTGTTCCACACCTTGCCTAAGGCTTCCTTGACATGTTCGACGGGACATCGAAGCTTAGCTTATAGAGAAAAGGCGCCTCGTTCCTTATTTTAGGGCTCCTTAGGTCAACGCCTTGACTGTAGGCCCAGGGGGGTGGTGCATCGACCCCCCGTTCGCCCACTCATCGCCGATGGCCCACCACCGCCCAGGAGCGCGCGGCTCCGCTCTGGGCGGCGTGCCGCCAGTGCCTCGGCGACGTGTCGCCGATGCCTCGTCGATGATCCCCCCTCCGGGGGAGGGCCCCTCGGGCCCAGTGCCGGAGGCTGGGGTGGCCCTGCTCCTCCCCTCGGCGGTTCAAAGTCGGAGGTGGATAGTACCGCCGATGCCTCGGCGATGTATCGCCGATGCCTTGTCGATGCTTCCCCCCCTCCGGGGAAGGGCCCCTCGGGCCCAGTGCCGGAGGCTGGGGTGGCCCTGCTCCTCCCCGCGGCGGCTCAAAGGTGGGGCCCCGAGGGAGGGGGCCCGGAGGTCAGTCGGCCACGCCCGGAGGGGGGTGAGTCGGGGGTGGGCAGACCTCCTACCTTGACACGTCGATTGGCGAGTTGGCCGTGTTCGGTTCGCGAGAGGGCGTCGCAGCCGTCGTTTTTGCGGGTCCAGGTCCGTCGGTTTCGGTCCCAGGCCCTTTTCATTAAGGGGAGGTTTACTAAAGGGAGGTTTGTCCACCGCCGAGGGTGGGGGGAGGGGGGGCTTCTTAGGAGCACCCCTGCTCCTTCGAAGGCGCGGGGCTCCTGTTTCGAAACCAGGCCGGCGCCTTTCAAAAAGCAGCCTCCTTCCAAGAAGCCTCCCCCCCTCCCCCGACCCCCCCTCTGCGCGGCGCCAGGGATGGGGCCCCGAGGGCAGGAGGGGGATCCCTGGAGGGCCCCATCGTTCAAGGCCCCGGCTTTGAGCCGCCGATCCCCGCGCTGCTCGCACCTCCCCGGGCGCGCGAGCGCGGCGAAGGGAGGGAGGAGGCAGGAGGGGGGGAGGAGGAGGAGGAGGAGGAGGGGAGGAGGAGGGAGGAGGAGGAGGGGTGGAGGAGGAGGAGGAGGAGGGAGAGGAGGAGGAGGAGGAGGAGGAAGGAGGAGGAGGGAGGAGGAGGAAGGAGGAGGAGGAGGAGGAGGGAGGAGGGGAGGAGGAGGAGGAGGGTTCGAGGGGGGGGGAGGGCGGAGGGGAGGGGGGAGGAGGGATCGGGCGCCCATGGAGAGGGGAACAGAGGGAGAGAGAGCCCAGTCCAGAGGGCGCCCGTCCGAGGGATCTCCGTCGGCCCCCGAGGAGAGCACCGTCCCCTCGCCAGGGGGGGCTTGTGGAAGCAGGGGGGGACAGGGAAGGGGGAAGGGAGGGAGAGGGGAGAGGGACAGGGAAAGGGATAGGGAAGGGAGGGAGGGGATAGGGGGAGGGGGGAATGGGGATAGGGGGGCAGCAGAGGGGGAGGGGGGAGAGGGGGGCCGATGGGGGGGGGGGAAGGGGGGAGGGGGGGGGGAGGGCGAAGGCTCGAGCAAGTATAGAGGCGGCATGAGGGCAACGCGGTGGAGGTCCCCGCCAGCGCTTCTCGGGCCGGCGCTGAGCCCCACTGATGTGGCGCCACACGCGCCTCCCACGGCGCGCTCCACGCTCCAGGAGTCCGGCGTTGCTGGAGGCACCCCTGGCCCAAGGTACACCCCCGGATTCTCGTGGGGGCTCGGACGGCCTGCGGGGCACCCCTCACGACGCCCAGAGTCAGGCAGTGGCGAAGCGTCCTGGCTCGCCTGCAGCCATACCAAGCAATGTTCTAATAACCTCTTGTGGTTCCCACGAGCTGTTCTCAGAACATTTCTGGTGGAGACTGTCTTGGTTGAACACATCGGGCTAATGTTCTAAGAACATTGTTTATGTTATTACAACATGTTGGGTTATAAGAACATTTCGTGGTAGGACTATAGGAATGCCGGGTCGGTCGGTCCCTGCTCAGCAGACAGCCCCACGGGCTCCAGAATGGAACGAAAAGCTGGGGGCACCTCGGGCCAGAGGGACTTCTAGCAACACCCGAAGGAGGGGGGTCCATCGCCGACTCAAGAAATCCGCGCGGACTTCCCAGAGATGTTTATGTGAGACGGAGGAATCGATGACCCTCAGGACGTGTGTGAGCCAACGCGTGCGCGTACTCCTCGCGGTTCCGCCGAGAAAGCGCAGCCTGTGTCGGCCCTCGTTGCGCCGCCTACTTCGTATTGAAGGGCCCCAGTGGACAAACACTGACAAACACTCGTCGGTGCTGACACACGTTCTGAGGGTCATCGAAGGAAGCAATGGAGGCCCCTCCCCCTCGCCTTCCCCTCCCCGCCTTCTTTACCCTCCCCCACGGGGGCCTCCCAAACCCGCCTAGGACCAATTGCTGCCACTTACCCCTGAGCATACTGAGGCCCCCTCCTCCCTCCTATCCCCGAAGAGGAGAAGAAGGAATCAGGAGGAGGTGGAGGAGGGGAAGGATGAGCAGGATGCAGAGGCGGAGTTTGATGATGACGACGATGATGAAGGTGATGGTGTTGATGCGGGTGATTGTGATGAGGGATGAGGCTGAGGATGAGGATGAGGATGAGGATGATGCTGGTGTTGAGGAGGAGGAGCATGAGGATGAGGAGCAGTTTAAATCGAAGACTCATCAACGATATTGCAATACACCCACCCTCAAAGTGTCGCTTCATAGGCCACTAAAAGGATTTCTGTTCACTGAGGGAAGTGCCCTCATTGGAAGACAACCGTTTTAAAGTCGTGAACTGTGCCAGAACACCATTCCTGGGACTCCAATGCCGCGAATCACCGTCAGTTGCATCTTGACGATCCTGAACCGTGCCAGAACTTTCTGGGAATTCAACAACGAATCAACGTGACTGTTGCGTCCTGACATTTGGACATCTTGCCACAGCACAATTCCTGGGACGTCACCCATGAGAATCTTCGAAACTGCTGCACACTCGTAAGACGAATCTGCGCGGCGATAAGGTGAGAGCCACATTTTGAAAAGGAACCGCCCTCTATTCGTGAAACTCTCAGGAGGGGAGGAGGAGGGGGAGGGGGAGGAGGAGGAGGAGGAGGAGGACGACGACGATGACGTTGATGACAATGACGACGATGGCGATGATGATGAGGAGGAGGAGGAGGAGGAGGAGGAGGAGGAGGAGGAGGAGGAGGGGATGCTTTTAAAACAATGGGCGAGGATTTTTTTGGTATGGGCCTCGTGGAAGACGTGGCTCAGAAGTCCAAGCTTGCAGCGCAGGCAGCTTTCGCAACCGGGCTGGCTGCACCGCCAGTGCGCGTTTCTTGTTCCTCGTCCCGCCCTTCTTCCTTATCCTCGTCCTCGTCCTCCTCCTCCTCCTCCTCCTCCTCCTCCTCCCCCTCCTCCTCCTCCTCCCCCTCCCTCTCCCGCCCCTCCCAGAGCTCTCGCACCCGCTCCCGGGAGAGGCGACAGAGGAGCAAGAGGAGAGAAGATGATCAGAGGGAGAATCGATAAGAGGAGGAGGATGAGGAGGAGGAGGAGGAGGAGGAGGAGAAGGAAGCAAGAGGAGGAAGAGGAGGTAGGCAATAAGGAGGGAGGAGAGGTAGGTGTAGCGGAGAAGGAGGGGGAGTAGACTGAGCAAGGAGGACGATGTCGGAGGAGCAGATTTGAGACGATAGATGTGGACAAGGAGGATGAGGGAGGCCGAGGATGGGGATGACGAGGAGGAGGAGGAGGAGGAGGAGGAGGAGGAGCAGGAGCAGGAGAAGGAGGAGGAGGGGGAGGGGGAGGATGAGAAGGGCCATTCAGGGGGATTATGAGGGAAGAGCAGATGGAGGGGCAAGGAGGACTGCCAAGGAGGGGGAGGAAAACGAAAGAAGAGGACCAAGAGGAGAATTACCGAGGAGGGAGAGACCGAGGAGGAGGAAAAATGGAGGAGGATGCGGAAGGGAAAGGAAAGGTCATGCGGAGGTCGAGGAGGAGAAGGAGGATGAGGCAGAGGAGGACATACTTTCTACTCTGCTGCTGCCTTGTTCCTACCCGCTTCCCACACCGCCAGCTTGTCCTCTTTCAGGGAAGTTCGGAGCAGCAAGAGAAGGATGGGAAGCAAGGGGGATGCTGATGATGCTGATGATTATGAGGAGGATGAGAAGGATTATGATGAGGACGAGGATGAGGGTGAGGATGAGGATGGGGATGATAATGATAATGAGGATGATGATCAGGATGATGAAGATGCTGATATTGATGCTGGTGATGATGCCGACAATGACGATGCTGATGGTGATGACAATGATGATGATGATGATGATGACGAGGATTAGGATGAAGATAAGGCTGATGATGATGATGATGTTGATGATGATGATGATCACGATGATGATGCTGATGATGATGATGATGCTGATGCTGATAATGATGATGCTGGTCATGATGGTGATGCTGATGCTGATGCAGATGCGGCTGCTGCTGATGATGATGATGATGGTGGTGGTGGTGATGCTGATGCTGATGCTGATGATGATGCTGATGCTGATGCTGATGATGATGATGCTGCTGCTGATGCTGATGATGATGCTGCTGATGCTGATGATGGTGATGATGATGATGATGATGATGATGATGATGATGATGATGATGATGATGATGATGATGATGATGTGATGATGATGATGATGATGACGATAATACGGAGGATGAGGAGGAGGAGGGAGGAGGAGGAGGAGGAGGAGGAGGAGGATGGAGAGGAGGAGGAGGATGAGGAGGAGGAGTTGGAGGAACGACGAGGCGCAGGAAGAGGATTGGGAGGGGGCAAGGGGGGGCAGGTAGAAGCGCGACGACGACGAGGAGGACGACGAGGAGGACGATGAGGAGGACGACGAGGACGACGACGAAGACGACGACGACGACGATGACTACGGCTGCCCTGGGCAGACTGCCCTGGGCGGAGACCAGGGGTGGACCTAAACGGTGTTCTGGCGATTTCGTGGGCCGTTTCCGTTTCGATTTCGTCTTGCGTTCAAGGCGGATTGAAGACGAAACGGGGGAGCACGCAAACAGCACGAGAACGAACAACGCCGTTTAGGTTCAGCCCTGGGCGGAGACGAGCACGAGGCAGGACGTCGAGATGGACGACGAGGAGGAGGACGACGAGGAGGACGACGAGGAGGACGACGGGGACGACGACGAAGACGACGACGACGATGACTGCGGCCGCCCTGGGCAGACCTGCCCTGGGCGGAGACGACGACGGGGCAGGACGCCGAGGACGAGGACGAGGACGAGGACGAGGACGAGGCAGGACGAGGCCGAGGCAGGACCAGGACGAGGACGAGGCCGAGGACGAGGCCGAGGCCGAGGACGAGGACGAGGCAGGACGAGGACGAGGGCCCGCTCCCGACCTCTGCCGCCCGGCCCCGCCTCTCCTCGAGGCCGCCCGCAGGACCCCCTCGGCGCGCGCGGGCGGCGCGTCGCGCCGCCCGCGCCCGGGGCGGCGGCCGCCGACCTGCCGCCCGGATGCGAGGCGCCGGCCTCTTTCTCCTGCCCCTCGCCTGCCTCCGCCTCCTCCTCCTCCTCCCTTCCATTTCCTCCTCCTCCTCCTCCTCCTCCTCCCTTTCCTCCTCCTGCTCCTCCTCCTCCCTTTCCTCCTCCTCCTCCCTTTCCTCCTCCTCCTCCTCCCTTTTCCTCCTCCTCCCTTTCTCCTCCTCCTCTCCTCCCCCTCCTCCTCCTCCCTCCTCCTCCTCCCTCCCTCCCTCCCTCCTCCCTCCTCCTCCCTCCCTCCCTCCTACTCCTCGCCTGCCTCCTCCCTCCTTTGGACGATCAATGGAGAGGGAACATGTTGCCAAATAATTTCCAGATACCTGAGAAATGTGTTAGCATTGTTTCAGATTTGTAAAACACATTATTTAAACATTGCCAGGACATGTTTCCTACATTTTACACATATTCGATGATAGGACTGCTAGGGTGTTCATTGTCGTGGCATCCGCAACCCTCCTCATCATTAACCTCTTCAGCATCACCACCACCAACATCATCATCAGCCTCATCATCATCAGCAGCATCAACATCAGCATCATCGTCATCATCATCTGCATCGGCATCATAATCATCATCATTACCAGCATTACCATCAGTATAATGACAGGGCTAATAATAACAATAACAGTAATAGCAACACTAACAGTGATACGGATACTGTTAATAATCATGATACTAATAGTCATCAACATCATCATCATACTCATCATCAACATCATCACCATCACCATCACCGTCTTCATCATCAGCACCATCATCATTATCATCATCATCATCATCATCATCATTATCATCATTATCATCGCCATCATCAGCATCATCGTCATCATCATCATCATCATCACCAGCATCATCGTCAGCATCATCACGATCACCATTCTCATCACCACCACCATCGTCATCGTCATATCCATCGTTAATCACCAGCATCATCACCACCATCATCATCATCACCATCACCATCCCATCATCATCAACATCATCGTCATCATCGCCATCATCAGCGTCATCAACATCAACCTCATTATCATAGTACATATCAGCATCATGATCATCGTCGGCATCATCAGCATTATCGCCATCATCATCAGCCGCAGCATCATAATCACCATCTTCATCACCCTCGTCCTCATCCTCATCCTCATCCTCATCATCATCATCATCATCATCATCATCATCATCATCATCATTATCATCATCATCATCATCATCATCATCATCATCATCATCATCATCACCGTCTTCATCATCACCAGCATCAACATCTACATCATCATCAATCTTCCTGTCCTCCTTTTCCCTCCTCCCCTTCTTCCTGATTCGGGCTGCTGGCATCAAGGTCGATCCTCCTGGTCCTCCTCCTCCTCCTCCTCCTCCCCGCCCTCCTGTTTCCCTTCCCACCATCCCCCCCGCCCTCCTCATCCTCCTGTACCTTCCCTCTTATCTCTTCCTGTTCTTGGGTTAAGGCTACTGGGCGGCGAGGGCATGATTTGCAAATCATATCTATGGACGTCTCAGGCGAAGGCGCGATCCTTGAGCAAATTCCAGAGACGTCTCTCTCTCTCTCTCTCTATCTCTTTTTGTTTCTCTCTCTCTCTCTCTTTCTCTCTCCCTCTCCCTTGAGGGGGAAGGAGAGGGGGAGAGATCGAGATTTATAATGCGTTGCAAGTAAGTCTGTCGTGGGAGCCGGTGCTGTTATAGCGGGGGGCCCAACAGCTCGAGATGTGTCTCGTCACGCCAGGAGCGAGAGCCGAGGGGGCTATGCCCGGCGAGGAGCGCATTGCGCCCTGGACAGGGGAGGATCAAACGTAGCATAGTTCACGATTGTAAGTTCCATCACCTCAAACGTGCGCTTGCTCTTCGTGGCCCTCGTGTGGTCCAACGCGGATGCCCCCCAGGCCCTCGTCTTTCGCCCCCCTCTTCTACAGTCGGCCCGGATTAGTAGGTCGGCCCTGCCAAATCAAGGGTGCCCTCGTGTCCTGTGTCTCGCGACCTATGCCTCCTGCATTCCTATGGCAATGTGGCCCTCGGAAGGGTCGTTTGTCCTCTCGCGTGTCCTGTCCAATGAAGTCCGACTGTATGAGCGTGACCCCTCTGGGGGCCTTCTTTTTGGTGCTACTGGCCCCTGGGATGGAACCGACGGGTACTACAAGTAGGTCGAACGGGCGGACCCTCATGTCGGGGAAACGTAAGACTCGAGTATGCTGGAACTCGGGTTTGCCGACTTTTTTTGGCAAGGGCGTCTTGAATTTTGACGGTCCTGTTCTCGTGGGATGTTTGTAGCGGGAGCTCGCGTCGAATTTCAGATCGGGTCTCGTCATTTTTACGATGGCCCCGTCAGGCCAAGCCGAGTCCCATGTACCCGAGTCTCACGTCTCCCCCATGGGCGTGTTTCTTTATCGCTTGGGGCACAATGGGCATTGCGGCCCCCGGCCCCCTCCCCCCCCCCCCTACATCGTAGCGCCCCTCCCCCCCAGTGCGCATCAGGTACTGCCGCCGTGCGCACGGCGGGGGGGGGGGGAGGCGTTACATTATGCCCTCCCCGCCCCCCCCCCCCTCCCCCACCCCCCCCATAATGCCCATGATCGCCGAAAAGGAGGAGACGCGCTCCACCGTGGGCAGGTCGGGCGGGCGGGCCCCGATGGGCGCGTCGGGCGGGCGGGCCCCGACGGGCGGGCGGGGTGGGCGGTCCCCGGCGGGCGGGGCGGGCAGGCGGGCCCGCGTGGCGGGGCTGCGCGGGCGGGCCCCAGGCAGGGCGGGGGCGGGCGGGCGGGCCGTGTCCGGCGGGCCCGGCGGGCCGGGCATCAAGCCGCGGTTCATTTGGGGATCGTTTGTTTTTAGGCATTCTTTTGCCGATCGGCGCGGGCCCTCGCCCCCTCCCCCCCCCTCCCCCCCCCCCCCCCTAGGGATTTTTGTTCTTGGCTGCCTCGGGGCGTCCGCTTCGAGCGGGTGGAGGCTCCCCCAGGGGCGGCGCTCCCGCAGGCAGCCTCCATTGAGCAGAGGTCTGGAGCCAGACCCCCCCTCCCCCCCTTGCCGTCCAGTGTGGAACCGCCGAATTGAGAAACGCTCGCCTGTGCGACCGACTTGTCTAGATGGTTTGGGCGATTGCGCGATTCCTCAGCAGGATCGGAGGATTTCCGGGCGAGGGCTCGGATCTCTCCCGAGCGGGGAGCACGGATGCCCCGAGCCATTTCTCAGGAAGGCTCGGGCGAGAGCGCGGTCCTTGAGCGAGCTGCACGGAGGTCTCGATCGAGGGCGCGTATCCGGAAGGAAGCGTGAGCAAGTGTCGGGCGGGAGCCATGGTTGTTGTCGCAGCAGGGGGTAGCATGCCGCTCCTTAAACAACAACGAGTAACAGGATGCGAACGTCGGGCGGTGCATTTATTCTGAAAAGTGCCAGGGTGCCCTAGGTTACGTCACAAGGAAAACCAAGTCTTCCTAATCATACAAGGTTCAGAGCTATCGTTCGTGATCGCCCTGGGTTCATGGCGTGGCAATGCTTTGCGCGAGCCACCAGTCATCGAGAACAAAGTAACCCCTCACCCCAATAACACGATGAAGACGTGGCCTCACTTAGGTCCCCGTCGTCGCATTAGGGATACAGATGAGGGCGGTTTGGTATGATACATCTGCAGATCTATACCCTCTGTCCCTCATATTTTTGGCCCTTTAAACGCAGGCCCCAGGGTAGGGGTACTTGTTTTGTTTATCAGCTAGGGAGCCGCCTCGCCCGTGGTGCCCTGCGCTTCTTTGCAGGCAGCCACTGAGCAGCCACAGAAGCCCTGGGCGATTTTCAGGGTCGGGTTTGTTGCGACGGCTTCTTGCGAGGGGATCAGCAAGACATTCGAGGCGCTGACATGAAGAACATCAGGAGGGGAAGAAACACACAGGCACAAGTCATCGTCGATTCCCAAGGAAATATGGGAAACTATGGGCAGTGGGGGGGAAGACAGAAACCCAGAAAATATGGGAACATATGGGAAACCTGTTATTTGTGTGTATTTATTTGTGTGTCCCAGAGCCCCTTCATCTTTTGGGGCCAAGAAGCGCCTTCGTTTTATGCTGCTCCAACCTACTTGTGTTTTGACCACCGGGAAGAATTTCGAGCACCAAGCTGGAGGTTTTTTCACGTGTCGGGCCCTGGGAGGCAATGCTCGTTCGACACCTGTTCGATGCTTCTCTGGGTGCTCGAACGTGTTTCTGGGACATGATCCTGAACTACGATGGGAGCAACGGAAGCTTCGCTTCTTATCTGGCTTTCCTTACAGTAGGCAACCTGGTTGAGTCGATCCTCATCCCCTGCTCAATGCCCGCCCAGATCGCCACCATCCCACCACCCTGGTTGGGCATGTGCCCCTCGAAACTCGAAGGGAGCAGCCCGTATATCCCCCTCTAGGGGGGGGATCCATCGGCCAGTGCGGCCCAGGCCACGCCCGTGGGGGGAGGGATCGGTCGAGCGCTCTCCGCGCAGCAGCCGGCAGCCGCCGCCCGCAGAAGCCCTCCTCCGCCCTCCTCGAGGTGTGGAGCGTGCGGCTGGCCGACGGCGGCGCCTTCGTGGTGCTGCTGAACCGCAACGCGGAGGGCTCGCAGCCGCTGGGCGTTCCGGTGACCGGGGCAGGGCGCGCGGCGGCTCGACCACCGACCAGGCCTGATGGGCCTGTTTTCCACCACCACCACCATAAGTTGAAGGGGGAGGGGGTCCTCCTCCTCCTCCTCCTCCTCCTCCTCCTCCTCGTTCTCCCCCTCCTCCTCCTCCTCCTCCTCCTCCTCCTCCATCTCGTTCTCCCCCTCCTCCTCCTCCTCCTCCTCGTCATCCCCCTCCTCCTCCTCTCCTCCTCCTCCCCCTCCTCCTCCTCCTCCTCCTCTCCTCCTCCTCCTCCTCCTCCTTCTCCTCTTTCCCCCCTCCAACTTATGGTGGTGGTGGTGGTGGTGGTGGAAAACGGGCCCATCAAAGCCGACGCGATTGGCAGCCGACCGAACCGAGCCGCGCACACGGTTGGTTGTCGAGAGCTCCTCTGGGCACGGTCGCGAGGCCTTTGAGCGCGCGAAGGCTGGATTCGGACGGGGGGGGGACTCGCACGGGGAGCCTCGGAGGAGGATCGGGCCGGACGAAAGGAGGGGATTGGGAACGGGGGGGGCTGCGAAATTTGCTGCATGCAGCTGGTTTCGGCCCCTACCGAGGGGCCCATTCCTCGATACATAGCCGCCTCCGGCGCTGGGAGGCGCCGGGAAAGTCAGCTACGTGAGCTGATTCTCAACCCCCCCCCTTGCTATCCCCCCCTTTCGCCCGACCCGAGAGGAGGCTCGACTCGGACGGGGACGGGGCTCGGAGAGGGGCCGGCAGGGGGAGGGGCGCGCGGACAGACGGCGAGGGGGGGAGCGGCAAGCCGGCTGCGCTCGCGCCACGTCTGACATCCGACGGCTCGTTTCGATTCCTCCGATCCGATTCGATTCGATGTCGGTTGTCTCCGATTCCGATTCGATTCGGTTTCGGATTCCGATTTGGGGATCCGATTTCCCAATGGAGGCCTAATAGCCAGCCGATGCCTGCCGATTCGACTTTCCCGACTCGGCTGCCAGTACACGTCGATCCGAGTCATGTCGATCGCCGATCCGACTTGCCGATTAGATTCTGGGCTCTCCTGCCATGGACCCACCGCTCAGGGACGGCCCCACCTAGACACGCTCGCGTCGTAAAGAAGTCACGGCGGGAGGTTTTGGGCTGTTTTCGGTCTCCAGGGACACTCGCGAGACACCAGGATCGTCGAAGAACGACTCGCGGGGTGAAACGCATGCCCTGGGGAACTGGTCGGGACCTCTAGGGACCCCGTACACGCTGGTCGTTAAAAGTAGGTATTTTTGGAGTCCCAGATCCCAATCTGCTCCAAGCGCCGTCTTACCTCAATAATCGGTATGCTTGTGTCGTGTTTTGCTATTCTCCGGGGGAGCCTGAACCCGATCTGCTTTGTCCGCCTTCCTGCATCATGTTTTGCGTCTGTTTCTTCCGACCGACGTGTCTCGGGCCGGACGAAAAAGGGGGGATTGGGAAAGGGTGGGATACGACATTTGCTGCATGCAGCTGGTTGCGGCCTCACCGAGGGGCCCAGTCCTCGATACATAGCCGCGTCCGGCGTCGGGAGGCGCCGGGGGAATCGGCTATACGTGAGCTGATTCTCACCCCCCCCCCTTTGCGATCCCCCCCTGTCGCCCGACCCGATTGTCTTGAGAAACACAAGGCATCGCACATATGGGTGCTCACTCCTGGTACGGTAGGTTTGCGTCGTGTCGACCAGCGGCGACCCCAGCGCGGGCGTTCAAGGTTGAACGCCGCCGGCGACCCAGAATCGATCGATGTTGAACGATCGGACGTTGCGGCAGCGGCCGATCGTTCAAGGTTGAACGATCCCTGCGGTGTCAAAAACCAACGCTGGGGTCGGCACGACACGAACCTGCCGTAGGCCAAGTCCTCTCTGTGAGAGCCCACCTCGCCCCTCGCTCCCAGGCGCCGGCAGGCGGCCAGGCGGGGGCCTCCGTGAGGAGGGGCTCGTCGCGGAAGGGCTCTCGTCGCGGTCAGGCCGCGCCCGCAGCGTCCGCCCCCAATCCGTCGATCTTTAGAGATTCGGAAGGCGCCCAACGTAGACTGGCTTCTGGGAATGCGAAGCAAATACTCCAGATTTCGTAGTAAAAAGGGAGGGGGTCTGGACCCTCCAAGACAAGCCATGTCTGACCCCCCCTCGTGGGAGAACCCTCCAAAACATCGTCCCCAGACCCCCCCCAGGCCCTCCAAGATAAAGAGACCCCCCCCGAAATGAGACCCCCCTCCCTTTATTACGAAATCTGGAGTACCACCTTACAGTCGGGCCAGATTAGTAGGTCGACCCTGCCGAATCAAGGGTGCCCTCGTGTCCCGAGTCTCGCGGCCCATGCTTCCTGCGTTCCTGTGGCAATGTGGCCCTCAGAAGGGTCTTGTGCTCTCTCGCGTGTCCTGTCCAATCAAGTCCGACTGTGCCTCCGTAGGTACTTCATGGACTCCCAGATGCCAGTCTGCTTTTCAGGCGCCTTCCTGCTTTGAGGATCGCGCGGTGGTCCCTCTGCCCTCCTCCTCAGGGGGCGGGCCAAGGTCCAATCTCCTCCTCACGTCTTCCCACTCCACCGCTCTGCCCAGTTCTTTTCTGACCGGCGTGTACCTCCGGCGGGGTTGGCGGGAGCCTTGAGACGGGGGTCATCAGTGCAAACGGGGGTCGGCCAGAGCGCCCGATCCTGCATGATCCTGCAGGGCCAGGGTCGCATTGACCCAGGCTTGGGTGCAGGATCCTGCAGGATCCTGTAGGATCCTTCGCATTGGACCCCGGCTTTGGTGCAGGATCTTGCAGGATCTTGCAGGAGTCTGCAAGGCCTGACTGACCCGGGTCTGGATTGACCCGGGTGAGAAGATCCCCGTTCCTCTATGGGCCATCTCGGAGAGTTTGGCCATGTCTGCTGGAGGAGGGCCATTGTACGTACAGATCCGCCTCGTTTCTCCCCCCGCCCCCCGCCCTTCCCTGGGGAGGAGGCGGGAAGGAGAGGAAAGGCCGTGGACTCGTTTCACAGTTTCCGTTCCTGACCTGGGGAGCCACTGTGCCATCTCGGGGGCCCCCTTGCGCCGTCCGGATGGGGCTCTTCGGTGCAAGCCTGAGGGGGGTCAGAAACAAACCCTGGCGCGCTCGACGCACCCCCCAGAGTCCCTCTCGATCTAGTCGGTCCGACTCGATCTCGGTCTCGGCCGGCCCGAACCGGTTCGATTCCGATGGATGCGGCCCGATGCTGGCACGGCGCTGATGTGCACGCTGGCGCGGCCGACACGCGGGGGGTCGACCCCCCACACTCAGGGGGTGGCGGGGGTCGACGCCAGAGCAGGTACATGTGCTGACGCCACACGTCGCAGAGCGCCTCGAGGGGGCGAGATAGCGCCTCGGAGCTCAGCTCTGCGAGCGCTTGCGGTGCCTCGGGCGTTGCCCCGCCCAGCTCCACCGGTCCATTTCGGCCCACCGCTGAGCGTGCCCCACCTCGAGGCTGCACCCACGGCCGCAGCTGGTGCGTCCGCATGCCGCCCGCCCGGCCCCCTCGGACCGCCCTTCACGCCGCCCGTGCCCCACGGAAGACTCCGCCCACGGCGCCAGCGGCCGCGCCCGCATGCCGCTTTCCCGCCCACGCCAGCACGGCCTGCCCTGCGCACCGTTCGTGCCCACCGGGGGGCTCCGGCGCCACAGCCCGGACTGCCCGCCCCACACCTCGCACCGTCCGTGTCCCGCTGGGAGCTCCGTAGCCATTTTGGCTCAAGACGGCCGATCCCCGCCGCGGCCCGCCGCTGGCCTTGACGTGAGGCCCCGCCTTCTGCCTCCCCACCTCTGTCAATTAAAGCTGTGCGCGGCCCGCTTAGCTTCGACCGGAAGAGGTGCGCTCTCGACCCGCAGACCAAAAAAGTCCCGCTGGGAGCTCCACCGACAGCGCCACGTCGGGGCTCAAGAGGTGGGGTCGATGCAGACGGGGGTCCGCCAGAGCGCCGGATCTCGCAGAATCTTGCAACGCAAGGGGTGTATTGACCCATCCTGCAGGATATTGCAAAGCCTGGCTGACCCGGGTTTGGATTGACCCCGGTCAGTAGATCCCCGACCACTGGTTTCTAGGGTCACACCTTGCTTGCCTCCAGGGTGCGCCTGGTTTCTTGAGTTTCAGTGGTTTTGCTGTGGAAAGCGTGACGCTCCCACGCCCAAACTCAAGGGACGTCCTGGGATCTCAGGGTTGGGTTTCCTGTGGAAGGTTTCTTCTGGACGGGCCGACGGGCCCCTACTCCGAGTTTATGAATAAGCGTCGGGGGGGCGTCACCCCCGCCGACAGACCCATATCGACCCCCGTCGGGGGTTTTTGCGGTCGGCCGCGTGCGCGCGCCGTCGTTCGCTGGCGTGGCGCGCCACGGCTTTTCTGTTGTCGAGAGCGTGGCGCCAGTGCGCGGCAGGGTGCGGACCGCATCCTCGAGATCTGCCCCTCCGGACGTCCAGCGTCGACTGCTCCAAAGTTTCTGAGGAGGACGAGGCAGCCTGAGGCAGGGCCTGGCGGCGTGGCGTGCCCCTCCGGCGAGCGACGGCGCGCGCACGCGGGGGGGCGACGGGTGGGGGGGCGAAGGAGCGTGCACGTTTCGTGCCCCTGCCTCCCTCCCCCCCCATTCATGATGGGCCCACTGTCCACCACCGCTGCCACAGGCGGGGCGGGAGAAAAGGGCTGATGGGGAGATTCCCTTCCTCCTCCTCCTCCTCCTCCTCCTCCTCCTCATCATCATCATCATCATCATTATCATCATCATCATCATCATCATCATCATCAGCATCATCATCAGCATCAGCATCAGCATCAGCATCAGCATCATCATCATCATCATCATCATCATCATCATCATCATCATCATCATCATCATCATCATCATCATCATAATCATCATCATCATCATCATCATCATCGTTCTCTTCGTCCTCCTCCTCCTCCTCCTCCTCCTCCTCATCCTCCTCCTCCTCCTCCTCCCTCTCCTGCCTATCGCGGTGGTGGTGTGGAGCGTGCCCTAGAATTCATCGCGCCCACCCCCGTGAAGCAGCGCCCAGCCTTGGCCGCGTGCCTCGGGGCGCCCGTCGACGCCGCCGAGGTCCGCCTCGGGCCGCGGCCGTCGCGCCGCACGCGGCGTGACCGGGTTCGTCGGCCCCCGGGCGTAAGGCAAAGTTGTCGCCGGCTCGGGCTCCCGTTCTCCTCCGGCCCCACCCTTCGCGCCCCACCCCCCGTCCTCCTGCCCTACCCCTCGTGCCCCCCCCCTCGTCCTCCCCTCCCGCCCCCCCCCCCTCGTGCCCCAGGCTGCCGTCCTCCTCCTGCCCCACCCCCCGCGTGCCCTCGAATCTGGGCCTCCC
This sequence comes from Prorocentrum cordatum, assembly GCA_963575745.1. Classification (NCBI taxonomy): domain Eukaryota; class Dinophyceae; order Prorocentrales; family Prorocentraceae; genus Prorocentrum; species Prorocentrum cordatum. The sequence continues at coordinate 55,387 of CAUYUJ010020956.1, read as the reverse complement.
AGGTGGGTCGGGGCAGATGGGGTCGGAGGATCGCACCGCATCGCCGATGCATCGCCGATGCGGCTCGATGTGGAGCCCGATTCGCTTCACGTCGACGTCGCCGATGCATCGCCGACATCCACGATGCGTCGCCGGCGCATCGGCGATGCATCAGCGATGCATTGCCGATCTGGCGCGTTCTTCCGACCCCATCTACTCGGACCCCATCTAGGAGGCCTCTATCGAAGGAGAGCAGGCCAGCAAAGCAAAACCACAGACTGGCTCTGAGCTCCGCTCGGATTTCTTGGATCGGCGCCGGGCCCCTGGCACGCTCCGTGCGCCAGGGAGGGGGCCCAGCGCAGATCCAAGGAATCCGCGCGGAGCTCTGAGAGTTGATGTTCATGCAATGTGTCACCAGCCTCGAATTGATCCCTACCCTTCAGACAGACACGCGACAAGGCGATGACAAGTCTGAGGGATGCGCCCTCAAAAACTGAGGGAATCCCTAAGATCGGCGTCGCAATGAGACGATGCCCAGCATAGGGATAGGGACATGTGCCAGGCTGGTAAACTTGTTCTTTCTCCGACCTCCTTTCAAGCAGTGGCGAAGCGGCCTGGCTCACCTATAGCCCTACCCAACAATGTTCTAAGAACCTTTTGTGGTTCCCACAAAATGTTCTTAGAATATTTCTGGCTGGGACTGTCTTGGTTTAACACCTCGGGTTAATGCTCTAAGAACATTGTTTTTGTTCTTAGAACATTTTTGGGTTCTAAGAGCATTTCGAGGCAGGACTATAGGAATGCCGGGACGGTCGGTCCCTGCTCAATCCTTTCCTCTCCCTCGGCCTGTGAGCACCCGAGCAGGCCCCCACCCCCGTCTCACAGGGCCCCCCCCCCAGGAGCACTGGGGCTGTGGTCCTGGCTCCCCGGGCACCGCCCGGGCCAGGCCTCTCGGAGGCCCGTGGGAGCTTGTGGAGCTCCCTTGGCCTCGGCCTCGCTCAGGCGTCTGTATGTTTTCTCGGCGAGGGCCGTCGAGGAGCATCCTCGACCCTGGGGCCAAAAAAACGCGCACGAAACCACCGACACATGCACGGGGAATTGGACGTCCGAGCGATTGGCAAGTGGCCGGGTTGTGCTTCCGCCCTTTCCCTCCTCCTTCCGCTCCCTCCTCCGCCTCAGGTCTGGCTCGAGCGCCTGCGCCTCCATATCGAGCCCCTGTGCACCAGTATCGAAGTGGGTTTCATATCTGGACGCCTGCGGCGGAACGCCGCCGCCGTGCTGGCGCAGCTGCGAGGCGTGTTCGGGACAGTCTGCTGCCAAGTTTTTTGCATGGCCGTCCAGGCCTCCTCCTCCTCCTCCTCCTCCTCCTCCTCCTCCTCCTCCCTCTCCTCCTCCTCCCTGTCCTCCTCCTCCTCCTCCTCCTCCTCCTCCTCCTCCTCCTCCTCCTCCTCCTCTTCCTCCTCCTCCTCCTCCTCCTCCTCCTCCTCCTCCTCCTCCTCCTCCTCCTCCTCCTCCTCCTCCCTCTCCTCTTTTGGCACCGCTTGGACGCGTGCATCTTTTCTCCCTCCGCGAGGACCACCGAGGAGCACCTCGGCCCACCCCGCGAAACATTTCAGGCGTACGGGGCCAAGAAATGCACGGGGAGTGGACGTCCGACCGATGGCAAGTCTTTGGATCTATAGGATTATGTCGGGCCTGTCCCTCTACAGGGGGAATCCTCAACATCATTACCCTGGCGACGTACCCAACCCTTGCGCATTGCGGGGCATAATTACATCATATTTGCTACAACGGGGGCGATGAGGTAACATGGGCACATGTGATTTTGCGAGCAGCAATCGAAAGGCTCGCAGGCCCTCGATCAAGATACACGGGCTACGCAAAAACAAATCACCCCCGTTGGCTGTGCCATGCGCCCGTTGCACCCAACGTATCCCTCAGCAGGTCTTGAGAGCCCCCGCGGCATACGTGTAGGCGCAACGTTATGGCCATTCCCCGGCAGATGGTCTGTTTCACAAGTCACCCCCGTTGGCTGTGCCATGCGCCCGTTGCGCCTAACGTATCCCACAGCAGCTCTCCAGAGCCCCCCAGGGACGGCGAGGTCTAGCTCAGGTCCCCGCGGTGCCTCACTCCGCTGGACCCACCAGCAGCCCTCGAAAGTGGCGACAGTGAAAGTGGCGACAGTGTCGCAGATCGCAGCCCCCCCAGGCACGGCGAGGTCTCGCTCAGGACCCCGCGGTGCCTCACTCCGCAGGACCGACCAGCAGCCCTCGAAAGTGGCGACAGCGTCGCAGATCGCAGCCCCCCAGGGACGGCGAGGTCTTGCTCAGGTCCCCGCGGTGCTCCAGCCCGCTGGACTCACCAGCAGCCCCCGAAAGTGGCGACAGCGTCGCAGATCGCAGCCCCCCAGGGACGGCGAGGTCTTGCTCAGGTCCCCGCGGTGCTCCAGCCCGCTGGACTCACCAGCAGCCCCCGAAAGTGGCGACAGTGTCGCAGATCGCAGCCCCCCAGGGACGGCGAGGTCTCGCTCAGGTCCCCGCGGTGCTCCAGCCCGCTGGACTCACCAGCAGCCCCCGAAAGTGGCCACAGCAGATCGCAGCCCCCCAGGGACGCAGATCGCAGCCCCCCAGGGACGGCGAGGTCTTGCTCAGGTCCCCGCGGTGCCTCACTCCGCTGGACCCACCAGCAGCCCTCGAACGTGGCGACAGTGTCGCAGATCGCAGCCCCCCCCAGGGATGGTGAAGTCTCGCTCAGGTCCCCGCGGTGCCCCACTCCGCTGGACCCACCAGCAACCTTCGAAAGTGGCGACGGTGTCGCAGATCGCAGCCCCCCAGGGACGGCGAGGTCTCGCTCAGGTCCCCGCGGTGCCTCACTCCGCAGGACCGACCAGCAGCCCTCGAAAGTGGCGACAGTGTCACAGATCGCAGCCCCTTGGCAAGCTGCACACACAAGAGGTACCGCAGCCAGGATGCACACACACACACACGAGGTACGCGCAAGGCAAGAGGAGACAAGACGGAAGCGGGAGACGGGAGGCGGGAGGAGGACGAGGAGGAGGAGGAGGAGGACTGGAGACCGCAGTGCTCTATTCAAAACGAATACCCAACCAAGGAGGGTTGGGAATAATCAAAGAACAGGCGGGGGGCGCTATTTTGATTATGTTTTGACTTTGGGGGTATTTTGTAAGCAGTTTTCATTTTTCGTTCAAAATTCCCCTGTAGGGGGACAGGCCCGACCTGACTATAGGGAGTCTTTAGGGAGCGATCGTTAGGGAGTCTGCGGGCCCCCCGCGCTCTGTGGGCCGCTGCGTGTCTGTGCGTAGGTGTTCTGTGGTCGGCGCGCGTGAGGGGCCTGCGCGGCGGCCGCCCCGCTCGCCTTTCGCCTGCAGGAGGGGGCAGACCCTGAGCGGACGCCGCCACTGCTGTCCTGGCCTGTGTGCCACCTGCTCGCCCGTGGAGGCCTGCCCCGCGGTGGCGCCAGGAAGGCAGGCAGGAGGGATCTGCACGCCTCCACCGCCCCCTGGCAGGGCCCAGGCCGGCCCCGGGCCCGAGAGCAGCGCGCAGGCCCCCCCCCCCCCCCCCGGGCTTGGACAGGGAGGCATCTGCGCCGCGGCCTTCGCCCAGGGCAGGCCCGGCCAGGGGCGGTGGCGATGCACATCCCTGCCCCTGCGGGGGGCAGGGGGCCATAGCGGGCCTTCGTGGCTGGGGCCACAACGGGCCAATCCTGCTTCTTTGCTGTTTGGGCCATAACGGGCGTCATGGACCCCGCCCCCCCCCATATCGTAACGCCCTCCCCCCCCCTCTCAGCGCGCCCGGGGCACCGCCGCCGTGCGCGACGGGATCCGCATAGGCGTCCGCACAGGAGTCCTCATAGGAGTCCAGTCCGCATTGGGAATCTCATGGGAATTTGCATAGGGATGCGCATGCGCATCCGCATATGTATCCTCATAGGGATCCGCGTGAGGATCCGCATAGGGATTCGCATAGAGATTCGCATGACGATGCGCATGGGCATCCGCATAGGCATCCGCATCGGGATCCGCATGAGCATCCGCATAGGGATCCGCACATGAATTCGCATATGGATCCGAACTTGTGACTGTGTGTTCCCGGTGAAGGCTCTTCCTCCTCCTGCTCCTCCTCCGCTTACTCCTCCTCCTCCCCATGTCGCGTCCTCCCCTCCCCCTCCGCATCTTCCTCCTCCTCCGTATCGCCCTCCTACTCCAGGCGCTGTGGTGCACGCAGGGCAGGAACAAATAATAGCCACAATCGAGTCACATATTGAATTTGTTTGTTGCATTTGATCCCGTCGGGACACCACAGGGTCCTAGAGGAGCACACAGGATTTGTGGTGCGCACAGGCAGTGTGGTACAGACAGATGGTGCTAAACTGGTCGTGGCTCGTGGCCCCTGGTCGTGGCTCGTGCCCACAGACACGGTGGTGCACACGGACGCGCTAACATTTTACCCCCCTACCACTTCTCCCCATTCCTATTCATTCCGACTTGGCCCCTACTACTCGTGCCAGCATCATGTGAAACGTCCGAACCTCGCAACAAGGCCAATATGCGCGCGGGCGCTATGGTGGCGCCAGGACAGCACGGCGTCGCTGTCGTCGTCGTCGTCGTCGTCGTCGTCGTCGCCGTCGCTCGTCGTCGCTCGTCGTCGCTCGTCGTCGTCGTTGTCGCTCGTCGCTCGTCGCTCATCGTCGTCGTGCGCGCGGACGCTGCTTTGGCGCCGGAACCACACGGCGGGAGGGGGGTCGTTACATTGTCCCCCCCCCCACCCTCCCCATAACGCCCGCCATCGCCGCGAAGAAAGATTCGCGCCGCAAGATATTGCAATACCATATCCCGATGCCGATCCCAAGGCTTCCCCCCGCCGACGCATCCCCAAAATCGTCATCGCCTTTCGGCTTGTCGCTCTGAGGGATACGGGGTAAGCCCGAGGCTGGTGAGCCCCGCCGAGAGTCCTGCCAGGTTCGTCCCAGCGCGCCCCAGTCGTGCCCTGGGGGCCGGCCTCTCCCCCACATCCAAAGTAGGGTTCTCGCTTTCTCGGCACACCCCCCGCGCAGCCCTCACACACCTCACCTCACGCCCCCTCTCTTCCGCACCATGTTGGCACACTCGCCATCGCCATCATTGTCATCATGATCATCTGGCATCATCACCGCCATCATCACACTATGTTTTCGCACTCACCATCACAACACCATCATCACCCCTCGCCATTAACATCATCATTATCACATTATCCACATCATGATCAGCATCATCATCACTATATCCATCATGTTTATCTTCATCTTCTTCGTCTTCTTCATCATCACTCACATACATTCGTCTTAGGAAGTCTCAGACGGGAGCCTCGTCTGTGAGTGAACTGCGAGGAGGTCTCAGGTGCGAGCCCCTTCCCTGTGGGGCCCACAGGTCATGTTGCCAATGCAGGCCGTCGGAACCCTGCAGCCGCCGCCACTTTTCAGCCCCTCCGTCCCGAACATGGCGGGATGGCGAGGCATCCTCGGAGCTTCTCCTGCGGGGTCCTGCCGCAGGAGTGCTTCGCCCGAGAGCCCTGGCCCGACGGCCGCCCGGGGCCCGTGGAGGCTGCCCCGGCGGCCGAACGTGTCCCCGATCCGGCCGCTCCCTCCTCCTCCTCCTCCTCCTCCTCCTCCTCCTCCTCCTCCTCGTCCTCCTCGTCCTCCTCGTCTTCCTCCTCCTCCTCCGCCTCCTCCTCCTCCTCCTCTTCCTCCTCCTCCTCATCCTCCTCCTCCTGACCTTCGGGGGCGGCAAACCGGGGGGTGATGACGACGGGGGGGTGGATATCATGCCGCGGGCCATGAGATGCCCCCAGATCTCCTGGCGCCTCTTCTTTCATTTCATCGCGTCCCCGCCCCCCCCCCCCCCTGGGCCGCGCACGTGCCGCCAGCCATGCTTTCCCCCCCCCTCTTGGACGCCCCCCTCCTGGCCGCCCCCGAGATCTGTGGGCACCTGGAAACATCGGCGGCGCGCGAGGGGGGTGAGCGAGAAGGGGGAGGCCTTCTCAGAGGGCGGCGGGACTTCTCGGAGGGCCTCCGGCCTTCCGCGGGAGGCTCCCCGTGTCTTCCGGGAAGGACTCCGAGCACTGTTGAAAAGGCCGGGAGGCTTCCGAGCCCTCGGAGAGTCGGCTAGACGTAAGAGTGACCTTTCGCCGGAGTGACCAGATGGGGACGTAGACTGGCTCGGGGATAGGTTTTTACGTCGGGTGCCACTTGTTAGCCCTCCTGGCAGGTCGGGGAGGTCCGGGCAGGTTCCTGCACGGCCGAGCCGTCCCTCCTGCTGGCTCCAGGCGGCCTCCCCGGGCCGCGCCCCTCGGCGAGCCCCGCGCGCGCCCGCGGGGGGGAGGGCCCTCGGCGATGCCGGCATGGCTGAAAACGGAGCAGCAGCAGCTGCTTGCGCGCCCAGGCTTGGTCCCCCCGCGGCCCCCCAAAAGTCGCGCACCAAACGTCACTTGTACCCAGGGTCACTCTTGCGTATACGGTAGGTTTGCGTCGTGTCGACCAGCGGCGACCCCAGCGCGGACGTTCAAGGTTGAACGCCGCCGGCGACCCAGAATCGATCGATGTTGAACGATCGGACGTTGCGGCAGCGGCCGATCGTTCAAGGTTGAACGATCCCTGCGGTGTCAAAAACCAACGCTGGGGTCGGCACGACACGAACCTGCCGTAGCCGAGAGAGGGCCTGCCCCTTCTCTCGCTTCCCTGGGCGCCGCCGCCGAAGGAGAGGCGCGGGAGCCCCGCGGGGCGGCCCGCCAGGCACGCCTCGTGGCGCCGAGATCGCAGAGCGGACGTCGCTCGGAGAACACTCGGGGGAGCGTAAGACCCGGGTTTGCCAGGACTCGGGTTCGCCGTTTTTTGACGACCGCGCCTCGGATTTTGACGAGGAGGAGTTTCGTGGGATGTCTGCAGCGGGAGGCCTCGTCAAAATGCAGGCTCGGCCTCGTCATTTTTTTGACGACCTCGTCGGGGATTTCCGAGTCCCCTGTACCCAGGTCTTACGTCCCCCTGAAACAATGGGATGGGCCCAGGTTGTCCTGGAGAATTTTTGTTCCGGCGTTCGAGGTGTGTGTTCTCGCGGTTTTTGTTGGGGGCCGCAGGGGAATACTGCCACGGATGCACGTGGAGTGCATTGCGTTTCCCGCCCGCCTCTGTGTTTTTTTTTGCATCCACACGCGCAAGTCCGCTGCAGCACGTCTGCAAGGTCGGTGCAGTGACACGTCCAAGCGCGCCCCAGTCGTGCCACGGGGCGCGGCGTCGGATTCCGCCGGCGATGCCCCGGCCCGCGCACCTCCCGTGGGTGCTGGCGGCCTGCTCGGCGGTTGCGGGCGGGCTCCAGCAGGCCCGTGTCGGGCTCGAGACGAAGACGACGACGACGACGACGACGACGACGACGACGACGACGACGACGACGACGACGACGACGACGACGACGACGACGACGACGCTTGGCTAACTTCAGACGGTGCTGGCGCTAGTCGTGACGTGTCCAGAGTGGGGGGGGGAGGGGCGTGGCCTGTCACGGTCGTTCTCGCGAGTTAGAAAATTCTTCGCCATGAGTCAAACGCGGTTCCTGAAGGTTTTCCCCATTTTCGGGCGGTCTGGTCCCTCCCTGGGCTCCGGGGCTGCCAGCAAAGCGATTCAGGACGAAGCGCTGGTCTTGTGGGAGGGCCCCAGGGCCTCAGGGTCTGTGTCCCTCACCTGCCGTTTGCTCAATGCCACAAAACAGGTGCCCGTGGCCCAGCGTGCTCCCAGGGTTGCCAAGGCTGCCCCCGACGGCCTCCAGGGCACCCCTCACGAGACCCAGAGGTGGAGGAGGAGGGGGAGGAGGAGGAGGAGGAGGAGGAGGAGGAGGAGGAGGAGGAGGAGGAGGACTTGGCCCAGGGCGGTCCAGGCCAGGGGCACAGTTGGCACTCCCTGGCCCGGGGGCGGCGCACAGCACCTGCCTCTGCGGCCTCGCGGCCTCGCCCGCGACTTCCGCGGGCGCGGGGCAGCTCTGCACGGGCCGCCCTGCGCGGAAGTCGTCCGTGGGGCATGCGTGGGGCCGCGCCCCCGTGGCCAGGCCGCGAGGGCACGGATCGGCGGCGAGACCCGGGGGGGACCCGGGGGGGGGGGGGGAGTGCGAGGTGGTATGGGCCTCTTCGGAGGGCGGCGGGGCTCCTCCGGCCGCCCTCGCGCCTTTCCGAGAGGCCCCCCGTGCCCTCGGATGCCCTCCGAGCCCTCTGCGGGGCCCCGCCCCCCTCGCGGCCTTCCCCCCCCCCCCCCCGGGGCTCGCTGCCCAGCGGGCGGCGGCGTGCCCGTCGCCCTCTCTTCTTGCTGCGCCGCGTTCGGCCCCCATGGCGCCGCTGGGTCGATCCGGCCGCGTCTCGGGCACGGGCCGCCGCCGACTGCGGGGGCCCATGCCAGGGAGCGCCCTGCTTGCCTCCAGGGTGCCCTGGGTTTCTTGGGCTCCGATGCCTTCGCCACGGAAAGCGTGACGCTCCCGCACCGAACATCCGTGGACGGTCCTGGGGCCGTCTCAGGGTGGGGCTTCTTGTGGAAGGTTTCTCGTGGACTGGCCTCCACCTGCAACCCAGCACCCACCAAACCACCCCAACCCAGCCCGAAGGCCTCAATTTGCCCTCCATCTCCAGTGGTGGGGGGGGGGGTCGGGGAACGTGGAACAGAACATACACACACATGGAACCCGTGCCCCCCCCCCCCCCCGAGATTCGGGTCCTCGGGTTGGGTTGGGGTGGTCCGGTAGGCAGTCAGTAAGGAGAGCTTATCGCCCGCGACAGGCGCTGGAGGCCCAGGACCTGAGCCCGAGGAAGGGGGCGCGCCACGGCCGGCACGGCGGCGCCGGCGAGGCGGCGGGCCACGCCCTGGGGGCCCTGCAGGTCGAGACGAATAGCTGATGGGCCAATGGTTCCACCACCACGACCATGGGCAGGACGGGGGAGAAGGGAGAGTGGGGAGGTCCTCCTCCTCCTCCTCCTCCGCCTCCTCCTCCTTCCTCTCCTACATATGGTAGTGGTGGTGGAGAATCGGCCCATCAAACAGCAGCGCCGGATCAAACGGCAGCGCCGGCCACGAGGACTCCAGCAAGCCCCAGCATGGAGGAAGAGAATACCGCGTACGTCAGCCACGCGCAGAGGGGGGCAGTCGGGGGCAACAATAGGGGGGGATGGGCATAGGGGGGCACGCATCGACCCCCCATCGCCCATTGATCGCCGATGGAGGCCCGATAGCCCCACCCGGCCCAGGAAGGTGCGAATTCACAATCGGGGACCTATCGCCCATCTATCGACAATGCATCGCCCATTACAGATTGATGTATCCCCCCTATGCCCATCCCCCCCTATCGTTGCCCCTCAGGCAGGAGGAGGGGGGGAGGCTTCTTAGAAGCACCCCTGCCTCTTAGAAGGCGCGGGCCTTGTCTATAGGTGTACGGTGTAAGGCCGGCGCCTTCTAAGGAGCAGCCTCTTTTTAAGAAGCCTTCCCCCCACCCGTACCCCCCTGTGCGCGCCACCAAGTACGGCAGGCTCGCTGCCGGTGTTCAACGCTGAGCGCCGCCGGCGACCCAGAAGCGGTCGATGTTGGACGATCTGACGTCTCGGAAACGGCCGACCGTGAAGTTCAAGGTTGAACAACCCCCCCGATGCCGGGAACCAGCGCTGAAGTCAGCACGACACGAACCAGCCGTGAATGTAAATCGTCGGAGCTCCGCGAGGTTTTCTCTTGGACCGGACGCCGGGACCCTCGGCGGCGCCTCCGGCGTCGCCCCTGGCGCGCTCCAGCGTCGCCAGAGAGGAGGTGCCCAGCGCCGACCTACGAAATTTCCGCGGGGCTCCGACGATTTTGCGTTTACGTCAGAGTGAGGGGGCCGAACGTCAGAGGAGGAAAAGGTACCCATACCTCTACTCTTCCCTCGTTTTCCCCGTTTTGTGCCTCCTGGGCGGCCCTCGTCGCCACCACTGGATTCGCCTCAAAATCCTGGTCAGAACGCACCCCAGGAGAGGTCCGGGGAGTAGCGGTATCGGTACCTTCTGGTCTCCCCAGAACGGTCGTTCACTGTCCTTGGGCGCGTGGCTGAAGTGAGGTTTTGCTGTGGTGCGGATTATTCTTGTTTGTTGTTTGCTGTCGTCGTCTCGGCGACCTGGCCCGCGACCCGCCCGCGACCCACCCGCGACCCACCCGCGACACGCTCGCGACCCATCCGCGACCCGCCCGCGACCCATCCCGCAACCCGCCTGCGACCCACCCGCGACCCACCCGCGAGACATCCGCGACCCAGCCGCGACCCACCAACGACCCGCCCGCGACCCGGCACGAGATCCACCTGTGACCCACCCGCGACCCACCCGCGACCCACCCCGCGACCCACCCACAGTGCTTAATCGGCGCCTGCGGCGGGCTCGTTTTGTAGTTTGTAAAAACTAGGCGCCTGCGGCGAGCTTCTTCGGGGCCTTGCATGCTGCCGACCCGACGTCCCCGCCGCCCCCGCACTCTTATCCGCAACTGCGGGGCAAGTCCCTCTACAGGAGGAATATTCAAAAACAGTCCACAAATAGTATGGGGACGATTGTCTGCGTGTTTTGATGCATGTCTGAAGTATTTTTGACTACTTTTTCATTCTTCGTCCAAAATCCCCCCGTAGGGGGACAGGCCCGACCCAGTGCTACGTATGCAGTTTCCTCTTCTTCTGAAGCAGCAGAAAGCCGACAAGCACGCCGCGGACTACAACTACCAGGTCTCCGACTTCCAGATGGCCGGGTCCCAGGCCGGGTACCTCAATTTCATCAAGAAGTACCCCGCCACCCGCTCGCCGGGCCCCGCCGGGTTCCCGTACAAGTTCGACTGGATAGTCCACAGGAAGAGGGAGCTTGCGAACCTCAGCAAGGGCGAGGACCCATACGCTGTCTTCTCGTCGATGGAGATTCAGTTGGCCTGCGCCACATCCGCCAGTTCGATCGACCGCAGAATACATCGTTCATCGTGTGTAGTTTTGTATGGCCGAGTGTTCTCAGGGGCCTCTTGGGGGCTTCCTTGGAGAAGGGGGAAGAGAAGGAGGGGAGATTGAGGCCGAGGAGGAGGAGGAGGACAAGGAGGAGGAGGAGGAGGAGGAGGAGGAGGAGGAGGAGGAGGAGGAGTAAGAGGCGGATGTGCAGAAGGATGAGGGCGACGGGACGAGGATGCAGCAGCATGATGGCGATGAAGCGGACGGGAGAGGGGACTCCTGTGGTCACTCACTTTGCGGGTGTCATCTTGCCGCTCCTTCTTCCCCATCCCTTTTCAGTGCTCCTCGACCCTTTGATCGTAGTAGTTTCTTTCCTCTGCTTCAGCGTTTATCATGCCTGTTCCATTGCTTCTCCTTCACGTGCATGGGGTGCCTGTGACACCTGAGGTGTGTACGTTTCTTGCGTATGGGGAAGATGCGATGCTTGACCTAGTGGGGGTGTCTGGGGTGTCTGTGGTGCCATCACTACTTCCTGGGACACCGTATTGAGTGATGAAGGAGGATCCGTTGCCAGACGGAGATGCGCCCAATGATGTGGGCAACTCATCTTCTCCAACTCCTCCTCCTCCTCCTCCTCCTCCTTCTCCTCCTCATCCTCCTCCTCTTCCTCGTTCACCTCTCCTGCTTTTCCTCTTCATCCTCCTCCTCCTCCTCCTCCTCCTCCTCCTCCTCCTCGCCCCCCTTACCCCCCTCATGAGATGCTGCTCAAATCCATAGTAAGGGCGAGTACTCCCCTCGAGGGTACCCTTGCGTCCTCGTTCCTGGGAGTCCTCCTTCGCTGTTTTCGGCGGTTGACGTCTCAGGATGTTCTCGGGGATGCGACATGCAAGGGGTTTGCGTCCGTACCTTCTGTCCTGACTACAGACGTCGACTGTACATCAGTGTGCTATTGCATGTAGAATTTGGTTCAAGTGGGGCAGCTGCTTTGACCGCTCAGGCATCGCGGCTTTGATCTGAAGCGTTCGTTACCTCCCCGAGCGGATGGAAGAACATTGAACACAGTTTTCGGCGAGGTGGCAACAGATATGTCATTCAATTGTGTAGAGGTAAGTTGGTAGCTCTGCCGCGCACGGGCAGAAATCGCAGCAGGCCTCCCAATAGAAAAAGCAAACCTGTTCCGTCAGTGCGTGCTTCTTTCACTTCCAAAGGCGTTGTGTGCATCCATCGGTTCTGGATGGGGTCGAAGAAAATTGACGAGTTGCGTGCGGTGGCCGCGGCCTCCAAGCTTGGATTTCAGCAGATTGTGTGGACGCTGACTGGCAAGTGTGGTATTCAAGGGTTTCCAGGGCTCAGAGTGCAAAAACTATCTGGGATGAGGAACGCAATGCAGGTCAATTCTCCTGGGCCCCCCCCCCTCCTTTCCCACCCGCCCCTTCGATTGTATCGAGGACAATGGGGGGAGGAGGAAGGCCAAGAGGAGTGGATTCGTGTTGTTTTCCTCGTCCCATTACCAGTGTCATTTGTGAAAAATGCTCGCCGGTGGGCGAGGGCTGGGCTGCCCTATCAGGCCATCAAAGACGCAGCTCAGATGCAGATCATGCTTGTGAAAAGGCGGGTGGTTTCATGATTTCGACGTAGTGCCTCTGCAGCCGCCAGGAGCTGCGTGGAAGGCCGTCGCGACTGGCCTCGATGCGGTAGTCGCTAGCCACCTGTGCCGAGCCCGAGGGTTGCCCCTGAGTGGTAGCGTCGAACACTGGACAGACAGCAAAGCAAGCCGTGCTAACAACGTGAGGGCTCGTGGGGTTTGAGTGTCACGTGGAGCCCGCCCGTTGCTGGTCGATGCAAACGCACAGCGTTGGTGCTGACTGCCGCTCGCGATGCTCTGTTTGCGTATATGAATGCGTTCGCAGAGGCTTTCCGAGATCGTCCGATAGGCGTGGCCGCTGAGTTTTTGCCAGCTCTAGGAACCGGACCGCGCGCGCGGCCAATTACGTGGAAGGAGTGGATGCGGGGCACCGATGCAGTGATTGAGGCGGCGAACTCCATCGCTGCCAAGAACGGTGTCTTTGCTCCTTTCACGTTCAACCCGCACCCTCTGTGGCTGCGAACTGAACCTCATGAGACTGACACGAGGCACGTGTACAACGTTCCCCCCGCGTCGTACAACTTGGCGGCGCAACGCGCGTTGACATTGAATTTGTGGGGGCGCCAGTGGCCCCAGGAGCTACAGACGATCATGCTGACTAGGTTTCAGGGCGAAAAAAAACATCTCGTCGCCTTCACGCGCGCTCTTCCATGAGATCCGTGCCATGTTTCTAATGTGCAAGCCGCGTGCACATCGCACGCAACTCTTGCCATATCGCGCGCATCTCAGAGAGCACTACTACACCGGCAACATCCACGCCGCGCGCGTGCCATTAACATAAACATGTCTTGCACATCGCGTTTGCCACGAAAACAAATAGCATACACGACTTCGCCGGCCATGGGTTCTTGAGGCCGATCGGGCTCAATGAGCCTTCCAAGCCCATGGGCCCGATGAGGCTTCTAGGCGCAAGGCGTTCAATCGAACTCCTGGGCCCCATGGGCCTTGAGAGTCTGCAGAGTGCCTGGCCGCTGCTTCCGATCCCAGTTCGTCCCGCGAAGCTCCTGGTAGACGAAGTAGGTTAGGACGTCGTCGAGCAGTTTACTTGGGCATGGGCTTCCTAGTCCCCGTCGTCTAAGCAATTCCTCCTCCTCCCTCCTCCTCCCCCATCCTCCCTCCTCCTCCTCCTCCTCTTCCTCCCCCTCCTCCTCCTCCTCCTCCTCCTCCTCTTCCTCCTCCTCCTCCTCCTCCTCCTCCTCCTCCTCCTCCTCCTCTGCCTCCTCCGATCCCAGCTCGTTCTACAGAGCCCTTGGCAGACGTACTACAAAGGAACGTCGTAGACCAGCTTACTTGGGCATGGGCTTTCGAATCCTCATCGCCCCCGCCTCCTTTTTTGTCCTCCTCCTCTTCCTCCTCCCACCCCCCTCTGTTTTCTCCGCCTCATCCGCCTCCTTATTTTCCATTTCCTCCTCATCATTATCCCCGCCTCTTCTTTCTCATGCAATGTCTTCCTCTTCTTACCTCCTTCTCCTCGTCTTCCTTCCTCAGGCCCACGGTGGCTGACTGCCCTGCTGCTTCTTTCGGTCGAGGTTCCCTCCACAGAGCCCCTGGCAGGCGTGCTAAACAGGAATGTCGTGGAACAGCTTACTTGGGCATGGTTTTTCGAGTCCCCATCGTTTTGCCATTTCCCCCTCCTCCTCCAGCTCCTGTTTCTCCTCCTCCTTTTCCTCCTCCTCTTCCTGCCTTCTCGTCTTCCCTCTTCCCTCCTCTTTTCCATCCTTTTCCTCCTCCTTCCTCCTCCCGCACCCCCATCATCTGGCTTCTTTCTTTGACGTCCTTCCTTCTCTTACCTCCTTCTCCTCGTTTTCCTTCCCCGGGCCCACGGTGGTTCACTTCCTTTCTGCTTATGCCGACCTTGGCTCGTCTTACAGAGCCTTTGGCAGACCAGACCACCTGACCACTTTACCACCGTACCACCGTACCACGTTACCACCTTACCACCTTACCACCTTACTACCTTACCACCTTACCACCTTACCACTTGACCACCTGACCACCTTACCACCTGACCACCTGACCACCTGACCACCTGATCACCTTACCACCTTACCACCTTACCACCTTACCACCTTACCACCTTACCACCGTACCACCTTACCACCTTACCACCTTACCACCTGACCACCTGACCACCTGACCACCTGACCACCTTACCACCTGTCTCGTTCCACGCCAGGTGAGTGACCACAGAGGTCCCTTCTGGCGGACGGAGGGCACAGGCAGGGAGAGTGGAGGGGGAAGGGGGTCAGAAGCAAAGGTTTGCGACTACGGTTAGGATGCTCCAACATACTTTAGCTTTCATAACCAAAGCAAATTTCGAGCACCAAAAAAGTACCGAAACTGATGGATTTTCACGTGTCGGGCCGTGCGAGGCGATACTCGTTCGACACTGTTTCGATACTTCTCTGGGTGCTCAGATTCATTTGGGATGTGGTCCTAAGTAGGATGGGAGCAACCGAACCTTATCTCTGCGGGTCCAGTCGACGCTGGGGTACCAGACCCCTCTGCTGGGGCCCATTTGGCTGCAGGCGCCCTTCGAGGTCTGAGTCCCAGTTGATGTTTTTTTAGGAACGTCACCTGCACGGACAGGGTTCACATGAGCGATGGAAGAAGGAAAACAGTGAACGCCAGGTCGATTACGCCGACATTCGCGCGTAAGCTTGCCTCGTAAGATCGCGGGTAGGTGCCCTCGTTTCCAGTGTGGTTTGTCGCGCTGGCAGCCCGCATAAGCTACCGCGTAACGCCGCTATGTCTCCTTGCGTAAAGCGTGTTTTCGTCGCGCACATTTGGTTGCCTGCAAGGGGCAGAAGGGGACGTCTGGGGAGGATCAGCCACACGCAGAGAGGGGGTATGGGGGAAAGGTGAAGGCTTCTTAGAAGCACCCCTGATTTTAGAAGGCGCAGGCCTTGTCTATAGATGTAAGGCCAGCGCCTTCTTTGAAGCAGCCTCCCAAGAAGCCTTCCCCCCTCCCCCTTCCGCCGTCGGAGCGCCGCCAAGAGGAGGGGGGGGGCGGAGGAGCACGAGGGGGGGTTGGAGGAACAGCAAGCGCCACGAGGGCAGCATGGGCGGTTTGCAGAAGCGGAAGGTGCCCCTGCCTGCCTGCACGTGGAGCCCGCTATAGATGCCGGCGCATTGCGAACCAGGGCATCGCCAAGCCCAGCGAGAGGAGCTTGAGAATGAAGAATGCTTCGACCTCTCGGGCGGGCGGTCATGGGGGGGTGGACCTACATGGGGGGCGAAGACCATGGCCCTGAAGGGGCCATGTAGGGGCCCCATGCGGGCTCGAAAATGGGCCCCGAAGGGCCCCCTGAAGGCCCTTCTCGTCACACCCCCCGTTTAGGTCAACCCCCCATTACCCCCCTTACCACCCGCCCGATCGGCTCCGGGGACGCCCTGACCCCGGGGCAGCCCAGCACCCAGGTCGGCCAGGGCCCTGTCGCCAAGCCTGGCCGGCCGCCCCGCAGCTCCCGGAGCGGGGCCCCAGCGGCGAGCAAGCTGGCCCCGCGTGGCTCCCAAGCCCGGGTGCAGCCAGAGGGGCTGGCTGGCCCCCGTCAGCGCCGACCCACGTTGCGTGGGCCCCGACGGCCCACGGCTGCTGTTTTCTCGAGCGTCCGCCGTCCTGGTTTTTGTTGAAGTCCCCGTTTCCGGGCCCCGTTCACGGGGCCCGAGCTCTCTTGGGTCCTCGCTGAGCCTTTGGAAGCCTTGTCGAAGCCACGTGGAGCCGAGAAGCCGAAACCGCCATAAGGAAGCATTTTTTGTGCACCGCAGGGGTTCGGTAATTGTGGCCGTCTGGGGCCTCTGTTGTAAGCTATAGGCTATTCGGGCCTCCCGGGTGATGTTTTTTTGTCGGCACGTTGTTTGGAGGGTCGGTGCTTTTTGTTGAGGGGACAAAAAACGGGGACGCATTGGGAGCGTCGCTGACGCCCAGGGCCTCAAGAGTGAGGACGAGGATGGGAAGGAGGAGGAGGAGGAAACGGAGGAGCATATGTTAAAGCATGCAGCAGCGGCAACTGGGGAAGCATGTATCACAGAGGTAAGATCAGACCGTCGTTGTTACTGGCGCCGTTTGGCTCAAGTATTTAACGTTCGGAAGTCTGACCCATCCGAGCGTCGTGTGAAAACAAACGCGCGCTACTACGCTGAATCGTTTTTTGGGAGATTTTCCATGATAGCGGAACGTCGGTTGCAATGGCAGGAGCTGGATTCGCTGTTTTTACCCCAAGCCCGCAGGGCCAACCCAGTGAACTCCGTGTACCCGCGGATCTAGAGGCTTGGATTAAACTGGATGCCCAGAGATTCATGGATGTGTGCGTGTGTGTCGTCAGCGGTTGATCGTCGTTGGTTATATGAAAACGGCGATGCGTGCCACACACGAAGGCACAGACATGTCATTAGCGACCATCCTGCCACGGACAATAAGGAGGTTTCCCCGCAGGATGCCTTCGAGCCGCTCCAGATGCAGCAGAAGATGAATACCATGTTGATGAGCGTCGTTCATCGAAACTCGGTGGTGGTGAGAGAAACGCGCAGTCTTTACCGACGTGTCGGCAGCATGGCTGCGAGCACGAGCGCGCATGGTGCAATGTTGAGGGATCTGTTCAACTGAAGCGATGCCCTTCACAAGGGCGGAAGAAAAGGAGGAGGCGGCAACAGTCATTCCATCAGCGAGTTCAAGGATCTACAGAACCGTGACGCTTTTACCAGTGACAGAGTTAAGTTCAGAGAGCGGAGCGACAAGTTATTTAATGCCCTGGCACAAGTGCAGCTCATTCATTGATGAGCAGGTAGGTCCTCCAATCGGGAATTGGAAACAATGGGCGGAATCATCCCCGAGGGAGATTCAAAGGATTTGTAGCGAATTTTGAATGGGCGAGTAACGCAAGACAAGTATCTGGAGGGCGCAGCCAGACAGCTGCGGGTCGATGGCGATGGGCAGTTTTTGAATTTACCGACGAAGACATGAACAAACTCGACGAGGATCTCGGGCACGTCTTTCACGAAAAACTCGTGGGATCAGACGCGCGCGGCAATCTCCTGGGATCAACAGACGGTGACTTGCCGCATATTAGAATCTCTACAAGTATCACTCGGCAGTCACTGGAGTTACGCCGGCGCAAAAAGGTTTTTCAGACGACGAATCCCGAGCGCCCTAAGCGAGTTAGAGAAGTGCCTGGCAAACTGGAAGACTGGGGTACTTCAGTGCAAGCGTTGGAAACAAATTGAGGTGCGCCCGCATGGCCCCTGCCCTTCAGGGTTGCTGCCCTCCGCGCGATCATGGAACGTGCAATTGGCTGATTCGATGAAGTGCAGCGAGGGTTTTGCTGTGCGCCTGATGGTTGTCACGCGGACACTTGCCAGAAGCTTCGCGCTAAAGGTGAAGTCTGGGCCAGAATGATGGAGTCGGAGGCGGGCGCGGGGAAAAACAAAAAACGATGCCGCGGACGTGGGGGCGATTGATATTGGCTCGGACGGCTCCTGTTACAGCGCGAATTTTAGCACGAGGGTAGATGAGGGCAGCATCTGGTGGCCCGAAGACGGTCGCTGGCAATGTGAGACAGACCGCGAGAACGACGATGTGGACGCGGTTGCAAAATGCGGCGAATGTGGTCGCCCAGCCAAGGACTGTCGGGCAGCCGAGAGCTGAAACGGCAGAAGGAGAGGGGGCCAAGGGGCAAGAGGCACGGGAAGTTACCGAATCTCTCGGGCACCTACTTTGAGGGATAATGCGGCGGAAAAAATTAAAACCGAGGAGAAGGCGCTCATGGTGGTGATGGGTTCGTTCAGCATGCCGATCGCGAGTGTTACAAATGTGGCGGCAATGGGCGCATTGTTTGTAATGTCCGACGCTGGCCAACGGGTTGGAGCTGAGCGCCCGTGGGGACGTGAAGCTCAACGTGCTCGGGCAACCACGAGGGCGAGCTTTCGTGGGATTGACGAGCGAGGAGGATCGAACGGAAACGGCGGTGAGTTCTGGCCCCACACCGACCGCCGTTGACCGACTGAGCAATGGAGACAACCGCGGCACGAAGGAACATGCAGATTTCCACAATCGAAGCTTTGAGCGTGCGCAAATGTCACCATCGGTGCCGGCGGGAGCACGGCTGCGACCGTGGAGATCAATCGATTTACCGCTGTTCCGAGAATGGCGGCCGCAATTGCTCGCCTGCGGGTCGATGCGCGGGGCTCGTGGGGGCCGGGGGGGGCGCGCGGGGGGCTAGCGCGGCGCCGCAGAGTGGCGAAAAGGCCGAGGCGATCGTCGCCACCGTGGACTCCGGCGCAGGCAATGCTGCTCGATCTCCTAGGGCGGGCGCCCGCCTCCCCATTGAACCCGCCAGTGCGCGCCAGAACGGCTAACGTTGCAGCGCGGCGCGCGGGCCCGCGATCAGAAATTTCAATGCGAGAGAGGAGTGGGCGTCAGCATGCACGTTCAAGTGGCCGATTTTCAAGGGGCCCTGGGGTGGGTCCACGGGGGTGGCGGGGCCGGATAGCATTTGACCGCGATGATAATGGAAGGCCGCGCAGTTGCATAAAGCGCGCAGCCAGCGGCCAGAGAACGGCGACCCACGAAAGGCCCAGGCCCCCAAGAGCGACTGGGCGGGCGCCGCGCCGGCGCGCGAAGTTCCGCGGGGACAGGGGCCCAGGGATTTTGCGGGACCGCGATCCTTCGAGGCCGATCTCTGAGGCTGAACGGTCTGCCGCCCGTGAGACCCAAGACGCGGGCGGAACTAATGAAATTGGGGTGGTGACAGGCGAAAGTGGGGGCAGTGAATTGAGCGACGCAGAGGATGGGTTGATCGGCGAGCAGGCCGATTCACCCGGGAAAGTCCACTGCGGCGCGCGACCAAGTAAAGCAGAAGTGGGCGGGTCATAGCGCCGCGCATTGGCCTCGCCGCAGCCGGCCCCCCCTCCGCGTCGCGGGGCGGGCCGGGAGGCAAAGCCAGCGCGAGAAGCAGCGGGGGCAGGGGCGAGGGTTGCCAGTTGCACCGACGGCTTGCGCGCGTCACATTGGGGGGAATGGAGATGGGCGGGGCGGGGGATAGGAGGCCCACCTAATTTCAGCGACGCGCCGTAGAGACTCCGAGATAACATGGGGCCGCGCGGTGCGAAAGAGAGGCGCGGGCCCCAGCGCGGCGAAAGCAGCTTCCCATGATCGGCTTCGCTGGACACGGGGAGGTAATCCTCAGGGAGGTTGGGGAATCGTCGATTACTGCCTTCGAAGACGCTATTCAGCCTGCGGTATCTCGGAGACGGGTGTCATTTTGCCCAGTCGGTGATTCTCAGGCCAACGCCGATGTTGAGCGCGCTGTCCGTGCCGCGCAGGGTCATGTCAGAATATCGCGGGGCGCGCTAGGTGCCCAGCGCAAGACCGAGTTCGGCGATACACGTGCTACCATGGCTTGGCTGGTGGCATTTGCATCATCCTTGATTGACGCGTTCGCGGTCGGCGTCGACGGCGCGGCGGCGCGCGAAATGCGGCGGGCCCGCGCATTTTTCATTCCTCTCCGGACAGCGAGTGGCCCACCATGCTAAACATTTGCTTCGAGGAGAAGAACCTTTTTGCAGCCGCGCCTCCGCGGGGGGCCCGGAAACTATTCCTCTCAACGGCTACGACAGAGGGGGTGGGATTCAAGCTATGTGCGCTCGCGTCATATCTGACGTCCTACCCCCCCCACCCCTTACCATGGCGCTGATTTTCTCTATCCGCGGACGCGTGCCGTAGCGGACCTGTGGCTCCGCGCGCGCGTGCGTAGTGGGTGTTGGTGCGCGTGCGTGCGTGCGTGTGTGCGTGGTTGTGGTTGTGGTTGTGGTTGTGGTGGTGGTGGTGGTGGTGGTGGTGGTTTGGTGGTGGTGTGTGTGTGTGTGTGCGTGTGTGCGTGTGTGCGCGTGTGCTGTGGTGTGACGTGGTGTGGCGTCTTGGTGTCTTGATGGTGGGCCAGGTGCGTGCGTGCGTGATGGCGGTGGTGGTGGTGGCGGTGGTGGTGGTGTGTGTGTGTGTGTGTGTGCGTGCGTGTGTGTGTGTGTCTGTCTGTGTGCGTGTGTATGTGTGTGTGTGTGTGTGCGTGCGTGCGTGCGTGCGTGTGTGTCTGTGCGCGTGCGCGTGTGATGTGGTGTGACGCGGTGCAGCGTGGTGGTGGTGGGTGGGGTAGTGGGGTGGTGGTGGCGGCGCGCGCGCGTGCGTGCGTGCGTGCGTTGGTGAGTGTAAGTGGCGGTGGGCGGGGCGGGGCGCGGCGCGGTGGTGGCGGGCGGATGGGCGCGCGAGAAAGAGGCCCGCGCTGGGGCGAGAACGCCATCCTGAACGACGGAGGCAAAACACCGATCCGAAAATGAGAACCGCGCTGCAGCGGGAGCACGATTCGGAGCGAGCGGGGCCCGAAAATGAGGCCGGCGCCACAGCGAGAGCAGCAAAACCCAACTCCCGGGAATCTGCGCGCAAAAAAGCAGGACGCTGGGGGGGGGGGGGGGGCGAACGCTCCCAGCACGTCATCAGTGGAAGGAGGAGAGTAGTATTCATATGGGGTAATTGTTCATGCGGGTGAGCGGGGCCTCCAGCTGGGGTCGTCGATGGCTGGCGAGCTTGCTCCCACGCCCCCGCAAGACAGCTTGTTTCTGTCTCGCGCCCCGACGGGGGCTGCGAGCCAGGCGCGCGCGGCGGGCTGCTTCGCCGATGCGCGAAACCAGAGATGCCGCCAGCAAGTGGGCGGATTGCTGCATGGATTTCGCCGCGCGTGTTCAGGCACAAAACGGAAAGAACCAGGCCAACCGTGCACTTTTTTTTTGTTGGGCAGCCACATCGACCCCGATTGGTTCGCCGAAGTAAAGTAGGAGTTGTTAGGGTGGAAGTTCGAGCGAGGTCAGGGCGCGCGCGCGTGGGGGGGAACAATCGGGATAATCAACTGCGATTGCCGGTTGGACGCGCGACGGCTCGCGGCGCGAGGCTGATCGGAGGCGCGCGGAGATATTCGCGACGGAGTCGGACTGCATGAGAGCAACGCAGAAGCTGAGGTGCCAGGAGAGAGGTTGCCTGTGAGCGAAGGAGATGAGGAGGATTTGGTATCGGGCGTGGCCAATCAGTTCCAGGCAATGGCCGCGGGGGCAATTTACTTTGCCCAGGATCGATCGGGCATCCAGTTCTCGGTCAAAGAGTTGCCC
The DNA here is from genome assembly GCA_963575745.1 of Prorocentrum cordatum. Taxonomy (NCBI): domain Eukaryota; class Dinophyceae; order Prorocentrales; family Prorocentraceae; genus Prorocentrum; species Prorocentrum cordatum. The sequence continues at coordinate 33,644 of CAUYUJ010020956.1, read as the reverse complement.
ACAAGGTTGGCAAGGCCCGCGGTGGGCCCCTGGAAGAGTTTGACTCAACTTGGCAAGTGTCGCAAGTCGCACGATCGATCAGGTTGCCTTCATAAATACCGAGGGAAATGGAGAAAATTGGCGGCGCGGGCAGGCGCGGATTATGCTGGGCGTAAAAGAACGGGGAAGCCGATGAGTGGAAGAGTAGTGGCGCGGGGATCCCACCCGATTTAATCTTGGAGAACAACGCAAAACAATGGCGCGTTGCCATCTGGAGAGCCAGAGTATTTTGGCATTGTGAAGGGAGCGTGTGTTGGATTAGGGTTACAGTCAAGTCTCAATGACTTCGAGGTGGAATCCGCATCACCAAATATCGTTGTGCCACTGCTGCCAGAACGATGCGAACAGGAGAGGGTTAGGTAAAGTGAGGCATGCTAGGGCGCGCCAGCTGCGGCTGCAAAGAGAGTGAGGAGTGGAGACTTTAAGTGATGAAGGGCAGCGCCCATGAGAACGCATATGCATTATCCAAATTCGCGGGCAAGGGTGTCGCGAGCATGCATCTGGCCTGAACCCAGCAAACGGCGCGCGAGGCCAGGCTCAATATGGCGCCCTGCAGCGGAACGTTAGCAACTGCAGCGGTTTCGGCTAACTCAGGCTTGAACGAGGAGTTTTGTTCACGACTGCCACCTATTCCTTTTCCCTCTCCACCGGTTTGATTAACGATGGCACGGGGGGCGCTTCAAATCGCGGTGGACGGGCGTCTGGTTAACGCCTCGCCGTGTCGCGTCTTCTTCGCGCAGACCGTCAGCGAGGTGGGCCGCAACGTGCGCGAGTTCATCGCCTTCACCGCAGCCGCATGCACAAACGTTACCACTTTGACCTGAACTGCCAACGCGGCCATGGCGCATCGCGCCAACGACGTGGGTGCCACGCGCCAGCAGGCTGGGTCCGCGAACGACGAGATCGCAGAATAACCGGATCAGATGAGCAGGGACATCATGGATCCAACCCATGCCAACGAAGAATTCGTTCAATGGAGGAGAGCCCGGCGGTCCAGCGAATTGCAGTTACCGACGCCGGCGGTAGTTGAGGCCTCGCATCTGAACTTAAAAGGCCCAGGCGGGAGTCATCCTCGATGCTACTGCCGATAGGTTGAAAGAGGTTGCTGAATCGTTGCGCAGTCCATCCATTAAACGCCGCGCTGACTCGCCGACGGCCCCAGCAGGCGCGAGACAGGGCGGCGTGCAGCGACCGCCGTCGCGCAGCGAGATTGGCGCTCCACCTGCGCCACTGGTGGCCCCGACAACTCCGGCGGATCCGCGCCCAAAGGTGGCGGCGACGGCGGTGGGGGAATTATTGTTCAGGTTTTCGCTCCGCCCGCTCCGCCAGCGGCTCCGACCCCTCCAGCTGCTCCGAGTCCGAAAGTTACCGCGGGCCGCGGCAGCGGAGGGCCCGCCGGCCCCGAGGGAGCCCCCGCGCGCGGGGGGGCCGGGGGCGCCAGAGGGCCAGAACAACCAGCCCAGCCGGCTGAGGCGGCGACTGGTCGGGCGAGAGGCCGGTTGCCTGGGTCCGTGGAGGACCGCGTCGGAGACATCATGAAAGGTCTCGGCAATCGCTAGATTAACGAGGTGGACATGCTGGCCACCGCCATCGCCGGGGTGCCAAATGTTAACCCATTGTTTGCCCGCGCCAGGGTGTCGCGCAGCCTCGAGGCGGGGCGCGAGCATTGCGATCCCAATTGCCGTGCCGAGCCAGAGGGTTCCCCATTGGCTTGCCAGGTCAGTCAGGCGCTCTCGGCGTTATCGGCATTGTGAACGGCGTGGCGAAGCTGAGGTCGGGCCGTTCAAGCTTGGCGATGCGGTCGGCGACCGTGGCGACGTTTACCAGCGTCAGACGTTCGAGCGTGTCTGCGGCCGCCGCGCCCATGGGCCACTGCCGCGCGCAGTGTTCTGCGGTCCCCTCATCTGGGCGAGTCCCATCTGCGTTGCCGCGCATCGAAGCGTGAACGTTGGGCCGCCGAAGTTGCGCGCCCACAGTCGACGACGCCAGCTGGTCACCGCGGAGCCACATATCACGATGGGCTAAACGAGGCTTGGTTCCACGACGATTCAGCGCGAGCCGCTCAAGTGCACGTCCACGGGCTGCCCGACATGCATGACCTCGGTCTTGACAGTGTGCTGTCAACGTGGTTCGCGATCGTGGACGTCGGCGCTCTCGCCGAGGACTCCAGCGCCAACCGTTGCAAGATATCCACGGGCACGGTCGTGATAATATTAATTGCCGAGGAGTTGGCGCGAGCGTTCATGGAAGCGGTAGACTGACTCCACGTTTACTACAAGCAGCCTCTCATTTATTATTGCACGAGTCTCAGTGACCAAGGGATGCAGCTTAATTTGGAGCAGCGCCCCTTGGAGTGGCACTGCGCCCGGCTCGCCGGGAAACCGACCATTAAGAGCAAGCTGAGGGGGGTTAGCAGATTTTTTTTGCGCCGCAATTTATTGGGCAGGGCCCCCAAGCGCCGAGAGAGCCTTTCCTGGCAGGCATGTCTCACGTCTTACGATTTTGATCAGTGGCCGACTAACGGGCAGCAGCGTTTAGTTGACCCGCAGAGCGGGCGCGCTTACCTTCAGAACAAGCAAAGCAATACGACTCTGCCACCTGCGCCCCAGATCCGTCTTAGAGTCGGCGCGCATTGTCAGGCCGTTCCTGCCAAATCAAGGGTGCAGATGTGTCCTGCCCATCCCTTCTCATGTCCTGTGCATGTTCGGACTGAGGGTGCCCTTGTGTCCTGCGGCTGTTGGAGTCCATGTTGCCGTCGTGTCTTCTTGCGTGTCCTCTCCCACGCACTTCGACTGTGCTGGTCACCGTTGGGCACCTGCCACCCCCGCGCAGATTTTATTATTCTTCAGAGGGATTCGTGGCGCTGGATTAACAAGGGGGAACGGAGCCAGGTGCACGACGACACCTCGTGCATGAGCTATGCTCAGAGAGAGCGCCGCGGCCGACGTCACCGTTCGAGTACACCGGGTCGCCAGGCCGTGCAGAGACAGGCGGGAAAGGGCAGCTTCCCGGCTGCCGAGGCGCCATAAGATGTGTTTCGCGGTACCAGACCTCTCCCGCTTCTCTTTTACTACCTTGTCAGCGTGAGTGAGCGTGAATAGCCGTGTTTCACACGCGCGCGAACCGTGCTGATTGAGTTTTGGATAGCACTGGCACGTTACATAGCGAAAGCAGACATCATCATTAACGCTAGATCTCCGTATGACGTTTCAGTCTAATGTGTCTTTCCGTGCTGCGCACGCCCGAGGTTACAGGCACTCCAGTTGGCCCTGAAGATGCGCTGTCGCAGGAATTCAGGCCGTTCATGAAAGCCCCATCTTCGCCATATTATAACAGTCGCATTTTCCCCGTTGCTTGGGCGGCTGTGTCCGCCGATTGGGGCGGTGGCAATTGGGGAAGCAGGAACCGCAGAGGTAAGGTCAGACGCTCGGTGTTGACAACGCCGCTTGGCTCAAACTTGATCCAACGCCGCTTGGCGACGCCATCGTCCAAAAATCTGATTTATCCAAGCGTGGTGTGAGACCAAGCGCGCTCGCGCTACTACGCAGAATCCTGCTGGACATCTTGCAATTATGCTGGAGGAGGAGGAAGAGAAAGTGTCAGAGTTCGCGGAGAGAGTCGGAGGAAACATACGCGTGACAAGGATAATAATAATAATATAACGCGAAAGAGAGGGAAAGAGAGAGAGAGAGGCACGGAAAGGGAGGGGGAGAGAGAGGGTGTTCAGAGAAGAAGCACAGAGAGAGAGAGAGAGAGAGGGAGAGAAACAGAGAGAGGGAGAAACAAGGACGGGGAGCACATGGGATAGTTTTACACTGGTGTTGGGGCGCGTCCTGCGGTTCCACCGCCATTGCTGCCATGTTTGGCCGTCCTGTGGTTCGTTCGGTTTTTTTTTGTGGCGCCCTGCGCCGTCCAGCCCTTTTTCGGGGCCTTTTGTCAGTCCGTCCCGGGAAGTCCTGTCGGCATGTTTTGGCCATCCTGAAGCCCTCAGAAGGAAACAGAAGACGGATAAGAACAATACGAATACTCATAAGACACATAAATATAGTGATATGGATAAACAAAAGAAAAACCAGAAACACAAGAAAGCGAGAAACTGATATGAAGAAACCAAACGCCCGAACGTCACGGCAACTTTGACGATTCTGCTTGTCTGGGATCTCCCATGGGTCCTTTTGCAGCCTTGATGGAGGCCTCTCCTGCGCGTGTTGGGGCGTTGTTTTCGTGGGGCATCCTGCGTGCCTGCGTCGCCCTGCAGACCTCTCGGAGCGCCGACGCCGCGACGTCCCGTGGCCCTCAAGTGGGCCACCTCGGACGCCCCGGGCCGTGTCGACGTTCCTTCTCGCCCACCCGCCTGTTTCCCCAAACCACCTGGACCTCGCCCCCCCCCCCCCCCCCGCGGCGAGTTTCGGGCAGGGTCCCCACGCCAGCAGCCCCACGGGGGCGACGAATTCACACCGTGCCAGCAATGTTGAAAGTTCTGGAGACCAGGTGGCCCCACAGCAAGAAGAACCGCGTCGCCTACTTCACGGGAGACATGATGCTGAGCAGGCTGGACAAGAATTTCGGGAAGGGCACTTATGACAGACTGAGGAAAGCCTTCCCCGGCGGCATCTGGTGGCAAGCCTACGACCAGCGGCAGCCCGGTTTCAAGACCGCGCCAGATGGCCTGAACGGCATGTACCTACTGCCTGTTTGGGACGTTGCCGAAAAGGCCATCAACTCTGCAACCTTGGAGGGCAAGACGAAGGGCGTGCTGGCCGCCTGGGGCAAGTTCCATCCCAACTTGGACGCCATGGTCCCCGCGCGCACCAAGCTGCATGCGTGGGTCGGCACGCCAGGGTCGATCGCCGCTGGTGTGGAGCATGCCTCCTTCGAGCCGAGGGACTACTGGACGGAACTTGCCAAGTACCGGTTCACGATCTCCCCGCGCGGAGGGGGCATCCAGTCGCCGAAGAATGACGAGGCGCTGCTGGTGCTCACCATCCCCATCTCCACCCGCGAGGGCTCCACCAGGGGCTTCAAGACGGAGCCGGCCTTTGACGACCTTAAGAAGCTTGGCTGGCCCATGGTGGTGCTGGACGAGTGGTCGTCGGGGGGGCTAGGACCAGAGCAAATCGTTCCAGAGCTGTAGGAACGCTCTGGAACGGCCGCGGCCTCCGAGGCATCCTCCAGAACCGACAGACCTGAGGGTTCCTTGTTTTATCCCAGTCCGATTGCAAAGGCCTTACGGCCAGTGCCACCGACCCTGAATGGCGACGACGACGACGACGACAAGCGCACTTGAGGCCCTCTTGGGGGTAGTTTGGGGGCCTCTTGGGAAGGGGCCTCTTGGGAAGCTTTTGGGGGCCGCTTGGAAGCCTCGTGGTGGCCTCTTGGGGCTCCCTGGGGGTCTCTTGGGGGCTTTTTGGGGCTTCTTGGGGGGCTTCTTAGGAACCTCCGGGGGCCTCCTGAGAGCTTCTCAGGCCGAGGGCCCTTGCTTTATCCTGGTCCGATTATGGCCTGGCCTCAGGTCGGAGATCACGAAGCCCAAGCTCGATCAGTGGTGGGGCGAGCTCTCCCCGAGGCTGGTCAGCTTCCGCCAGAACTGCCTCACCACTGAGGGCTTCTGGAGGATCATCACGGGGCAGGTGACCTACTGCGAGTGAGGGGCCCGCCGCGTGAGCGAGCGGCCTGTGCCGCAGGGGTGTGCCTCCCCTGTCGGTCGTGTTTTACAGCGGACCTGCAGACGTGGACGCTCCCTAAGGGACGCGGGTGCACGCGTACAGTTTCTGATCCCCCTGGATGGGAGGAGTGTCTGCGCCATCAACTCGTGCCCGCCGCGGGCCGCGGACCCGCGCACGCCCGAAAAGTTGGCAACTGCTCTCCACGCTCCGGAGCTGCTGCTGCTGCGGCTGCTGCTGCTGCTGCTCCTCCTCCTCCTCTTTCGCATCCCCCCGCGCCCCTCTGATGCTGCTGCTGCTGCTGCTCTTGCTCTTGCTCTTGCTCGTGCTCTCGCCTCCGCCGCTGCCGCCTCCTCCACGTCCGACTCCTTCTACTCTGGCGCCTTCTTAGACTTGAGTCGGGCGTGTCCCTCTACAGGAGAAACGTGCAAACATAGTCAACAGATCGTCTGGGGACGAACTCTCCACTCTTTCTGACTATTTCGGGGCATGCTTCGACTCTTTTGTGATTTGCCCCACGAACTCCGCCTGTGGGGGGGGGCATGCCCGACCTACTCCCCGACAGCTGGTCCGTCCACCCCGAGCGCCGCTGGAGGCGCCACCACCACCGCAGGGTCGGTGGCCGCCAGCGGGCTGGCGGCCAGTCCGTGCCCCCGTTCCCGCACGGTGCGCCGCGAGTCCTCGCCGTCGCGCAGCACTGCACCCAGGGCTGCCTCCTCCTGCCTCGGTCGGAAACTGGAGCATATATCGGGGGTGGACAGGCCTCCTGCCCTGACACGTCGAGTAAGGAATTGGTCGTTTTCGGTTCGCGAGAGGGCGTCGCGGCCGTCCTTTTTGCGGGCCCAGGTCCGTCGGTTTCGGTCCCAGGCCGTTTTCACTAAAGGGAGGTTTACTAAAGGGAGGTTCGTCCACCGCTGAATATACGTTACCAGTGGCGGGCTGTTTTGCAATCCCAGGATTTTGTTGAGGGGCGGGGACGACGTCGGGGTGGTGTGGTGTATGCTTCTCCCCCGTTTCCAGGGGAAGCAGCGGAACATGTATACACCAGGATCCCGTATACACCAGGATCCGCGTTCCTGTGCGAATTTCAGCGCAGGGTCGGAAAAAAACGTCGGTGTATAGAGTTCGTTTCCCTACTTAGGATGTTCCAACCTACGTCAGCTTTGGTCACCAGCAAGAACTTCGAGGACCAAATAAGTACCGAAACTTCAAGGTTTTCACGTGTCGGGCCCTGGGAGGCGATACTCGTTCGATATTGTTTCGATATTTTGTCCAGTTGCTCGAAATTAGTTTGGGGATGTGGTCTTTCAGTGCGATGGGGGCAACATTCTTGATACCCTTTCGGCTTCCCCCGAAGCTCTGGGGCTTCCCCGCCTGCTGTTGCCTCTCAAGCCGAGCGACGGCAGAAAACGGAGTCTATCGCGCGGACATTCGCGCGTCAGTTCTCCAATACAAGGTCGCGTGTAACCTCCCTCGTTCTCCACGAGGTTTGCCGCGCTGGCGGCGCGCGAGGCCATCGCGTAAGGTCGCCGTGGCTTCTAGCGTAAGGCCGAGTACTTTTCTTCGCTCAGCTGGCATTTCCCGCTCCGCCCCCCCCCCCAACCCCTAGACGGCCCAAAGACGGACGCAGCTTTGAAGCCATGCCTGCCGAAGCCCGTTGCACACGAGTCGTTGACGTAAACACCCTGAAAACGCCAAGGTGAGCGTTTTTTATTCATTCATTTGCCGATCGGCGCGGGCCCTCGCACCCCCCTCCCCTGCCCCCCCCCCTGGAGTGGATCTTGGCTGTTTTTGGCGCCTGTTTTCGAGCAGGTGGAGTCCCCCCCATCGGACGTACTGTTCCAAACATTCGCACTAAGCAGAGGTCCGGAGCCAGACCCCCCCCCCTCCCCCCCGCCCAATGTCCAAAAGCCGAATTTCCCAAGTGCGACCCTACCTAGAAGTTGGAGCCCCTAGGAAAGCAGCATTAGTTGCCATGCTATGCCATGCCATGCCATGCCATGCCATGCCATGCTATGCTGTTCTATGCTATGCTATGCTATGCTATGCTATTATATGCTGCGCTATGCTATGCTATGCTATGCTATGCTATGCTATGCTAAGTTATGCAGTGGCATGCTGCGCTGTGCAATGCTAAGCTATGATATGTTATGCTAAGCTGCGCTATGCTATGCTATGCTATGCTATGCTATGCTGCGCTATGCTATGCTATGCTTTGCTATGGTATGATATGCTATGCTATGCGAATGCAGCGCTGCGCTATGCTAAGCTAAGATAAGCTAAGCTAAGCTAAGCTAACCCTCTAGGCAGAGCCTAGGTAGGGAATTACACCCATGCTAATTACCAGAACAGAAAGCTGTGCCTTTCCTTTGCTTTGCCTTTGCTGTTGCTTTGCTTTGCTCTGCGTTGCTTGTGCTTTGCTTTGCTGTCGCTGCTGTTGCTTTGCCTTTGCTTTGCTGCTGTGCTATGCTCTGCTCTGCTCTGCTATGCTATGCTATGCTATGCTGCGCTGTTCTGTGCTGTGCTGTGCTGCGCTATGCTATGCTCTGCTATGCTGCGCTATGCTATGCCATGCTGGGCTATGCTATAATATGCTGTGCTGCGCTATGCTATGCTACGCTATGCTATGCTATGCTATGCTGTACTCTGTTATGCTAAAGCTCAGCGAAGCTAAGATGAAGGTAAGCTAAGCTATGATAAACCTGAGCTAAGATGAAGCTGAGCTAAGCTAAGATGAATTAAGCTAAGCTAAGATGAGATAAGCAACGCTAAGCTTAGGGGGCGTAGCTGGGGGAACCGCGGGGCGGATGCCAGGGGAACCGCCCGGGGCGGGCCCCTATGCCCGGCCCCTTTAAGATAGAGAGTAAGAACCCTTCTAGGCAGAGCCTAGGTAGGGAATTTACAAAACGCTCACACGGGTCCCAAGAGCGCCGCTTGACTGCATTCCTATTCCTCGCTCCCCTCTTGGGCGAGGTGAGCGAGCCCGACGCCGTCCCAGGGCACGGCCGCTGGGCACCCCCGCAGCGTGTCCTGCTTCCTGGTGCCTCCTGCTCCTCCTCCCCCGGCTCCCGCGGCTGCTGCTGTGTTGGTGCGTCGCGTGCTGGGCGTGGCGATGCGTGTCGCCGAGCGCGTTCCACTGCTCGCAAAGTGCCTACAGTCGACCCGCAGAGTAAGGATGGGCATCCCTCCCAAGGGTACCCTTGCATCCTTGCCTCCTGGGTCCATCCTGGGCCACTTTCGTTGGCCGCGCCCCGCTCGAAGAGCTTCGAAGTGGGCGTCCAAGGCCCTTGCATCCTTATCGCGCATCCTTACTCCACGGGTTGATGCACTCGCAAAGTACCTACTCGCAAACGTTCCAAAAACACAGGTCTGCTTTGATGCAGTTTATCGCAGAACCCTTGTGGCGGATCCAGGACATCTGCGAATAGCCACTTTGCGGGTGGTGGAACGCGCTCGTCTAGCATGGGGGGGGGGGCAGCGAGGGCTGCATAAAAGGAGCCCTGTAGTGAACAGTGGGAATCCGACCCCAGCCCCCACAACGATGGACTTTCGATCGAGCAGCGTGCAAGACAGCCAGGGCGCCGACGGGGGCGGCCCGCGGGAAGCTCCGCCAGCAGACAGCAGCCTCCCGCAGGAGAGGCGGCCCTTTCAACCTCGACGCCCGCCCCTGAGGCGTGGCGAGTAGGCGCAGCCGGACGACGGCGGGTGGTCGAGCGGCCCACCGCCCTACTACATGGGAAGATGGCTTCGCTTGGGGCCGCTCGGAGAACGACGCGGAGGGGGAGCGCCGCCCCGCCGGGGATCGCTGCTGTCCGGCGGAGGTCAGCAATGTTCTCCACCGCCGCTGCCACCTCGGCCCGCGCCGGGCGCCCTCGGTGGACGGGCCCGCATTCGATGGGGCGCTCGAGCAGGCGGCGGCGGCCGAGGACCTCGGCTCGACGGAGGCGCCAGCGAGGGAGCTCGCTGACCACTCGGCAGGTTGGAGCAGGAGCTGAAGTGGCTGCGGAGGTCTGCAAGGTGGTCCACAGCCGCCGCCCTCTGCCCGCGCTGGGCGCTTTGGGCGGGCGAGCCCGCGATCGGGGAGCGCCCGATCAGACGGCGGCGGCCGTGGGCCTTGGCGCGTTAGTAGCTGAGAAGCCAGAAGAGGAAGCAGTGGTGGGCGTCCACGACGTCCTTCGGCGGGCCACGCGGACGGGCGCCGCGGCGTGCCTCGGGGCGGCGACCAGCCGCGGAGCGGCCGATCGAGGCCCCGCCGCCGCGGGGCCCGCGCGACGGCGGAGGCCCGCTTCGCTCGCGGAGGCGCCGCGCGCCCGCAGATGGGGGACGCCGCGGACCGGAGACGCATGAGGGGGCTCGCTGGGAGGCTCGCTGGGTCGCGCGGCCGAGGAGATGTGCGCGCCCTCGCATGAGACGGCGCGGTCGCGCATGAGCCGGGGGCGCGCGAATGGCGGCGCGGGCCGCGCGCGCAACGACGCGGCGAGGTCGCGCGCGCGGGGCTTGGAGACGATGCGCAGGCGCCCCTTAGCGCGCGCGCGGCTTCCCGTTGCCCCTAACGGTCGGGTCTTTCATCGACTGCGCGAAGGACTAGGCCCCCGTGCCGCGCGGGCCGACGGCGCCCAACCAGGCATTTCGCACCGCCGGGGGGGCATGCGCGCGGCAGGCGCAGTCCAGAGCGACAGACTCCCCACTCGACCCGAGGCCATGTAGGTCGTCGCAGACGCTGAGAGGGCTTCCGGGCGCCGGCGAGGGCCTGGCGAGGGGCGGCGCCGTTCCCCAGCGGGTTCAAGGGCCTTGCGGTGAGCCATGTGCGAAACCCCCCCGCGCGCAGGGGGGCGGGCGCAGGCGCGGGGGGCGGCGGGGCTCTTCGCGGCGCCTCGGGGCGGGGGGCCCGCCCGCGCACTGGCGCGTCGCCCCCCGCTCCCCCCGCGCCCGCGGCCGCGCGCGGCGCGCGGCACCTCGCGGGGGCCCGCGGGGGCAAGCGGGGTTCGCGGGCCATCGCGCGCAGAGGCGAGATGCGCGACAACAGCGTCGATGCCCTTTCGGCGGACGCGGCGCGCCCGAAAGGGTGGGCCCGAACATGGGGCCGGACCGCGGGCGAACCCTTTGCCCAGGCGCAGCGACGGACCCGCGGAATTAATTATTCGCAGACGCCGACGACTTGGGGGCGGTCGAGTGAAAGTAGCCCAAGCTCGCGAGGCATCGGGACATGCACCCGCTGCGCTGGGGCGCCGCTCCGATTCGGCGCCTGGCGCAGGTGGCCGCGAGGCGCGGGGCGGCCTCGCGGCGACCGGGGGCGGCGCCCTCTTCGACGACGCCATTCGCGCTGCGGGCTCTTGGAAGGCGAGGGCAGCGCGGGGCGCTGCAGGGCGCTGGAAGGCGGTCGAGCGCGGCGCCATCCATGGGCGCGAGATGGCGACGGGCGCGGAGCGCCCCGCCCGCGCGGCAACTGCCCTTGGGCGGCCGCTCTCGGGGCCGGGCGGCTGGGGCGCGCCGGCGGGGGGCAGGAAGTTAGGAGGTCGCCGGCGCGGGCGGGCAGCCGCGGGGGAAGGCCCCCCCGCCGCGGGCGCGGGCGCGGCAGATTGCCCGCGCGTGATCCTGGCAGAGCGGGAGCTCCTCGACACGTTCCCTGGCGCGAAGCCGCGCGGGCCCTGGGGGGCCCGCCCGAGGGCGAACCTCCAGTTGGCGGAGTCGACGGATAACCTGGGGGGCGCCCGTGCCGACCGAGCGGGCGTTGGCAGTCTGCTTCGCTGAGCTCGTGGAGGAAGGGTGCACTCGGGATCCGCTCAGCGGCCGCGGACCTGAGGCGCGCGCGCCCCACGCGACGGCGCTGGCGCCAAGGGCGCTGCGAGTCGACCGCCGAGGAGAGGGCGGCCGTTTCACGGCGACAGCCCAGCACAGCGCGCCGCGGACGAGGTCGCGCAGACGGAGCGGGGCCAGCTGCACCGGCGCCCCGGCAGGAGATGGCGCCAGCGGGAAGGCGGCAGCCCGCGAGCGGCCCAGACGGCGGCGCCCACCTCGCGACGGGGGCGCGGTGGCGCTGGCGATCCGAACTCCCCCGCGCCCAGCTGCCCCCCCCCCGCCGCCCCCCCGACTTTGCATTCCCTCCCCGGGGGCCCTGCGTTGCCGAGCGCGTTCTACTATTCGCATAATGCTTACTCGCGCGCGTCAGCAAAAGCGTATTCCTCTACGCAATGGATCGTGAATTCCTCGTGGCGGATCTAGGCCATTTTGCGAGTAGCTCCTTTTGCGAATCGTGCAACGCGCTCTTCCACAGCGGCCGCCTCGGCTGGCGAGGGCCCATCCGCCAGGGACCCCCGCGGGCTGGGAGGGCGCCTCTGAGCTGCCCCGCGTGTCTCCGGGGCTGTCTCGATTCCCCCCCTCTCCGTCCTCTCGGGTCGGGGGCCCCCCGGTTCCGCCGCGGGCGGGGGCGGGGGCCTGGAAAAGGGGGGGCGCCCGATCGCGGAGGGCCCCACGGGGGCGCGGAGGGGCCTCGAGACCGCGCCTCTCGGGTCTTGCGCGTGCGTGAGCGGCGCGCAGGGCGGCGGCTTCGTGAAGGGAGTGGGAAGCAGGGGCGAGGTGAGAAGGTGGTCGGGCCCCGCGGCGCTAGCACTGTCTGGGGCGGGGGGCGCCGGCTTCTGTTCTCTCTTCCGGGCCTCAATCTCTCCCCTTCGGTTTCACGGGCGGATCGCTCCCATCGCAGAGATGGGGCATCAAGTTCCTGGGGGCGGCGCATGCCCTGCGTGCGGTCGGTGCGGCCGCCCATAAAAAAAGGGAATCGCCGTCACGTCGCCGTTCCCTTTCACCGCTCTCGCGCCGCTATGAGGGCTCATCGAGGCTGCGCCCCCGCGTGCCACCACGAATGGGCATCCTCTTTCCCGCCCTATGTTTGTGGCCATTCGGGCTCTGGAGCTCGGCCGATCGGCATCAAGTTTTTGGGGGTGGCAGGAGCCCTGCCACCCATACGAGAGAATTCGCCGTCACTTCACTCGCCCCGTGTCTCTGCTATCGCATTGCTCTCAGGGTTCACCGAGGATGCCCGAGCGTTTTTTTTGGCTTGTCGACCCGCGGGATCCATGGCACAGACGCCGCCGCGCGGCAAGTCTCTTCCCCGGATATATTTTTGATTGCCCTCGGGCCCGCCAGCGGTTCCTTGACGCCGAAATGGGCGACACGTTCTGGGCCAACCTTCGTTCCAGATTTCTTGGGATCTTCCCCAGTTCCGTTTTTCTATGTCAAAGCTGCCCATGTCCAGTGTCCCTGTCCTATGACTAAGCCATGGCTTCCCTGAAAGACCAGCAGATCACACAGTCGAAACCAATGAGAAAGATCGGTACGCGTCCCATGTGTACCTTTGCATCCCTGCCTGCGCGTTCCATCCTGAAGTGCGTAACCTCTTTCGGTGGCGCGTCCCGTCAAAAACAGAAATGTCATGGATCGCCAAAGGAGTTGCATCATTGCTGCGTTTCCTGTTTCCTTCGTATCGGTGTTGGTTGTCTTGTCGTCGTGTTATTCTGCACTCGTGTGTCTTCAGTTGTGTGGTTCGTTATCTGATTGTTCATAGTTGTCTTGTGTTTGTAATTATTCGTATGGTTAACTTTCTATTATCATGAGTCTGGATATTCCCGTTATTTGTATGATAAATCGTATTATTCTTATGTAGTTTTTTCGTATTGTTGTTGTTGATAGTATGTTGTTCGTGCTGTCAGTATTCATATGATTCTTTCAGTGTGCTCCGTGGCCCACAGTCATCCCCGCATCTGCCTCGGGCCTCTATCCGGCGGCGAGCCCAGAGGGGGTGAGGGGAAGGGGGGGGCAGTTTTTGTTTTTTCAGAAAACGTAGGAGTTTTCCGGAAACGCTTTTGCCTTCGGAGATTCGGAGGAGGAAAAAGGTACCCATACCGTTACCTTTCCATCGTTTCGTCTTTTTGGGGTTTCTGGGAGGCCTTCGTCGCCATTGGATTCGCTTTGAATTCTTGGTCAGAACGCCCTTGGCAGAGGTCTGGGGAGTACGCGACGGTATCGGCAAGTTTTTGTTGGTCCTCCAATGAAGCTTCCCGTGTCTTCGGAGACGGTTTGAGAAGCTTCTTTAAAAACCGGAAGTTTGCCCCCTGTGCCTCCTCCCTTTGGGCTCGCCTCCGAGATGCCCCCGCCCCCCGCTCATGCCTTCCAGGCTCCCCGCTCCTCGCTTCTTACCCTCCCCCCCCTGCACCCCGAGGTGAGCTGGGGCGACCTGGGCATGAAGGTTCGGGGAGGGAAGGTTCGGAGAGGGCTCGAGAGGAGGGAAGACCTGTGCGGGTGGTTCCATGGTCGAGCGAGGCGAGCAACAATTTCACCTAGTTATTTCCCTTCGGCGGGCTACGACACCAGCACCGCGTGGACGGCACCCCCTCGCAGAGCCCCCGCAAGGATGCCGATAGAGGTCCCCAAGAGACCCCCAAGCCACCATGGTGACAGGCCCGCCTCTGAAGCAAGGAGAATGGGCGGCCACCCCCCGAGTTTGGGGGGGAGCAGGCAGGCCCCCGACTTCTGCCCCCCCAGGGGGCGGGTGCTCGACCGCGGGGCGCGTCCCGACCAGCATCACCAGCAGGGAAGCCCGGCCCAGGCGACGAGCGCCTCCGCAGGAGGAGGCCGCAGGCCTCCTTTTCCTCCTCCTCCTCCTCCTCCTTCTCCTCCTCCTCCTCCTCCTCCTCCCTCCTCCTCCTCCTCCTCCCCTCCTCCTCTCCCTCCTCCTCCTCCTCCTCCTCCTCCTCCTCCTCCTCCTCCTCCCCCCCCAGCATCGTCTGACCGACCGGCCCCACAAGCCCGACCAGCCGCTGGCCGAAGGTCCTCAGCCCCACCAGCCCCACCCCCCAGGCGGGGATGGGTCCCGCGGGGCCCGAAGGGGCAGCACATGCCCCCATCTAATGAGGCAATTCGGGCAGTGGTTAGGTACTCGATCATGAACCACTTGTTGAACGCAACCGTTCAACTTTCGCGCCGAAGACCGCCAGAAACTGCCGAAGACCGCCATGAGACCGCCGAGAACCGTCCGAAGACCGAGCGCCGCTGAAGACGGTCCGGGAGCGATGGGTAACGAGGGGCCCATGGTCGAACGCGTAACAGTGGGGATCGGTGAAGAGATGCTCACAGGAGGGACTGGTGTCGCCCTTGGAGCGACGCAGCCGACGGGGTCGACCTGCGCGGGCAGCTCGCGCGCGCGAGCTGCCCGCGTGAGGGCGCGCCCCGGCCTCTCCGGTTGGCCTGCCGCGCCAGCAGCCTGCGTAAGCTGCCGCGCAAGGCGGCGACGAAATCCGAACCCCTATCCTCGCCGATCAACGACCGGATGGTTCCAAAGGTGGTTTTTGGGGAGGGGGTTTTCCAGGAGGGGTCCCCCACGGGCTTCGCACCCCCTGTTTTGACGAGGTTCCGAGGCCCCTGAGGGGCTCTTTGGGAAACCTTCTCCCAAAAACCTTCTTCGGAACCGTCCGCAACGATTCAGGCAGCTCCGATGGGCGGCGGGGGAACAGTTCGGACTTCGTCGAACACGAGGCGAAATCCGAGCTCGACCCCGCCCCACATCCGGTGCAGCAGAACCGACGGTGCGTGGGGGCAGGGTCCGCGCCATCCGAAGGACAGCGGGTCCTACCCCCCCACGCGATCCACCCCCCCACGCGTCTTGAGAGACCTGGAGTATCTTGGATCGGCGCTCCGGCCCCCCTGTCGCAGGCCCAGAGGTTGACACCAACACCAATGTCTGCGGTGTGCCTCCACCGAGGGAAGAACATCCCGATCTCGGTGATGGTGGTAATATTCTGGCTCCCAAGGTGACCGAAATATCACCACCAACACCGAAATCTAGGATCATCTTCCCCCTATGGAGGCAACCCTCTGTTTTGGTGTTGGTGCCAATTTCCAGGCCTCCAACCCTGGCGGCGCCTCCGCCGCCGTTGGCGCCCTCCGCGCGCCAGGGACGGGTGGTCCAGCGCCGGCTCGTGAGCTCCGCGCGGACCTCAGAGGCGCATTCAACGACACGCCGCCGTCGGGAGCACCTCAGCGCGTTGCTCGTAAGTCGGGCCTGTCCCTCTACAGGGGGAAGACTTATTCAAAAATAGTCAAAAGATAGTCTGGGTCTGATTTTTTTAATGATTTCTGATCCTTTTTGAACATGTTTTCGGTATTTGTAAGTTTTCGCCCAAAATCCGCCTGTAGGGGGACAGGCCCGACCCCCTTCGCGTGTGTCCCAAGGCCCAGTGTCCGTTTGGGGTGGCGGGGGGCCGAAGACAGACCGCGCTGCGCCGGCAGCGCGCATCGTTTGCCGTGTCGTGGCCTAAGAGACGGGGGTCCGCGCAAACGGGGGTCAGCCAGGGCACCAGATCCTGCAGGATCCTGCGAAGACCCTCTCTGGCTGACCCGGGTTAGCGAGCCGCTCGTGGCCGCGAGGCGGCCGCGCATATTGGTTGACCTGGGTTTGCGAAGACCTGCATTGCAGTTTTTGTTTCCCTGCATTGCAGTGTTTCTGGTTTCCTGCTGACCCGGGTCTGGATTGACCCGGGTCAGAAGATCCCCGACCGTGCTGCCGGCTGGAGGTTGACGCCAGCAGTTCGGGCTGAGCTGCCGCTCCGTGCTGCACCCCCTCTCACGGCCTCTCTCCCCTCCCCCTCCTCCTCCGTGCCTACAGGTTTCTCGGGCGATCGCAAGCATGGATCACGGGGGCGTGGATCAGCGACGGGTCCCGTTCCCATGGGAAATCGTGGACTTCCGCCGCCGGGCGAGGCGGCACCGGCCGCACGTTGGGGAGGGCACTTCCCCCGATCCATGGATTTGGCGACCGCACGCCAAATCCATGGATCGCTAATCCATGTTTGCGCGCCCCCGAGTTTCTTGTAATTGTAGCACGCTGATGGGCTCTCCGGTTCCCCACCGCGGCGCGTCGTTGAGACCGTGAGCGGCCCGAACAAGGAACTTTTCTTTTCAAAAGGGTCTCGGTCGTTCCTGATGCGTTGTTTATTACTGATCGTTCCTTGTGCGCTATTCCTTGGAACAACGGGTTATCTATCATTCCTTATGTCAGGCCGATAACTGTACTGTTAAGTCGGGCGTGCCCCTCTACAGGGGGAATATGAAGAAATAGTCTAGCAATTGTCGGGGAACTATTTTTTTAGCATTTTTTGACCATTTTGGAGTATTTTCTGAATACTTTATTTTTCGTCGACAATCCCCCTGTAGGGGGACACGCCCGACTCAACTGTACTGGTTTTGAACCCCGACGCAGGCGCCCACATGTTTTTCAGGTCCCGCGCGCAAGCCCCCGAGGCGAGGGACGAGGGGGCCGCCAGCTGCTCTCCGGTGCCCCTGGGAAGTGGATGGCATCGCCCTCGCCTTGGAACCCTTGGCATCGCTCGGAGGTGTTCACTCTTCCTTCGGCGAGGACCATCGAGGAGCATCCTTGATCATGTGGCGCAGGAACCACGCACGAGACCGAAAGAGGCACATGGACTGGGCGTCCGAGCGATGGCCAGAGTCGAGCTGCTGGAGTGAGGCATGCACCGGGGCTTCGGGAGGATCTCGCTGCTCCTCTCAAGCAGACGGGGCGAGGCGGAGCGATCGTCCCGATTGCTCACGCGCTGGCTCGAGAGTGCACTGGGCGGAGGCGGCACTGAAGCGGTGGAATGGGTCTCGCTGTTCCTCAAGTCATTCCGTGGCTGCTCCGCTGCCGCCCCGCGCGCACTCCGCGTGCACTCGGTGCTCGTGTGGCGCCGGCAGCTTGACTGTGTGAGAAGCTCGATTGAGCGCAGCAGCTCGACTGTACCTCTCTCTCTTTTAACCAGTTTGAAGCATATCCCTATCCCTATGTTTGACATCACCTCACCTCGATGCCGATCTTGAGGATTCCCTCAGTTTCTGAGGGCCTGTCCCTAAGATTGTCCTCGCTTTTTGCTCGCCCATCTTAGGGATAGGGATACGTTTGAGGCTGGTTAACTCTCTCTCTCTCTCTCTCTCTCCCCGCTCATCTTTATGTCTCTGGCGGCGAGGTCTATACGTATCCACCACCTCTGGCCAGGCTCACCCAGAGCTCAGGATGGTGTAAAAGGTGAAGACCTTCCTGGCCAAGCCAAGGGGGTCGGGGGACGATGTTTTGACCATTTTTGAGCATTTGTTTTATATGTTCTTCACTTTTTTATTTGTCCTCCAAGATCCCCCTTTAGGGGGACAGGCCCGACCTAGCCGTATACGTACATACCCAGACATCTTTCAATCTGATCTGTCAAGCCGCAGCCGCAGAGCTCCCAGCTCCTTCCAAGCGTCTACAGGGGTAGCTGTTCGCCCCGAATCCATTTCTGATGGTCCAGGACTCGATTCGGGTATAGCCAGGGCCCCAGGTAAGGGGACCCGGTTAATAGTAGGCCCCCAGAGCCCCTCAATTGGCCAGAGTTACTGAGCCAGGTTTGCCGTAGTTTTAGGTCGGGCCTGTCCCTCCACAGGGGGAATATTCAAACATAGTTTAAACATAGCCTGGGGACTATTTTTGTAGTATTTTTGACTATTTGGGACTCGTTTTTTTGACTGTTTTTTATCGTTCGTCCAAAATCGGCCTGAAGGGGGACAGGCCCGACTTAACCGTAGCTGGTGTTTTTTCGGGTAACGGCAGTTCTGGTTGGTGGAATGGGGCGGGGGGGGGCGTCCCCCAGTACACATCCCCAAACCAGGGCCCACTAGACCCAGTCCTGCCGACGCCCGACCGACAACGCGCCCGGCAGGTGGAAGCCGAGGCGAAATGCCGGGATTGGAAAGCATAGGTTCAGGAGGGAACAGAAAACACAGACACAATTCATCGTCGATGCCCCAGAAAATATGGGAAAATATGGGAAGTGGGGGGGGGGAAGACAAAATCCAGAACATATAGGAAAATGGGACATCTGGTTGTTTGTGTCTATTTGTTTATGTGTCCCAGTTCCTCTTCATAGATCATCGGTCATCGGATCATCGAGGTTGGGAGATTCGGGCCGGACGAAAGGGGGGGATTGGGAAAGGGGGGGTTACGAAACTTGCTGCATGCAGCTGGTTTCGGCCCCACCGAGCGGCCCATTCCTCGATTCATAGCCGCCTCCAGCGCCGGGAGGCGCCGGGAAAATCAGCTACGTGAGCTGATTCTCAACCCCACCCTTTGCTATCCCCCCCTTTCGCCAGGCCCCGGAGATGGGCCTGGCCAGGGGCGGTGGGCTGCCCGCACCCCCGCAGCCCCCGGCCCGCCGATGAGGCGGGCTCCGCCTGGGCCGTCCGCGACGTGTGGCGGCGCGCGGAGCTGGGGGCCTCCCGCAGGGCAGCAGAAAATCGGCCTTCGAGGGCCCGTGCATCCAGGGCATAAAAAACGCGCCTACAGTCGGGGCCCTGAAGAAGGAACCCTTTTTCGTTTGGGAGGGGCTCCGCGTTCCTTAAGTGTTTCGCAGCTTGCCTCGGATTTTCCTTCGGTTTTCGATGCGAAATCGAAGTTTAACTTATGGAAAAGAGGGGCCTCGTTCCTTATTTAGGGTTCCTTAGGTCAACGCCTCGACTGTACCCTGGTTAACGAGGCGCTGTGCGCTGAAACTCCTGGGCTGACAGGGTAAACCCTGCGTGATGTGCCGCGTCCTGACGGCTCTAAGCTTTCTGGGGGTTCCAGGGAAGCTTTTACAGACCACGCACTTGTAACCCAGGGTAGGGCCGTTTTTTTATCCCTCAAGCGCAGATCCCCCTGTCATGGGTAACGCTAGGTTCTAGGATTGTCGAGGCTTCTGGTAGTTTTCGTGGGGCTCCCGGGGCGGCTTTCCAGCCTCGGGATGCGTTCTAGCAGCTGCGCCTCGCCGAGAGCGTCCCTGTGGGTGCCAGGCTCGTCCCGAGCGGCCGCCCGAGAGCCGAGCGATGGCCGAGAAAACCAGGGGGGCACCGTGAGGCGGGGTAGGCGGAGGGATAGTGCTCGTGAGCTTTCGAATGCTTCCGGAACTCGGGCTGGTGTTCACCAGCCGCGCCTCGCCGAGGGCGTTCCGAAGGGGCGCCGGGGTTTAGTCCCGAGCGGCCGCCGGAGGCCCGAGCTGGAGGCCCGAAGGCCAGGGAGTGGAAGGCCAGGGGCAACGTGAGAGGGGGTAGGCTCAGGGGAAACCTTGGCATCGCTCGGACGTGTGCATTTTTTCTCGGCGAGACCCATCGAGGACCATCCTGGACCAACAAGCAACAACAACACGCACGGAACCGACAAATGCACGGGAAATGGAGGTCCGAGCGACGGCAAGTAACGCAGCGACTCCCAATCGCCCATCGATCCCCGATATGGGGCGTCGCTATCGGACGCGCCTCGCCGATCGCCCCTGTCGTCGACCCTCGGCAGAGGAAGAGCGGATCCACGCGTGGCAAGACAAGGGCGGTCCTCCCTGGTGTCGTTTCGCCCTTGTCTTGCCACGCGTGGATCCGCCTCGAGGAACGAGTCAGCATTGATGGGCCTGTTTTCCACCACCACCACCATGATTTGGAGGGAAAGGGAGGTGGAGGATGAGGAGGAGAGAGAAGAGGAGGAGGTGGAGGCGGAGGAGGAGAAGATGGAGGACCCCCTCCCCCTCCTTCTGGTGGTGGTGGTGAAAAACAAGCCCACCAAGCATGGACCCGGGTCCGGGAGCCGACTTTGAGCAGGCGTGCGACGGGCGGGAGAGCCGCTTGGCGCTGGGTCCCCTTGGCGGCGCCTCCTCTGGCGACGCCCCTGGATGCTCTCCGCGCGCCGGGGGAAGAGTATATCCAGCGCCGGCCCAGGAGATGCGCGCTCGCATCCGAAAGTTTCTACAGTGGAGGCCCATGCCAAGAAACACCCTGCTTGCCTCCAGGGTGCCCTGGGTTTCTTGGTTTTCGACGGCTTCGATATGGAAGGCGTGACTTCCCACCAAAAATGAATGGACGTCCTGGGGTCTCAGAGTTGGGTTCCTTGTGGAAGGCTTCTTGTGGACTGGCCTCCGCTGCAGCCTTCTCTCTTCTCCTGGTGGGGAGGGAGGCCCGGCGCCAACCGCGGGCAGTCCGCGCGGGCCCCCCCGAATGTGGATGCTCACGTGCGGCAGTCGCGCCGCGTGGGCGCTGCGGCTTGGCATCGCTCGGACGTGTGCAGTTTTCCTTCGGCCAGGACCATCGAGGAGCATCCTTGAGCATTCGGCGGAAAAACCACGCACGAAACCAAAAAAAGCACAGGGAATGGACGTCCGAGCGATGGCCAGGCGGCGACCCCCGACGCGGGCGGTCAGGGCCGAGCGACGCCAGCGGCCCTGCGTCGGCCGTCATCGACCGGTCTGCGAGCCACGGGCGCTCCGGGTCGAACGACCCGCGCGGTGTCGGGAGTCAAGGCCGGCGTCATCTGGATGTGGACCTGCGCAGGAGGAGGGATGGAGGTGGTGGCGGTGGTGGTGCTGGTGCTGGTGAAGATGGAGATGAAGATGGAGATGGAGATGGAAGCGGAGATGAAGATGATGTTGATGCTGCTGATGATGCTGCTGCTGCTGATGATGCTGATTATGATTATGATGCTGAGGATGATGGTGACGATGATGATGCTGCTGATGATGATGCTGATGCTGATGATGATGAGGAGGAGACGAAGATAAGGAAGGGGATGCAGAGGAGGATGAGGATGAAGATGGGGATGAGGATGATGATGATGAGGAAGAGAATGAGGATGATTAGGAAAAGGATAAGGATAATGATGAGGATAATGATGAGGATGAGGATGAAGATGGGGATGTGGATGCTGATGATGCTGATGATGATGAGGATGATGATGATAGCGCTGATGATGAGGAGGAGGATCAAGATCAGGATGATGATGCTGATGATGAGGAGGATGATGAAGATGAGGATGATGAGGATGATGAGGATGAGGATGAGGAGGGGCATGATGATGATGATTATGATGATGATGTTGATGATGATGCTGATGCTGATGCTGATGATGAGGATGATGATGCTGGTGATGATGATGATGCTGATGATGATGATGATGATGGTGATTATGATGATGAGGAGGAGGAGGAGGAGGAGGAGGACGAGGAGGATTGTGCTACTGCTGCTGATGATGATGATGTTGATTAGTACTAGGATGATGATGAGGAGGAGGATGATGGTGACTGGGAGGATGGTGAGGGAGACGATGCAAGAGAGGGAGGATGAGAGGGAGGATGATGAGAAGGGAGGACGATGCAAGAGAGGGAGGATGGTGGTGACTGGGAGGATGATGAGAAGGGAGGAAGACGATGCAAGAAAGGGAGGGAGGATGGTGAGGGAAGAAGGAAGCGTGAGGAGGGAGGAGGAAAGCTGGTGACCAGGAGGAGGAGGAGGAGGAGGAGGAGGGCGAAGAGGAGGAGGAGGAGGAGGAGAGGGAGC
The DNA here is from genome assembly GCA_963575745.1 of Prorocentrum cordatum. Taxonomy (NCBI): domain Eukaryota; class Dinophyceae; order Prorocentrales; family Prorocentraceae; genus Prorocentrum; species Prorocentrum cordatum. The sequence goes on along the minus strand of CAUYUJ010020956.1, from coordinate 11,574 downwards.
GGGAGGAGGAGGAGGAGGAGGACGAGGAGGATAAGGAGGAGGAGGAGGAGGAGGAGAAGGATTGATGATGATGATGATGATGAGGAGGAGGAGGAGGATGATGATGATGATGATGCTGATGCTGATGCTGATGCTGATGCTGATGCTGATGATGTTGCTGATGCTGATGCTGATGATGATGCTGATGATGATGCTGATGGTGATGATGATGCTGATGCTGATGCTGATGCTGATGCTGCTGATGAGGATGCTGCTGATGAGGATGCTGCTGATGATGATGCTGATGATGATGATGATGATGCTGATGATGACGATGATGATGAAGATTATGATGATGATGCTGATTCTGATTATGATGATGATGATGATGATGATGATGCTGATGCTGATGCTGATGATGATGATGATGATGATGACGAGGATGAGGATGAGGATCAGGATGATGATGATGCTGATGATGACGATGATGATGATGGTGATGATGATGATGATGATGATGATGATGAGGATGATGGTGATGGTGAGGGATGAGGACGAGGCGAAAGAGAAGGAGGATGAGGGGGAGGTCAGAGTCACGGAGGAGACGGGGCGTCGAGGATCGAGGACACGTCGTTGCGCCCCCGAGGTCTTCTCGGGCGCCTTCCGCGCCGAGGTTCCGCCGCAGGCCTGTGTGGCGGTGCGCCTGCGGCGGGTCGCGCTGGAGGCTCTGCCGGCGAGGCTGCTCGTGTGACCCCTCGGTGCGGCCGCCGCCTGACGGGAGCGCGACATTCGCCCGCGAAAGAAAGCGAACTAACGCTGCGGTGACGACGACGACGGCGAGGACGAGGACGGCGGCGACGACGATTGCGACGACATCGGCAGCGGCGACGACGAGCACGACGACGAGAACGCCGAGGGCGACGACGAGGACGACATCGACGACGGCGATATGGGCGACGACGAGGACGACGACGAGGCTTCCTAGGAGAACGAGAACGACGAGGACGACGAGGAGGAGGACGACGACGACGACGTCTGCGACGACGACGACGACGTCGACGACGACGACGACGGACGATGACGATGACGACGAGGATGAGGAGAAGGAGGAGGAGGACCACGACGACGACGACGACGAGAACGAGGACAAGCACGACGACGAGGATGACTACTACGACGACGATGATGACGACGAGGACGACGAGGACGAGGACGAGGAGGCGGAGGATGACGGCGACGGTGGCGACGAAGACGACGATGACGACGATGACGACGAGGACGAGGACGACGACGGCGGCGGCGGCGGCGACGACGGAGACGGACGACGAGAGGACGACGACGAGGAGGAGGATGACGAGGACGACGACGATGATGACGACGACTACGGCGGCGACGACGACGACGGCGTCGACGACGTGTGACCCCTCGGGGCGGCTGCCGTCTGGCGGGAGTGCGACATCCGCTGGCGCAAGATCAAGACGGAACATTATTGCGACGACGACGACGAGGACGACGAGGGCGGCGACGAAGACTACGACTACGACGACCACGACGACGTCGACGACGACGACGACAACGAGTACGACGACGACGACGACGACACCGAGGACGACTTGGACGACGACATCGACGATTGTGATATGGGCGACGACGAGGACGACGACGGGGCTTCGGAGGAGAACGAGAACGAAGAGGACGACGAGGAGGAGGACGACGACGCCGACGACGACGTCTGCGACGACGACGACGACGGCTGCGACGACGACGACGGACGATGACGATGACGACGACGAGGACAAGGAGGATGAGGAGGATGAGGAGGACCACGACGACGACGATGACGAGGACAAGAACGACGACGAGGATGACTACTACGACGACGATGACGACGACTAGGACGACGACTACGACGACGAGGAGGAGGACGACGAGGTGGACGACGAGGACGACGGGCACGACGACAACGACGACGAGGACGACGACCGACGACGACGAGGACGACGACGACGACGAGGATGACGACGACGACGACGACGGACGACGACGACGGCGACGACGACGGCGAGGAGGAGGATTAGGGGGACAAGAGCGGAGACGACGACGACAAGGGCGAGCACGACGACGAGGACGACTACGTCGACGGCGAGGACGACCACGACGACGCCGAGGATGACGATGACGAGGAGCAGGCGGAGGAACATGGCGATGACGACGGCGACGATGGCGACGACGCTGACGACGAAGACGACGACGACGACGACGACGACGACGACGGCGTCGACGACGACGACGACGACGACGACAATGACGGACGACGACGACGTGGACGACGACGACGACGACGAGGACGAGGAGGATGAGCTGGGGCGGGGAGGAACATGAGGAGGAGGCGGAGAAGGAGGAGGAGGAGGAGGAGGAGGATGGGGAGGAGGAGGAGGAGGAAAGGCGGTGGAGGCAAGGGGTAGCGGCAGGATGCGGCGGGGATTGGTCTCTGAAGGCGGAAGAGATGGGTCCCGCGCGCGCGGCGCAGTCGGCCAAGACCGAGACTTCGGGGCTGCTCCAGACGAAGGCGTGCGCCCGCCCCGCTGGTGCTGCACTGTTCGGACACAGCGGCCACATGTGAGGAGGAACAGGGGAGGAGGAGGAGGAGGAGGAGGAGGAGGAGGAGGACGAGGAGGAGGAGGAAGAGGAGGATGATAACGAGGAGGGCGAGGAGGACGACGAGAAGGACGAGGACGAGGAGGAGGACGAAAAGGAGGAGGAGGAAGAGGCGGAGGAGGAGAACGCGGACGAGGAATCGGGGTGAGGGGGGGGGGCAGGGGGAGAGCGGGATGAGGAGAAGGAAGACGAGGATGGGGGGTAGGAGGTTCGGTTCGATGTTCCTCAAAGCTCGCAAGTGATGGGCGAGTGCCGCCCTGATGGGACGTGACAGCCGACGGGGAGGGGAGGAGGAGGAGGGTAGGAGGATGAGGAGGAGGAGGAGGAGGAGGAGGAAGAGGAGGAGAAGGATGAGGAGGCGGAGCAGGACGAGGAGGAGAGGGAAGGGGGAGGTTGAAAGGAGGAAGGGTGAAGGGGGAAGGGAGAAGGTGGAAGGAGGATTGAGGATGGAGGATGGAGGATGGAGGACGGAGGAAGGAGGAAGGAGGAAGGAAGAAGGAGGAAGGAGGAAGGACGAAGGACACATGAGGAAGGACGAATGAGGAAGGACGAAGGAGCAAGGAGGAAAACACTGGGAGGGAGAGAGAAACAGATGAAGAGAAGGAGGAGAAGGAGGAGAAGGAGGAGGATGAGGAGGAGGATTAGGGACGAGGAGGAGGAGCAAGAGGAGGTGGAGGAGGAGGAGGGGATGCATGAGGAGAAGGACGAGTAGGAGGAGGCGATGCAGGAGGAGGAGGAGCAGGAGGCGGCGGAGGGGGAGGATACGCAGGAGCAGTTGGATATGCAGGAGGAGGCGGAGGAGGACACTCGCTCGAGGAGGTTGCAGGATGAGGGAGGAGATGTGGAGGGACCAGGGGGGAGAGAGAGGATGCAGGAGACAGCGTTGCGAAAGGCGGGCCCGAGACCCCCGCGCGGCGGCCGCAGAGCAGGTCCGCGCGCTGCTCCAGGTCCCCACGCTGCTGGCGCAGGTCACATCGCGGCAGAAGGACGGGCCCCCCGCTGGCCCTCGGGGAGGAGGGACGAGCGAGGCGCAGCGAACAGCCAGGCGCAGCCAGGAGGAGGAGGAGGAGGAGGAGGAGGAGGAGGAGGAGGAGGAGGAGGAGGAGGAGGAGGAGGAGGAGGAGGAGGGGGAGGGGGAGAGGAGTGGGAGGAGGAGGGAGGAGGAGGAGGAGGAAGAGGAGGAGGGGGGGAGGAGGAGGAGGAGGAGGAGGAGGAGTAGGAGGAGGAGGAGGAGGAGTTTTCATGATATTCCAATCAGCCGGCCCTACAAGTTCCCTCTGCATGCGTAGATCCTTTCAACACGTGGTTCTCATTGTGGGAAGTGCCCCATTGAAAGATAACCGTTTGAAAATCATCAGCGCTCGTGCCAAAACACCACCCCCCGGACTTCAGCGCCCCGTATCGCGGTGTGTTCTGTTTCCTGACAACTTGAAATCACCCCAGAATGCCTGTCGCATGCAGCGGGCATCCATGGGCTGCTGGCGCGAGGGCTCTGGACATCAGCGCCCCCGCCCTCGTGCCCGCCGCCGGCGTGCCCTGCGGCCTGGTGCCCGCCCTCGCGGAGGCGCCGGGGCCCTGGACGGCAGCGCCCAGCGTGCCGCCAGACCACGGGCCTCTTGGAAGCCCTGCGGCCCTCTCGCTCGAGGGAGTGCCAGAGGACGTGGCGGAGGTCCGCCAGCTGCTGGCGCGGGTGGGCCAGCAAATCGACGCGATCGTGGCGGGCTTGGAGGCGGCCTGGAGCGCGTGGCCAGTGGTGCGGTTGATGAGCGGAGATCGCTGGGCACTCGCGTCTCCATGTGATGGCCGTCGCCCGTCGGCGTGATGTTGTCGAGTCGGAAGTTCAAGTTCTTTGGAGTGGACGGGTCCGTCGTGGAGGAAGCGGCCTTTATAAGTAGGCTGCGCCCGGGCCAGCGACTAGCGCTCTGGTACCAAGATGGCACGCATTGGCATGAGAGGGTTGCGCTTGCGCCTGTGTGACCGGGCACCTGAATCAACGCGGCCCCGGACAGCGATTTGGTATCCCGAGAACTTCCGTTGCCGGCGAGGCACAAGGGGCGCGGTGCTAGCTGTCCTTGTCGACCCTGGCGCAGTTGTTTCGGAGCGCATGCACGATCTCTCCTATTGGTTCAAGGAACCGCTCGACCTGCCTGCGCTCGTGGAGCAGATCAAGTTGGCTGAGGGAGTGGCTTCCGCCATGATTCGGTAGCGCCAGGACGAGCCCACCTCGATAATGCTTTGGGAAGGCGACGGGGGCCAGTATCGCGAGCTGATGTATCCGGATGGCCTGCAGCCCGTGCCCCTCAAGGGCGGCGAAGATGCGTCTCCCCCCGCGGGGCCGCCTCTCCCTCCGCCCGCTCCGGTTTCTGACGAGACTTGGCTGATCGTTGATTCGCGCCGCCAAGACTTCGGGCGTGAGCGCTGCCCTTCTCGCAATGCGGTCGTCGCGGGGGACGTCTCGGCGGCGTTCGACAATCGGCAGTGGGCGGGCGCGGTGAAGAAGGTCAGGGTCGGCGTAGGGGACGTCCCGCTGTTCGTGGAGACCGCCAGGCCGAGGATCGTTAAGATGCCGCCCGATAGCGGTGGCGCTGCTCCCGCGGGGGTGGGGCGAACCCCCCCCCCTTGCAGATGGTGCGAGGACTTTGGCGGTCGACTAAGACGAGCGCGTAGATCGATTCATGAGCTGGCGAGGGGTCTGCACCGAGATCTCCTACAGTCACTTCGACGACTGGGAACAAGCAGCGCGAAGGGCGGGCCGCGACCATGGCGCTGTTCAAGGTCTTCAAGCGGCAAGGCGGCGACCCGCGCTGGCGGCGCTCGATCTGGCGCCGCGAAGCAGGAGTCGGCCCTCAGGAGCGGACGAGGACCGTGATGATGCGTTCGACGGACATCTTGTATCTCGGCGTGACCTACGACGAGTTAAACGGGCCGTCGCTGGCATGCGTCGAGTCAGTCTCGCGGCGGGCGCGCCAGATTGTTGGAGCTTGCTCGACGGGCGCGCCAGGGCGCGCCAACTGAGAGGGCGCTATGCACTTCGCGCCGGCGGCGACGGCGGCTGCCGCGGCGCCGCCCGAGCCGCGCACCCGCGCCCACCGGCGGGGCAAGGGGGAGATGGAGATCGAGGCGCGGCTCCGCCCCCGGGGCCTGCAGCCCGCCGAGGGCGGCTCGCCCGCGCCGCGGACCGGTGGAGGCGCCGGCCGCGGCCCCCGGGGCGCAAGGGGCGCGGCCGCGGACGGCCGGGGCAGGGGGGCGACGCGCCAGCGGCAAGGCGCCGCTACTGTCGCCGCACGGCGATGGCGCCGGCCAGCGACGAGCGCGGTCGACTCGCCGCTGGAGGCCAAGACCGCGCATGCGACGTCGGTGATTGCGGCGCACGGCAGGTACCTATGCGACCGCTCCTTCCCATCCCTCTGCTTCCCGTTCCCGCCGCGCCCCGCGGGCGCGGGCGCCGGCCCGCCCGCCTTCGGGGTCGCGTTCGCCGACCGAATGCCGACGGCCACTCTGCAGCGAAGGCCATGAATAGGATGTGAAGCGATCGTCATCGGCCCACATGAAGGCCTCCACGGCCCCCCGGGCAGGCTGGCGCGCGCGCGCGTCCGTGCGCGGATCTCTTCCCATGTAGATTCGGGCGTTGAGACCCCTTGCCCCTTGCCGGCGAGTAGTTTTCCGTGAGCTGCTGCGCGGCTGGGCGGTCTATGACGCGGGGCCCGGCGGGCGCAATCTGGCAATTTCTTCCAGCGTTGTCTCGGCGGTCCCCCTGACAGCCCCGAGGGCGCACCGGCGTTAGAGGGGGGTGCGGGCCCCGAGGCAAGTCAGCTTTTGGGGCAGAACTACGAGCGCACGCTGCGCTAACTCTCGGATATCTCCTGAGCGATACGAGCCGCTGCTCCCTTTATCGCCCTTCATTGGGGCTCTGTGCTTTCTCGCAGTCGCCGACAGTTTATTCGATTGGTTCGGGCGCTTTCCCGAATGTGTCCAGTGGCGCATCTGCCTGCTGGGTCGTCTCGGGGGCGCTTCAAGGAGTTTTTGGCCGCAGAAAGGCGGCCAGGCCAAGAGGCGACTCATCGCCGACGCACGCTCGGCCAGAAGACGTTCTGCCGAGCCCCCCAGAGTGCAGTCATGTTCTAGCGAGAGCCTTTCGAGGATAGAAGATGCCCTCCCTGCGGTCTGCCCAGATCTCTCTCCCGATCAGCTGAGGGGCGCCCAGATATCTCTGGGACTTGCGGGTGCGAACGACGCCGTCCGTTGATTTCGACTTCCCGACGGTCTGGCGAAGTTCTCTGCGTTGGGCCCAGCTACTGCGGGGGAGCTCAGTGTCGCCGGGCATCGATGACTTACCTGGTCGACGCACGCTGGGCGTCGCCCCCCGCGAGGTTCTCGCAATCTCTCTACCTTGGCAAAAAAAAGACGGGGAACAGTGCATATGGTCTCCGTCGGAATCAAGGGCGCCCAAGTGTCTTCCTTTTGAGCGAGCGCGGAGGTGCTGATCCCGGCGGGGCCTCTCGGGAAGGCGATGGGAAGTGCCGCTGCATCTATGTCGAGAACTTAGGGGTCATCGCGCGCGATCCGAAGGAGGCACCCTCCGCTCTCGATGACGCAGCCAGCCCGTTCGAGCGAGTCGGCCTGCTCACCTGCGAGCGCGAGGCCACGGCGACCTCAGCCACTGCCTTCGGAGCCCAGCTCGATTTGGGCGGTTTCAGGGCCTCTCTTGCTCTTGTTCGCCTGTGGAAGGTACGCCGAGAAGTGCTCTTCGCTCAGCGATGCCAGAGGCTCCTTGGCCGAGCGCGGGCGGGTGCTGATTGGGCATCTCACTTCCTGCGCGTTGATCAGCCGAGGCAAGATGAGTGTCTCTAGGAGCAACTACGGGCTCATGCATAATTGCCTCCCTAGAGCCGGCCTGGAGGCCGCTCGGCAGGAGATGGCCGCCGCCGCCTGCTTGCTTTGCTTCGCGGAGGCCCCCTGGGCCTTGGCCCTGGGCCCCAGCGGTGGTTTCGACCGATGTTTCCGAGGGCGATTCGGGGGCTGCGGCTGCATCCCGGATCCGCCTTATCGGATGCGCTGAGCATCGGAGCGAGGTCCGTCAGGCGCGCCAGGGAGCTCCCACCGCCCAGAGTTCGGCGCGCTCGACAACCAATCGAACCAGGGCGCCACTCGGGTTTGGGCTTTCTGAGGCTCGAGCCTAACGCGGTGCAGTCCAAGACGGGGGGCGGCAGCGCGGCGGTTCCGAGCCCCGGGCGGCGGGCTTCTCGGCGAGGCCGCCGAGGGGCGCGCGCCGGGGGCACGGCGCCCTCGAGAACTCATCGACGAGGGGTGGGACGCGAGCAGGGGCGAGAGGCTCGCAGCCGGGCCGGATCACTTCCCGCCCGAGTTCGACCGACATGGGGGCCTGCGCTCGTCGAGGCGCCGCCGGGCCTTGAGGGGGTGGCGGCCGAGGCCCCCTCCGAGGTCGCGCCGCCCCATGGCCTTCGGCCCCTGGCCGCCATCGTCTGGGAGCTCGGGGGCGTGGCCTCGCGCGCCCAGTTCGCGCTGGCGACTTACAGGTGGCCGCCAGAAGAACCGCCGAAGCTCCCGAAGGATGATCTCGTCGCTCGCGCCCAAAGTTTATCTGCCTCATGGATCTGCTGCTCCTGCAGACACAAGAGGGGAGGGGTGCACCTGGAAGACGCGCGCGACAAACGTGAGCATCGAGCTGATTGCCAATGAGTGTCTTACCTGAGTGCGGTGATCTCGACCGCGCGAGCTGGGCGCCCGCGCGACTGCACCTGCTTTTTATTGTGCGGCGTTAGCTCGCAGAGGTTCACGTCGACGTGCCAGCGACCGAACATCACGGCTGCGCCGCATCAGGCACGGGGCTCCGGCGCCTCCACCGACGTCGCCATGAAGCAGCACAAATCCCGAGGTCGGTGGGGGGCCGTCGACGAGTCCTCAGCGTCTCGCGCGAGGCTTTGCGAGCGCCAACTCGCGGGCCCATTGCGCGGCCAGATCGACCCCTCCGCCGTCGCGCCGCCAGCCGCCCCGAGGTCGGCCTATCTGATGCCGCGCCGCATGAACCAGATTTGCACGGGGTTTCTGGCGGCGTGGGCAGATCGGTGGGCCGGCGCGGGCATCGAGCCAGGTTGAGGCACACACGCGTTTCAGATAGCCTGAACTTGACTGATCCCAAGAACGCCTGTCGGCTGAGCAGCGACGCCGACGCTGGCCAGATCGCGGCAGTCGCGATGCCATTGAATGACGGTCCTGGGGCGTTGCTATGCACAGGGCAAATGCCGTTCGATATTGGGCCGAGCCGTTGGGGATTTCGAAGCCAGCGACACCTTTCTCAGAGAACGATTGGGAGGCCACCACCCTCGAGACCATGCAGGCCAGGTGCATTCCGCGGCTATTACGCCTCGTTCATCGGGATCGCATCCCTTGGGCTGTATGGAACCTGTTTATGGGCCAGTTGTTGCATGCCCCAGAGTAGGTGGAGCTTGCTGCGGCTCTCGGGAGGTAAACCAAACTTATGGGCCAGTGCTCTCTCGGGCCCCCCTGGAGGAGGGAACGAGCATCATGTTCGGGAGCTGTGGCCACCGCGACATCAATCTGCGCGACAAGCGCCCCCCCCCCAGGGCCGTGGAGCCGACGTTTTTTCCAAGAAGCCGCATGTTGAGCTCGAAGGTAAACGAATGATCTCCTGGGCCCCAAAGCGCCTGGACAAGTTGTGGCAGCTTCTGGCCGAGACCCTGCGTTGCGTGTGCGTGCGCAGGCGAGCCTAGCTCTGCTCCGTTAATTTATAATCGCACATCTTCTTCGGGGCGACTTGGGAATCGACCGGCATATTGTGTAGAGCATGTGCTCCCGGCTGCTTCTCGCGCCGTTCAGCGGGCCAGCTCGTGAAGACGGTGGCAGAGCTGATCAGGCGCATTGCTGAGATTGAAAACGCAAGCCTCCCATGTTCTCTCGGAGGGCGCTTGCAGGTGGGTGTTGGTTTGAGGAGGCCAATGAGTGCATTGCTCGCCCTGCTAGGCTATCGCTCATAGATCCTGGCCCGCCCTTCCCCTTTTCTTGTTGTCTCTGTACTTCCAGCGCTCCGCGTTGCAAATGGGAGGTCGCCAATTATATCTCGATGGGTGCATCCGCAAGGGCTTCGCCCCTTGCCGCCGGCCCCCTTTTCTATCGGGGTGGGATGCATCACACTCGCGACGGCGCTGCCTCGGCGCATTTTGTGAACGTCGCGCGGGGGCGGATAGGAATCATCGGCGCACATTGGGACTTTGGCGTTATCCGAGCGCCTCTCGGCTGGTCCCGCTACCGTCCCTGCGTTGTGGATCTGAGGTCGCTTGTCTACGTTGCGGACTGTAATAGAAGAAAAAGTAGTAGTAGAAGTAGTCGTAGTAGTAGTAGTAGTAGTAGTCGTAGTAGTAGTAGTAGTAGTAGTAGTAGTCGTAGTAGTAGTAGTAGTAGTAGTAGTAGTCGTAGTAGTAGTGGTAGTAGTAGTAGTAGTAGTAGTTGTAGTAGTAGTAGTAGTAGTAGTAGTAGTCGTAGTCGTAGTCGTAGTCGTAGTTGTAGTCGTAGTCGTAGTCGTAGTCGTAGTGGTAGTCGTCGTTGTAGTCGTAGTAGTAGTAGTGGTAGTAGTAGTAGTAGTGGTAGTAGTAGTAGTAGTAATAGTAGTAGTAGTAGTAGTAGTAGTAGTCGTAGTAGTAGTGGTAGTAGTAGTAGTAGTAGTGGTAGTAGTAGTAGTAGTAGTTGTAGTAGTAGTAGTAGTAGTAGTACAAACAGTGTCCAAATCATGAGTCGGATTAGTCGTAGTCGTCGTCGTCGTAGTAGTAACAGTAGAAGTAGTTGAAGCAGCAGTCGTAGTAGTCTTAGTAGTAGCAGTAGTAGTTGATAGTAGTAGTAGTAGTAGTAGTAGTAGTAGTAGTAGTAGTACAAGTAGTACAAGTAGTACAAGTAGTAGTAGTAGCACTAGTAGCAGTAGTAGTAGTAGTAGTAGTAGTAGTAGCAGCAGTAGTAGTAGTAGTAGTAGTAGTACTAGTCGTAGTAGTAGTAGTAGTGGTAGTAGTAGTGGTATTAGTAGTAGGTGTAGTAGTAGTAGTAGTAGTAGTAGTAGTCGTAGTAATACTAGTAGTAGTACTGGTAGTAGTAGTATTTTTGTCGTAGTAGATTAGACGTAGTAGTAGAGTAGTATAGTAGTAGTAGTAGTAGTAGTAGTATTAGTTAGTGGTGGTGGTTCGTGTATAGTGGTAGCAGGAGTAGTACGGAGAAATACTCGTAGTAGTAGTAGTCGCAAAACACAGTAATCGTAGTAAGTAGTAGTAGTAGTAGTAGTAGTAGTAGTAGTAGTAGTAGTAGTAGTAGTGTAGTAGTGGTAGTAGTATTAGTAGTAGTAGTAGTAGTAGTAGTAGTAGTAGTAGTAGTAGTAGTAGTAGTAGTAGTAGTAGTAGTAGTAGTAGTAGTAGTAGTAGTAGTCGTAGTCGTAGTAGTAGTAGTAGTAGTAGTAGTAGTAGCAGTAGAAGTCGTAGTCGCAGTATTAGTAATAGTAGTGGTAGTAGTAGTAGTAGTAGTAGTCGTAGTAGTACTAGTAGTCCCCGTCGTCGTCGTCGTAGCAGTACTGGCAGTAGTAGTACTAGTAGCAGTAGCCGTAGTAGTAATAGTAGTAGTAGTAGTAGTAGTAGTAGTAGTAGTCGTCGTCGTAGTAGTAAAAGTGGCAGTAGCAGTCGTAGTAGTAGTAGTAGTAGTAGTAGTAGTAGTCGTAGTAGTAGTAGTAGTAGTAGTAGTAGTAGGTAGTAGGTAGTAGGTAGTAGGTAGTAGGTAGTAGGTAGTAGGTAGTAGGTTGTAGGTTGTAGGTAGTAGGTAGTAGGTAGTAGTAGTTGTAGTGGTAGTAGTAGCAGTAGTAGTAGTAGTAGTAGTAGTAGTAGTAGTAGTGGTAGTAGTAGCAGTAGTAGTAGTAGTAGTAGTAGT
>CAUYUJ010020955.1:47500-147236 GCA_963575745.1 Prorocentrum cordatum | reverse complement strand
CACGCACGCACGCTCGCGCACCACCACCCACTAGTCCGAGAGAAAATCAGCGCCATGGTAAGGGATGGCAGGGAGGGGTAGGACGTCAGATATGACGCGCGCGCACCTAGCTTGCCTCCTCCCCCTCCTCCTCCTCCTCCTGCTGCTCCTCCTCCTCCTCCTCCTCCTCCTCCTCCTCCTCCTCCTCCTCCTCCTCCTCCTCCTCCATCCTCCGCCGTCCTCCTCCCTCCTCCCATCGGCGGCGTCGCGGCCGACTCGCCCCGGGAGTCGCCCGCCCGCGGCAAGGTCGGCCCCCAGTCTGGCGCCCCCCCCCGGTCCTTCTCCTCCCTACTCCTTCTCCCTCCTCCGCCGTCCTCCTCCTTCGTCTTTTTACTCGGATTCTTCGGTTTCCCGGCGCAGAGAATCGAGATGCGGGGCGGCCTCAAGAGGTGGACTGGATCGGCGTCCGCTGCGGGTGCAGTAAACACAACGAGGCGAGGGCGGCTTCGGTAGCAGCCTGGTGCAAGGAGACGTCGAACGTGGCACCGTCCACGTCAGCGAGCTGGCGTCGGGCTTGGGGCGCCTGGACTTCGCGGCGATTGTCCTGGTACGGGAGATGCCGCTGCTGGGGCTGGTGTAGGCCCGGGGCGCCAGCGTCGCAATGAAGGACAAGACAAGGGTCTCCCTACTGTGGGCGACCAGGCTCGTTCTGCCGTAGATCGGCAAGCAACTGGCGAGTGGACAAATGTCGAAGTTTCCCATCAAGTTCAGAACCGAGAGCGCCGGGCACTTCCACGCGGATTGCAAGTCGGAGGGAAGACGCTGCTGGACTGGCGGCTGGGAAGCACCACCGAACGGCAGCACGCGAGGGGCTCGCTGGCTCGCGCTGGAGGTCGAGAAGGACTGGTTCCCCTGGGCGTCGGCTAAGGCAAACAACCCGAGCAGAGTTATCGCTCGAGCTCCTCGGCACGACCCTCTGCGTGAAGTTGTTCGCGAAGCCCGGGGAGCACCACCAGAGGGCGAACCTCAGGATGACGGGGTCGACGGACAGCCTGGACAACGCCTACGCGGTGAAAGGGGCTACGCCGTCCAAGTGGCCGCTGAGTGTCTTCATCATCGAGCTTTCGGAGGAGCTGAGGTCACACCAGGGGGCGGTGGGCTTAGACCGGCCGCAACGCGAGGAGAACCAGGAGGCAAACGGCCTCAGCAGCAGAAAGGCGCCGGACTTCGACGAGTTCCTCAGGATCCACGTGGCGGCCGCGGACCTGGAGTTGCGCGTGCACGGCGAGATGGCGCAGGCCTCCCAGGAACTCCACGCGTCGATCGACGAGCAGAGGGCGGCCGCCAACCGGAGGGTCTGCGGGCGCACGCGCCTGCCGCCGTGGTGACGGCATCGCCCGGCACGTCGTAGACGACATCGCGCGGGTGGAGTTGACGGCGGCAGCAGCGGCGCGCGGGGCCCCGCGCGACCTTTTACAGGGCGGGGGCCTAACGCGAGGTCCTATGGCGTGCCTGCGGGATGGTTTCGAACCCTCACCCTCCGGCGGGCGCCGCTACGGGGTGGGCGCCCCCTTCCCACCTGCGTCGGCGGGGGAGACGCGGCGGGAAGGCCCTCCCCTGCCGCGGTGGGCCCTATGCAAAGTGGGAAGGGCTCCGAGACCGCGCCCAAGCCTCCCTTTGCGCGGCGCGGTTCGTTGATGGGGGAGGGGGGGGGGGCAATGCTTGTGTGTCGGGCGAGGAGGGCGGGGTGCGGCTGGCGGGCCTCGACGCTAGCAGCGTTTGGTGGGGGTCCTGGGGACCGCCCCGTCCTCCTTGGTGACCCACTCCCATCGCTGCAAGGGGGACATCAAGCTCCTGAAATTGATTCGGGCCCCTGCGCAACAGGGCCCCCGTCCCCGCCACCCGTAAAACGCGTATCAACGCCGCACCCCTCTCTCACCACCATCGCATCGCTCGTAGGGCCATTCGAGGATGCAGCATCGTCTTCATAAATATCATCGTCTCCTTCGCCGCACCATGCCCAATCGAGTCCTTGTCCTGTTTGATCCTGCGCACGGTCTCTGGCCACGCGTAATTCGTCCAAGCGCTTGTCCGAAAGGCCGCTGTTCTTCATCCAGCAATGACTTCTGCTCGTATCATTAATGACCAGATTTCCTTCCTCATGCGCGCTTTTCGAAAGCAGGCTCCAACGATGCGATCCGTGTCGGCAAATCCAGTCGAAACATGAAACAAACAAACACGCCTACACGACCTGGGCAATACAGCCCGTAGGTGGCGCTTTGCTGAAGCACAGTTTGCGGTACAGCCTCTTCACCATCAAACCCGCGAGCTGGATCGGCAAGAACAGGCCGAAGAGCAACCTTTTCTTCGCCTCGGTTGTGTATGCCGGCACGGAAATGAATGGATGGCATGACTGTTGTGAATGGCGCTCCTTGGAGGCGTGAGCCTATCAAAGGGTCAATATTTTCATACCGGTGCTCGTCGGTGATCGGTGATCAGGTCGCCATCTTGGTGGCCCGATTTCAGTGAAGTCTTCGATGTTCAGGTTACGATGCGTTGTCCACTGTTGCTGCTGCTTCTTCTGGTGCGCCATGACGGTCGCGCTCGTGCTCGCGTTCTCGGCCGTGTTGCGCCCTCCTGCGCGGATATCGGGGAGGGTGTCCGTGGCTCCCTGGTTTAGCAGTGGCCTCATGTTGGAGCTGGCTTCCGCCATGGACCTCTGCCTGGCACGCGGGCTCCTCGCTCCCCTAAGTCCAGACATGCATTTTGGGGTACACCTTAGGCGATGCTTAAGAAAACTTAAGTTTTCGGCCAGAGTCTCGGTTATTCTTAATGTTTCAATGTGAATCCTATGATTTTAATAGAAGTTCTGGGTTGTAATTCAAGTTCTGAGGCTATGAATTTCTTAACCCATGATTTCTTAAGCATTTCGCAAGGTGTACGCCGGCCGGCCGTCCCCTGAGCAAGAGTTCGTTCTGCGCCGTCGCTGGCAGAGGGCATGCCGATCGGCGCTGGAGAAGCGCCCGCCGACGCTGCCCTTGCACCAGTTGTTGCGGAGACCTCCTCCTCCTCCTCCTCCTCCTCCTCCTCCTCCTCCTCCTCTTCCTCCTCCTCCTCCTCCTCCTCCTCCTCCTCCTGATGAGGGCAGGACGTGTCTAGGTGAGCGGATCCGGGCAGAGAGAGCGCCGCTCGCACCCCCATCCCTCGAAAGCTGTGTTCCCGGCCCGGCTTCGGGCAGCCGTCCTCCAGACATGCTCCGGGAGCGGAAAAGAGGGGGGTGATGACTAGGGGGGGGTGGATATCATGGCGGGGGCCATGATATTTCCCCAGATTTCATGGCGCCTCTTCGTATTTCATTACGTTCCTGGCCCCCCGCTGGGCCGCGCACATGCCGCCGGTCATGATTTGCACCCCCCCCTCTTGGACACCCCCCTCTTGGCCGCCCCCGAATGCTGGAATGGTTGGGTCACGCAGCGACGTTTCCAGGGCAGCGCTGCCATCGCAGCATCGGGCACTGCGCACTGTGCCCGGTTGTTGCGGAGTTCGGCTCCCGGTTCTGCCGCCTGGAGGCGCCCAGCCGGCAGCGCGGTCATGGACGGCTTCTTGGTTCTGGAGCTTCGCTGTTCGGAGGGCGAGCGTGATGTCTGAGTGCGCAAGGCCGTCTGGTTCGCAGCTGTGTATTTCGCGCGTTGCCGTTATAGTCACGGTTCTTCGCCAACGCCTATCGCGTGGTAGGCGTTGTCTCACATGGCACGTGGCGTTGTCCCACATGACGTGGGAGCAGCGCTGGCTGCTACACGCTTCTTGGCTCGAGCTTGGGATCCGTTGCGATAGTTTCCCTCCTCCTCCTCCTGCCGCTGTTGCCGCCGTCTCCTCTGATGGGCGTCGCCCGCGCGCGGCGCCTTCGGTTTGGGCACAGGCTCTGCGAAAAGGTCCCGCACCGTGCCGTATGACGCAGACCTTGCACAGAACGAGTGCGCGAATCCGCGCCCCAGACGGCACCGAAGTCGGGCGTGTTGTTCTACAGGGGGAATATTCAAAAGCAGTAACAAGATAGTTGAGGGACGATTTTTTGACTATGTCCTTCAATGTTAGGGTATTTTTTGGAGTGTGTTTAATTCTTCGTCCAAAACCCGCCTGTAGGGGGACATGCCGGACATAAGCCTACACGCGTACCCTTCCAGACTTGGTTGTGCCTCTCCTCTCCATCCTCCCCCTCCCCCCCTTCGTCGCTGGTGCCCGCGAGGGTTCCTGTGCGGGTGCCCGTCTACCCATGCCTGCCTAGGCCCGCGCGAGTTTCTGAACGTGTTTGTTCCCCCCTCATCTCCTCCCCTCCCCGTTTCCTCCTCCGCCTCCTCCTCCTCTTCCTCCTTCTCCTCCTCCTCCTGCTCCTCCTCTTTCCTCCTTCCCCTCCTCCTCCTCCTCCGCCTCCTCCTCCTCCTCCTCCTCTGGGACCCCCCCTTACGCTCGTCTCCCCCTCCTCCTCCTCCTCCTCCTCCTCCTCCTCCTCCTCCTCCTCCTCCTCCTCCTCCTCCTCCTCCTCCCCCTCTCCTCCGCCGAATCGGTGGCCCGAGTTTCGGCCATGGTCGCTGGACGATTTCTGGCCGCTGAATGCCTCCCTGTCCCGCAGCCCTGCCTTCCACCGACGCCTGACGACCTGACCAGTGGTGCGCTGGTCGTTGGTTGTGCAAGCAAAGACAGGGGGCTGACGAAATGTGCACTTCGCGTGCACCTTGCGTGTGGCGTTGGAAACATAGCGTGCCGTGTGGTGCCGCTGGCCCGCTGATTCCACGCCATCCCTCACGTTGGGGATAGCGTGCACCGAAGGAGACCCGGCAGGGGGATGGCGGGCACGGACGGGGTCCTCGCGGGAAGATGCCTCACAGAACTAGCGTGCTTTTTCGGAGATCGATGCTGCATGCTTCTTTCCAATGCCAGCCGTAAGTTGCTGAGTGGCGATAGGTACACCTCTCGTGCACCTCGGCGGCCCTGAAAGGGCCCTTGAGGGCCCTAAGGTGGCACGAAAGGTGCACGTTGCTTCGCTCCCCAATTTCACGCCCCCCATTCCCATGCCACGTGCGCGCTGGGCCTCAGGGGGAGGGAAAAGGTATTCCGATACCGCTGCTCGCCCCGGAGAGAGCACTCGACGCCGTGGCCGGATGATCCTCGGGCCTCTGGCCAGAGTGCACTCCGGGAGAGGTCCAGGGAGCAGCGGCATCCGTACCTCCTTGCATCCCCACGATGAGGGCTTTTTCTTCATCGTTTCCGTTGGTTCGCTGCGGTCTTCCCAGCCTCGGGACGTTCTCCGGCAGCGGCGTCTCGCCGAGAGCGTTCCAGCCAGACCGGAAGCCATCGTCCCAGGTCGCCCTTCGGGGTTTGCCGCGATGAGCCAGACATGTTCCAGCCTCGGCCAAAATAATCGAGCTTTTCATCAGGGGCCTGATCTTGTTTGATCGGCCTCATAGCCTCTCCTAGAGATGTGGTGTTTCGCGCATCCCCACCATCCCATCCAGCAGCGACCGCCATGCGAGTTACACAAATCAGAAACGTGGATGAGCATGCAGTGCGACAGGCTGGTGGGGTCAGCCGTGATGCTGATGCTGATGATGATGATGATGATGATGATGATGATGATGATGCTGATGATGATGATGACGATGACGTTGACGATGACGATGATGATGTGGCTGATGATGATGATGCTTATGATGAAGATGATGATGCTGATGATGATCAGAATGATGAGGAGTGTGATGCTGAGGATGATGAGGATGAGGATGAGGATGAGGATGAGGATGATCACCATGATCATGATCAGGATGATGACGATGATGCTGATCATGTTGCGGATGCTGATGCTGATGCTGCTGATGCTGCTGCTGATGATGCTGGTGATGATGATGATGTTGCTGATGATGCTGATGATGCTGCTGCTGATGATGATGATGATGATGATGATTATGATGATGATGATGATGATGATGATGATGATGATGCTGATGATGATGATGATGATGCTGATCATGATGATGATGGGGAGGAGGAGGAGGATGAGGAGGAGGAGGAGGAGGAGAAGGATTGGAGGAGGAGGAGGAGGAGGAGGAGGAGGGAGGAGGAGGAGGATTTGGAGGAGGAGGAGGAGGAGGAGGAGGAGGAGGAGGAGTGTGAGGGGTGTTTGATGGTATACGGGTGAGGAGGAGGAGGAGCAGGAGGAGAAGTTGGAGGAGAGGAGGAGGGGGAGGAGGAGGCGAGGTGAGGAGGCAGGAGGAGGAGGAGGAGCGGAGGAGGAGGGAGGCGGAGGAGGGGAGGAGGAGGATGAGGAGGAGGAGGAGAGGAGGGGGAGGGGGGTGAGGATGGGTGCGGAGGAGGAGGAGGAGTTGGAGGAGGGGAGGAAAGGAGGAGAGGAGGAGGAGGAGGAGGAGGAGGAGGAGGAGGAGGAGGAGGAGGAGGAGGAAGAGAGAGGAGGAGCTGGAGTGGGCCCAGCGGCTTTCGACGGACTACAAGCACATGGCGCTCATGCTGAGGATCAGGGCGGACGTGGACCCCCGGTATGAGGAGGCACGGGGCGGCTCTCGGCCTCTCAGGGGAATCTCCGGGCTCGTGGGGGGTCGGCGGTGGCGGCCGCGCTCCAGCACCTGAACGTCAGGCCCCCGCGGGCGCAGTCGGTTGGCAGCGCGCCGGCACGACGACGCCAGTAACTACCGCGACTATACCGCGGGCGCATCGGGAAAAGTCGCCGGACGACACGGACGAGCTGCGCTGGCGGAGCCATAGCAGCCAGGCTGGCCGACGGGTGCCCGCCTGACGCCTTCCGCGCCTGGGCGCGCCCAGCGCTCCAGGCAGACCAGACTGGCGGCCTCCAGCCGTGCTGGCTCTGCCAGGCTTCGATTTTTGTGACTGCGACGTACCTCCTATAGCCCCGTGCGAGGAGGCCGGCAGGCTGGCAGCCTGGGAGAGCCAAAGCAGCGGCGCCCCCCCCCGTCGCAGCCTGACCGGCGATCGCGCTGGCTCCTGGGGGCGGCGCCCCCCCCCGAGGCGGCGGTGGAGGCGGCGCTCGCCAGCCGTCACCCGGAGCAGCGCTGCCAGCGCTGCGCGGCGCGAGGCCTCAGGTAGCGCCGCCAGTTCTGCGCGACGGGGGGGAGCTTAGGCCCCCGAGTGGAGGGGCGAAGCCCTTCCCCACCGCTGTGGCCGTCGCCGCCGTGGCTGTTACCCTCCCTGCGCCGCCCCCGTGGGGCCGTCGCCGTCGCCGTGGTCGGTGCCGTCGCCGCGGTCAGAGCCCGGGAAGGCCGGGATGGGGGACGCGCTCGCAGCCCAGAGCAGGTGTCAGGACGACGGCGTCTCGACGGCTATCCTCGCCCCCCCGGCCCCTGGCCGCCCTGGCGGCCCTGGCCGGGGGCGGCCTGGGGCGCGGGCCGGGGGGGCGTGGCGCGCGGGGAGCCTGAGGCCCCCGAGGTCCCCCGGCCGGCAGGGGTTTGGTCGGGGGCGGTGAAAAAGGGTGGTGATGACCAGGAGGGGTGGATCTCATGGCGGGGGGGCAAAAGCTCTCCCCAGGTTTCGCGGCGCCTCTTCTTATCTCAACACCTCCCTGGCCTCCCCCCCGGCCCGCGCACGTGCCGCTGGCAGTGATTTGCGCCCCCCCTCTCTTGGGCCCCTCCTCTTGGACGCCCCTGATCTGGGGGAGGGATTGATAAGGCTGGGGCAATGCCAATGTAGGGCCCTGGGCTCGTGCCGATTGGCGGGGCCACAGGGCCGCGGGCGATACTGGCGGCGTCTCGAAGAGGGCCACCAGATCGTCCCCGACCCGACACCTTCCAGGAAACCAGCGAATAGACGCTCGTGCACTGGTTCCTGGCCGTGGAGGGTAGCGCCGAGCGGCTGGGGTGAACCCGCCAGCCGCCGGCGTGAGGAGAGGAATAATAAAAAGAAAAAGAAGAAACATACTACGAATCATTATAATAGTAATAATTATAAGAAGAAGAGGAATAATAACAAGGAGAAGCAGGAGGATGGGAGAGGAACGGAGCCACGACGACGACGACGACGACGACGGCGACGACGGCAGCAGGAATCAACCACTAAAGCCTTCGGGGCTTTCGCTCTAAGAGCCTCCCGGAATCCTCTTGGACGCATCTTGGGGCTTGCAGTCTTCTTGTAGACCGTGACGGCGGCAGGCGCGGCCTTGTTCCGGAAACAGGACTGCATATTGTTGTGACTGTGTTATCACTGGCGTCGGTCGGTTGACGACAAGTCTTGTGGGCCTTTTGGGGCGATTCTGTGCTATTTTTCAGGGCCATCTTGACACCCTTTGGTTTGAGGCACTCTTGGGGCCTTTCTGGCGGCCCCGGGGGCCGCGGTTGGGACCATCCTGGAAGGCAGCGGTCGAAGAAAGGGGGTTCCTGTCGGCTCTGCCCCGTCGGAGCCCACGACTTCCTCCCTGCTCTCTTCCCTGTGCCTGGGCTCGATGCGGACGGCGCTTTAAGTTTCCTCCCTCAGAGAAGTCGTCTCTTGGAGGCCTCCTGAAGCGTTCTCTGAGCGCTCTCGGGGCGCTCTTGGGGTCGTCTTGGAGCCCTCCTGGGCCCCTCATAAGGGGCTCTCGTGGGCGATCTTCAGGCCTTTTGTAAACCTTCTGGAGCGAGGAAGCGAGCATGCTAAACTTTTTGACATTCGTGAATTGTGTCAATGGTTTGGGCTTCTTGTAGATGCGACATCCAAGAGGCAGTACTGAGCCATCTTGGATTAGTCGGGCCTGTCCCTCTACAGGAGGAACATGCAGACATAATCAAACAGTAGTCTGGGGACGATGTGCTTACTATTTGTGAGTATTGTTTTCGATGTTTTTGATGGTGCCCAGGATCTTTAATTGTTCTTCCACAACCTGCCTGTAGGAGGACATGTCCGACCTAAGTCTTGGGCCGTCTTGCGACATCTGGAGACATGCTGGAGCCATCATGGCCCAACAGGCCTTCCGAGGAAGGGCAGGGCCGCTCCCGGGCCCTGCTTGGAACCCTCCTGCGGGGCCCGTCTTGGTGGCTCCCTTGGGCGATCTTGAGCCGCCTTGGGGCCTCGGACACACATCGGGGGCGAGAGGGCGGGAAGGCTGGCGTCACTGATGGTCCTGGGCTCGTTTGCACAATGTTGGCCTCTTGGGGGCATCCCTGGATGGTTCCGTCGCCGCTTGAGGCCATCTTGGAGTGGTCTTAGGGCCTCACGGAGGCATGCTGGAAGCCGTGCTTTTTGCCATCCTGAACTATATGGTGCCATTTGGGAGGCCATCTTGGGCAATCCAAAGCTGGTCTATAGCCGTCTTGGGCTATCTTGGAGGCTTTGCACGGGGTGGGAGGGGTAGGAGAAGGGGCAAACCTCTCCCCGAAGGGGACGAAGGAGGTTGGAATGACAGGCTCGCCGAGCCCTCTGCGCCCAGAAGTTTTTTTTGGGGGGGAAACTCGGCAGCTGTTCGTTGCCCGCGAAGTCCCTCCCGGGGCTGCCACTAGGCGCCCTTCTCGTCCCCGGCTCCTCGTGCCTTCTCGATTTGTCAGCCTGCGGCTGGGGAGAGGCAACTCGTGAGGTTCGTTTTCCGGCGGCCGCTGCAGCAGGAAGCCCCGCAGAGGCCCAGGAAAGCGCAAACATCCCAATCAAATTCCAAATGCCCGGGGGTCTGGTAGCGCCTTCGATTCCTCCTCCTCGTCCTCCTCCTCCTCCTCCTCCTCCTCCTCCTCCTCCTCCCCTCCCCCTCCCCCCTCCTCCTCCTCCTCCTCCTCCTCCTCCTCCTCCCTCCTCCTCCTCCTCCTCTTCCTCCTCCTCCTCCTCCCTCCTCCTCCTCCTCCTCCTCCTCCTCCTCCTCCTCCTCCTCCTCCTCCTCCTCCGCCTCGTTCTCCTCCGCGCCTCGAGCCCTCGCTGCCTGCCCGGGAGCGCCAAGGGGGGGCCGGCTCATGGTTCGGACGCCCGACACGGGTACGGAACATATGGCTTACGATGCCCAACAGCACATCCTGCCCAACGCCTACATTCGATGCTCGTTCTGGGGACCTTCCTGAGGCCCACCTAACGGATCTGTTCGACTCAGGTTCGACTCAAGTTCGACTCAGATTCGACTCAGGTTCGACTCAGGTTCGACGCAGGTTCGACTCAGGTTCGACTCAGGGTCGACCCAAATCTACTCAGGTTCGACGCAGCTTCGACGCACGAGTGGAGCGAGTGGCTCCAGGAAGGTCCCCAGAACGAGCATCTAAACATCTTGCCCAACACCTACAGCGGCTGCTGTTGGGCAGGTGGCCCCCTGTCTCGAATGGACAAGGTTCCGCGGCGACGCCGGCAGCGAGTCCTGTTGAAAGAGAGCTGGAAACACAATCGGCCTTTGTATATTCGTTCCTTCCGTACCCATCTCGGTCGTCCCGACATGGGGTTTGCCTGCCGTGGACCGCCGCGGTAGCCCAGAGCGCGCCGGGTGCCCCGGCATTCATGCGCCTGCTGATATGCCAGACGCCCAAGCTCGTGTGCCCCTCCTCCCCGTCCTCCTCGGCGAGCAGGGCGAGGAGGAGGCCCTGGGGAGAGACGACGACGACGACGACGACGACGACGACGACGACGACGACGACGACGACGACGACGACGACGACGACGACGACGACGACGGCAGGAGGAGGAGGAGGAGGAGGAGGAGGAGGAGGAGGAGGAGGAGGAAGAGGAGGAGGAGGAGGAGGAGGAGGAGGAGGAGGAGGAGGACCTTGTGCGTCCTAGTTCTCCCCGTCGTCGATGTCGCCCTGTTTCTCCAGGGCTTCTTCCTCCTCCCTCTTCCCTCCCTCCCTCCCTCCCTCATCATGGGAGGAGAACATATTCCGCGCCGCCTCCTCTTCCGCCTCCAAGGAGGAGGAATTGGCCTGGGAGGAGGAGGAGGAGGAGGATGAGGAGGAGGAGGAGGAGCAGGAGCAGCAGGAGGAGGAGGAGGAGGAGGAGGAGGAGGAGAAAGAGGAGCAGGAGCAGGAGGAGCAGGAGGAGCTGGAGGATGATCTCGGAAGCATGTCCAGCCCAGGGGCTCCAGAGCGACCCTGGCGGCGGCCCAACCGCTCGGCAGCCGGGCGGTGCGCCCGGCACCGCCGTGCTGAGGCGCGTGCGTGTTCCACCCTGCCCGGAACGCTCGCGGCGCCGGCGCGTCGCGGCGGACTGCCCACGGTGGCGTGTCGCGGCGCCCGTCTCGGCACCGCAGGCGTCCGAGCCCGGCGGCGGGGACCGGTTCCGTCTTGGCTCCGTTTCGCAGCAGAGGCGGAACGAAGACAACAGGAGTCGACCAGACGTAAGAGTGACCTTTCGCCGGAGTGACTTCTGGTGCGGGCACAGATGGGTCCCCAGATGGCTGAAAGCGAAGCCGTCGTATATAGCTGCTCGCGCGCCCAGGTCTGGTCCCCCCCGCGGGCCCCCCAAAGTCGCGCACCAGAGGTCACTCTTACCCAGGGTCACTCTTGCGTATAGCCTTCAGTCGGGCCTGTCCCCCTACAGTGGGATTTTCGACGAAAAATATGAAACACCCCAAAAATGATCAAACAATAGTCCAAAAATAGAGTGGGGACAATTTTTTGACCTTTTTCTGGTATTTTTGGAGTAAATCTTGTTTTTCGCCGAAAGTCCCCCTGTAGGGGGACACGGCCGACTCAAGTATAGCCGAGGGACGGGACAAGCGAAGCCACGGCGAAAAGCACTGTGCAGGCCGAGCCCTGCTCCGCCCCCTGCCCGCAAGGGGCCCCCGCGAGGTGCCCGCCGCCCCGGGGAGGGAGGCGCGCGGCCGCGGGGGAGGCGCGGGCGGGCGGCATGGGAGAGAACTGGCGGCGCGCAGAAGGGGGTAGGGGGAGGGGGGAAGGCTTCTTAGAAGCACCCCTGCTCCTTAGAAGGCGCGGGCCTTCTTTGTAGATGTAAGGCCGGCGCCTTCTAAGAAGCAGCCTCCTTCTAAGAAGCCTTCCCCCCTCCCCCTACCCCCTTGTGCGCGCTGCTAAGAGAAGGCGCAGGTGGGAGCACGGCACGGAGCCCCGCGGGCTCGGGATGTTCGCGGCGAGCCTTCATGAGAGGCGTCGGCTGCACGTATGTAAGAGTGGCCGTTCGCCGGAGGGACCTTCTGGCGCGCGCCCGCCGGGCCCCCCCCGATCGCCGGGTGCGGTGCGGCAGCGGCTTCGTGTCCGCTTGTGTGTTCTGCCCCCTCCGCGGCCTTCGAGACGCCGCGCGCCAAAGGTCTTTCCTACCCGGGGCCATTTTTGCGCGCAGCCGAAAACGGCGGCGCCAACCGCACCCTGTCCTTCAGAGGCCCCAGCGCGGGGGAGGCTGCCCTAGACGGGGGCGGTGTGCAGCAGGCGTGGCGCAGGCGGCGGACGCGGTAGAGCACGTGGCGGAGGCCGTACGGTCGGCGCCGTCGTTTGGTCGAGTCTTTGCGGCAGCTGGTGTGTTTGGCGCGTCGCCCATCGACGCCGTGCGCGAAGAGTCGACGGACGCGTGTTCCCAAAATCTTCCACATCGTTGCGGTGCCGCGCCGCCGACATCTAGCGGCACATGGGCAGATTGGTTGGCGTTATTATGGGACCCTTCTGGCTCTTTGCGGAGCGGAGCGGCAGGACCTTCTTTTGAGGCCCGCTGGATCGGTCTTCCCATGTCTTCCTCCTTCAGGGGGAGCCACTGACGTTCCTGTCAGGTGAGATGGAGGTGGCACAGCCTCTCTTTGTCTTCGTCGCCCTCGCAGCTCGGCCTCAATTCTGGCAGCTGCAAACACCAGTGATCTTTCCAAGTGCAGGAGGATGTTTTCGCTACGGCATTGTGCTTCAGGCACATGTGATTTTCAGCCTGTACGTGGACCTCGGCACGCAGAGGAGCACAAGCGTTTCGCACTAGGGTGCAGTTTCCTGCACTCCTTCGTCGACGGGGGTCAGGGGTGGGGTCTCTTTCACTACTTGGGCCAAGGCTTTGGTTTTCTTTGGGTGGAGGGCAGACGGTAAAATCTGAAATGCCGTTTCGATGGATTTTCGAGGCTTGAAATCTGCAAAAGGTGAACAGCCAGACGGGTTGACCGTCGAGGTGCAACAAGCCCATATCCGATTTCACCCCGAGCCCTCCACCCCAAGAAAATGCTCAGCTTCCTGTTCCTCGGAGGGCTCTTGAAGCAAGGGCGCCCTCGAGGGCGCGAAGTTATTCGCGCTTCGCGGTCCTCGTTCCTTCGCCCCCTCCTCCTCGTCCTCTTTTTCTCCCTTTCGGGGAGCGGCGCGAGAGCGCGAAGTCATTCGCGCTTCGCGCTTCGCGGAGCGCGAAGCGCGAAGTTGGGAGCCCTAGTTGAAGAGAGGCAGCGGTAGGGGCATCAACCCTCGGAGGTCCGCGCGGATATTTGTTCGGCCGGCGCTGCCCCCCGCCCACCGGCGGCGACCCGGCGTCTCCCCATGGTGTGCTTCTCGCGTCGGAGAAGGGGTGGCCAGCGCCGACCCAGGAGATCGGCGTTTTTATGCTGTTTTCGGTTGGTTCCATCCTCCTCATCCTATTCCTCCTTCTCTAAGGCTTTGTCCTCCTCCTCCTCCTCCTCCTCCTCCTCCTCCTTTACTTCCACCTCCTCCTGCTTCTCCTACCCATCCCCCCTCACCCTGGAAAGGCGTCGTTGTGTTTCTCCTCTTCCTCGTCCTCGTCCCGACGGCAACCGAATGGGAGTTGGCGCAGGCCCCACCGCATGGCTTCATAGTCATCCTGGGGGCGTCCATTGTTGCAGGACTGGGCTTCAGCCCCGGACGGCTTTACGACCACCACCTCGTTTTGGGAGGGCTCCTGCCTACTCCTTCTCATTGTCCTCGGAAGACATCCTACTCTTCGCCTCCCCCTCCTTTATTTTGGAGAACCTGCTGCTGCTGCTGCTGCTCCTCCTCCTCCTCCTGTTCCTGCTCTTGCTCCTGCTTCCCCTCCTCCTTCTCCTACTCCATCTCTCTTCTGTATAAGCCACTCCTCCCCGTCTCACCACGTGGGCCGCTATGAGGCTGCACCACGAGTTGTCATTCGAAAGGCCGAAGCCTTACAACATCCAGTAGGTACACGCGCGGACGGCGGGCCGTTGTCAAAATACGGCTTTAGCTTCAGCGCCGCGCGCATTCGCTTGGAATAGGTTGCAACTGTTGCAGTGATAGAGGGCAGCTGGTTTTCAAAAACGTGTTGTTTGCTTCATTGCCGCGCGCATTCAGTTTTGCTTCAATTCGAAGTTCTCAACGTTTGCGCAGTTGTTGCGCAGGTGGTCTTCAAGACGCAGCTCTCGCTCTAGCGCCGCACACATGTTTCGAAAGGTCTGAAACAGACACAGATGCAGGGAATGAACTTTTTGTTTGGTGCTCCGCACAATGGGGCTCGGCCCTAATTTTTCTTCGCGCACCATGGCGCTTGAACGTGTGAAGCTGTTACGCGGATGAAGGGCGGCTATTTTCGAGGTCGTGCTGTCCACTGAGACTGGCTCTCCGATTCCACTGTCTGATTATGTTCTTCCTTGCAGCAGCTGCTCGGAATGGCTTTCGCTTGATACAGTCAGGGCGCTGAATAGTGAACGCTTTTCGTTGGGGAGGGGCTCCGTGTTCCTTGATTGCGTTACAGTTTGCCTTGGGTTGTCCTTAGGTTTTCGATGGGAAATCGAAGTTCCATTTGTGGAAAGGAGGGACCGCTTTCCTTATTTAGGGCTGCTTGGGTCAGAGCCCCGACTGTACTTCCCCGGACCACCTGCCCCCGCAGCTCGGCAGTGCCAACCCTCACACACAGCAGGCGACGCTTCCTTTTGGAAGCCTTGTCTCTCTCGCCAGCGGCAGGCCCCTGGGGCGGCCGTCCTTCAGAAGAGTTGCTCCGCGCAGCGGCACGGAGAAATTTGTACCTGGGGGCTCGGGGATTGGAGGGTTCGGGTGGACCCACAAGGGGGTCCAGCGACAAAGGGGGTGGTGCAGTACATATTTGGTGCAATAGATATGCGGGGCTGCAACACGTTCGGGGCGTGCAATATATTCCGGGCACTTGGGGATCGGGGGGTTCGGGTTGGCCCAAAAGGGGGTCCAGCGACAAGGGGGTTGTGCAATACATTTGGTGCAATAGATTGGTGGGGCTGCAACGCATTTGGGGCGTGCAATAAATCCCGGGGCGCAAATGTATTGCTGGATTCTCGCGAGCAATACATGTGTCGCGATACAATGCAATACAATTCTCCGTCGCAGTACATTTGCAACACACTTGCCCCAAATCTATTGCACCCCCCCCTTTCAGCTGGACCTCCTTATGGGTTGACCAAAAGGGTGAACTGCAGCATCGCGGATGCTCAAACGTCCGACGGGGTGATTTTCACCAGACCGGCCTCCAGCTTCCAGCTTCCGATTCCCAACGCTCACTGCCAGCTCTCGGTACCAATTTTTCCATCTCCACCTTTCGACCTTCACCTTTCGACTATCAGCATCACCTGGCCGACCTCGAGCTTCCAGCCCCCGATTCCCACCTTCCACCATCAGCTGTCGACTCCCACTCTTCCAACTCCAGCTTTCAACCTCCACCTATAACTTCTCCATCTTACCTAACCAACGTCCAGTCCGACCCCCACTAGCCACCAACAGTTGACAACATCCAATTTTCCACTTCCACCTTACAACCTCCCGCCTCATGTGACCGACCTCCCGTCTCCTGCTTCCGACCCCCAGCATTCACCACCAACCACCGCCATCGAATCTTCCACCTCCAGTGTTCGCCCTCCTCCCGTCGACCTCCAGCCTCAGGGGCAAGACCTTCAGCCACAAGGGCGAGACACACACATATATATTTAAATATAGAAATACAACTACACATATATGCATATATATATATATATATATATATACACATACATATACATATAACGGCGCACCGGGTCCGGGGGCCCGGGGCCGGGACCTCGACCACAAATGTGCACCCCGGGGGGCCCGGAGGCTCGTCGGGGCTTGCCGGAGGCCTCCCCGGTCAGACAAGACGGCCCCAGAGCGCCCAAGACGGCCCAAGAAACTTCCAAGAGGCCTCCAAGAGGGCTCCGAGATGCTGAAGATGGCCTCCAGACGTCCAAGGACGCCCCCAAGAGGCCCCAAGAAGCCTCCAACATGCGTCCCAAGAGGGCCCCTAGACGCAAAAATTGGCCCATTCCCTTCGTAAAACGTACATTT
The DNA here is from genome assembly GCA_963575745.1 of Prorocentrum cordatum. Taxonomy (NCBI): domain Eukaryota; class Dinophyceae; order Prorocentrales; family Prorocentraceae; genus Prorocentrum; species Prorocentrum cordatum. Next base: position 131,097 of record CAUYUJ010020955.1, on the reverse strand, counting down.
TCAACAAAGTTGTTTTTTGGGCTTTCCGACGTTACAGGACGGCCCAAGAGGCGCCCAAGACCGCCCCAAGACGGCCCAAGACGCTTCCCAGAGGGCCCCAGGACAGCCCAAGAGGGCCCCAAGACGGCCCAAGAGGCGCCCAAGATGGCCCAAGAGGGCCCCAAGACGGGCCCAAGAGGGGGCCCAGAGGGGGACCACGAACCGCAAGCTCGAGCCTTCCGCCCCAAGAGGCCGCCAGGAGGCCCCCAGGAGGCCCCTCAAGAGGCCCCAGGAGACCCCAGACGTCCAAGGACGCCCCCAAGACGCCCCAAGAAGCCTCCAACATGCGTCCCAAGAGGGCCCCTAGACGCAAAAATTGACCCATTCCCATCGTAAAACGTACATTTTCAACAAAGTCGCCTTTTGGGCTTTCCGACGTTACAGGACGGCCCAAGAGGCGCCCAAGACCGCCCCAAGACGGCCCAAGAAGCTTCCAAGAGGGCCCCAGGACAGCCCAAGAGGGCCCCAAGACGGCCCAAGAGGCGCCCAAGATGGCCCAAGAGGGCCCCAAGACGGGCCCAAGAGGGGGCCCAGAGGGGGACCACGAACCGCAAGCTCGAGCCTTCCGCCCCAAGAGGCCGCCAGGAGGCCCCCAGGAGGCCCCTCAAGAGGCCCCAGGAGACCCCAGACGTCCAAGGACGCCCCCAAGACGCCCCAAGAAGCCTCCAACATGCGTCCCAAGAGGGCCCCTAGGCGCACAAATTGACCCATTCCCTTCGTAAAACGTACATTTTCAACAAAGTCGCCTTTTGGGCTTTCCGACGTTACAGGACGGCCCAAGAGGCGCCCAAGACCGCCCCAAGACGGCCCAAGAAGCTTCCAAGAGGGCCCCATGACAGCCCAAGAGGGCCCCAAGACGGCCCAAGAGGCGCCCAAGATGGCCCAAGAGGGCCCCAAGACGGGCCCAAGAGGGGGCCCAGAGGGGGACCACGAACCGCAAGCTCGAGCCTTCCGCCCCAAGAGGCCGCCAGGAGGCCCCCAGGAGGCCCCTCAAGAGGCCCCAGGAGACCCCAGACGTCCAAGGACGCCCCCACGACGCTTCGCGTCACCAATTTCTTCTCACAACGATTCCTGGGTCTGTGACTCGACAGAACCTAAGCGCGCGCGAAGCGCGCGCGTGGTTCTAGTAGATAATATTGGAGGTTGCCACAACAGAGCTTTGGAACTAGAGCGAATCGACTTTCTAATCGGGCCTCCTGTTCTGACGCTCGGGCGCTCCGGCGCCGCACCTGCAGCACCCCAGACGGTTCCCGGTGTGCGGGCGTGCTGCGTGCCTCGTGCTTCGCGTCCCCAGAGTTCCCTACCCGCTCCCTGGGGATAGGTCTGCCGTCTGGATCCGTCCTTTTGCTCAGGGGCCAGACAACGGGCCCCAGAGGCCGAAGCCGAGGGCGACGCCGGGACTGAAGCATGCACACCGACGGGGATCTGGGTGTGCTGTGGACTTCCTCTGGGTCTCCTCCTCCTCTTTCTCCTCCTGCTCCTCCTCCACCTCCTCCTCCTCCTGCTCCTCCTCCTCCTTCTCCTCCTTCTCCTCCTCCTCCTCCTCCTCCTCCTCCTCCTCCTCCTCCTCCTCCTCCTCCTCCCCCCTCCCCAGAAGCCTCCAGGGGGCGTTCTGGAGCCGTAGGCCCCAGAAGCTTCGGAAGTTGGGGCGAACACGTAAACAGCCTTGATCCTTGCTCCTCCTCCTCCTCCTCGCTCCTCGCTCCTCGCTCCTCGATCCTACTCCTCGAGGCCGTACCCTCGATCCCCGGGCCCGAGCCTCCTTTTCTCGGCCCTCGGCCGTGAATGCTCCTCGATGCTCTGGCCTCGATGCGGGACCGCCTTCCTCCTCTCCTCCTCCCCTGGCTCCTCCCGGAGGTACACCAGGGCGGTGGAGCTGCTGAGCCGCGAGGCCAGGCCGGTCTGGCAATCCTGCGGAGGAGGATTCGGCCCGATGGTCCTCAGGGCGCGTGTCAGCCCAATGGTGAGCGTTTTGGCAGTCCTTGGTGCGCCAATAGTTCGCCCAATAGAGAGCCCAATAGTTTGCCCACTTATGATCCTCAGGACGTGTGCCAGCCCTAAATAGTCAGCCCAACAGTGAGCCAATAAGTAGCCCAACAGTGAGCCAATGGTGAGCATCTTTTATTTATCATCTTGTCGATGGGCGCGCGCGGGCCCCCTGAGTGGCCATTTAGGGGCCTCTTGGGGGTCTCTCGGGGCCTCTTGGGAGCCTCGGTGGGGGTGGGTCGATATCAACAACAGTTGTTTTTTTGGAAGACGATTCCCCCTCCATCCCTTCCACTTCTGGCAGCTCTGAAGCCGGACTGTGCGCGCCACCAGCGTAAGAGCCACATCATGAACCACCTGCCTCCTTCCAAGTAGCTGTGCCTTGAAAATGCACGGCGCTCAAGCGAGAGCTCCCTTCTATCCCCCCCCGCTCCGTCCGTGTAGCGGCCGGAGTGTTTTGATGTCTGGTGCCACAAGTTGTGCGGAAGACTCAGGCGAAGCGCGCGGCCCGCCGCACCGATCTGTCTGCTGGTCAGGTGAGGGTCATTTTTTGAAGGGGAGATGGCTGAGGGATGATGATGAGCAGGAGTAGAAGGAGGTGGAGGAGGAGGCGGAACTGGATGACGAGGAGGATGGGTTAGAAGAAGAGGCGGAATAGCGTGAGGGGGAGCTGGTGATGGGGGTGGGGAGGGGACGAGGGGTGCAAGGATGAAGAGGGGCTGATGGAAGGTGGAGGAGGGGGTGAACGAGGCAGGGATAATTGGAACTAGGAGGAGAAAAGGGGGGGGCAGAAGGACGTCGGAGGAGAATAAGCAGGATGCGGTCATCACGTAGGAGGGAAAAAAACATGGTGATGATGAGGAGGATGAGGCAGAGCAGCAGCTGCAGTAGAAGCAGCCGTGACATGGTACTGTTGCGGAGGAGGAGGGTGAGGAGGAGGATGAGGAGGAGGAGGAGGAGAAAAGGGTTGCGAATGGAGAGTTCGTGGGGGGCAAGGATGCGGGGAAGCATATGAAGGAGAACGAGAGGCAAGAGATAGGATGACGAGGACCAGACGGTGGAGGGGCTCGATATGACGAGAGCAGTGAGGACGGAGGTGATGAGGATGATGCCGATGACGATGATGATGACGATGATGATGATGATGATGACGATGATGCTGATGATGATGATGATGCTGATGATGATGATGATATTGCTGAGGACGATGATGATGATAATGACGATGATGATGCTGATGCTGCTCATGATGATGCTGATGATAATGATGGCGATGCTCATCATCATACTACCGATGATGAGGATGCTGACGATGATGATGAGGATGAGGATGATGAGGATGAGGATGATGTTGATGATGATGATGATGATGCTGATACTGATGATGACGATGCTGATGATGCTTATGGTGCTGATGATGACGATGGTGACGATGTCGACGACGATGTTGACTGTGACGATGATACTGGTGGTGCTGATGCTAATCTTGCTGATGGCAATCATGGTGCTTAGGATGTTGATGACGATGAGTATGATGATGATGCTGATGATGATAACGCTCATGATACTGATGATGATTCGGACGAGGATGCTGAGGCGGATGATGATGCTGATGATGATGATTATTATTGTGATGTTGATGTTGTTCGTGGTGTTGATGCTGGTGATGCTGATGCTCCCGACGATGGTGATGATGATGAGGATGAGGATTATGATGATGATCAGGACGTTGAGGATGATGAGGACAAGGATGAGGATGTTGTTGATGATGGTGATGATGAGGAGGATGCTGATGAATTTATTCCCTACCTAGGCTCTGCCTAGAAGGGTTCTTACTCTCTGGGCTTAAAGGGCCGGGCAGTGGAAAGCGCCCCGGGCGGTTCCTCCAGTATTCGCCCCGCGGTTCCCCCAGTTACGTACCTTTAGCTTAGTCTTGCTTATCTCATCTTAGCTTAGCTTATTTCATCTTAGCTTAGCTTAGCTTCATCTTAGCTTAGCTTAGCTTCATCTTAGCTCAGGTTTATCTTAGCTTAGCTTACCTTCATCTTAGCTTCGCGGAGCTTTATCATAGCACAGCACAGCATAGCATAGCATAGCGTAACATAGCATAGCGCAGCATAGCATATTAGCATGGGTGTAATTCCCTACCTAGGCTCTGCCTAGAGGATTGGCTTAGCTTAGCTTAGCATAGCGCAGCGCTGCATTAGCGTAGCATAGCATAGCATAGCATAACATAGCCAAGCACAGCATTCCATAGCATAGCATAGCATAGCATAGCATAGCATAGCGCAGCTTAGCATAGCATCGCATAGCATAGCTTAGCATAGCTTAGCATAGCACAGCCCAGCATGACATAGCATAGCTTAGCTTAGCATAGCACAGCATATCATAGCATAGCATAGCGCAGCATAGCATAGTATAGCATAGCATAGCGCAGCATAGCATGTCATAGCATAGCATAGCAACTAATGCTGCTTTCCTAGGGGGTCCAACTTCTAGGTAGGGTCGCACTGTGGTAATTAAGATGGCAATGCTAGTCATGATGCTGATGATGCTGATGATGCTGCTGATGATTATGATGATGATGATGGTGATGGCGATACTGCTGCTTATGATGATGATGACGATGATGATGATGAGTGATGAGTGATGATTGATGGTGATGATGATGCTGCTGATGATGATGATAAAAGGAGTGGTGGTGGTGGTTTTGGTTGGTGGCGGTGTTGGTGATGATGATGATGATGATGATGATGATGTTGTTGCTGCTGATTTTGATGATGATGATGATGATGGTGGTGATGATGATGATGATGATGATGATGATGATGATGATGATGATGATGGTATGGATGAGGATGATGGTGAAGTTCCGGATGTGGGTGGGTGAAACCAGGAATGAAGAGGAGGATGAGGAGGAGACGGAACCGGGAAGGAGGATGAGGATGAGGGAGAGCCGAAGGAGGAGGTGATCGAGGTTGGTGGGGGACGAGGAGGGGGGCGGCGAGGATGAGGATGAGGATGAGGAGAAGACGGAGGATGAGAAGGAGGAGGGACTGCGAGAGGAGCGAGGAGGGGTAGGACCGGGTAGGGGCAAGAAGGGAGGAGATGGAGGAGATGCATGAGGGTCAGGAGTGGAAGGAGAGAGGGTACGAATCATGGCGGAGGAGGAGATGAGGAGGAAGAGGAGGAGGAGGAGGATCAGGAGTCCACGCCCTGCCCCGGCTGGCCCCTGCCTGAAGGTCGATGGCCAGGGCGTGGACATTGTGCTTCTGCCGGAGACCGCGGGCAAAAGGGCCCGGGAAGGAGGAGGGAGGAGGGAGGAGAGAGGAGGGCGAGGAGGAGAGAGGAGGAGGGAGGAGGAGGGAGGAGGGAGGAGGGCTAGGAGGAGGAGGGAGGAGAGGGGAGGAGGGAGGAGGGGGGGAGAGGAAGGAGGAGGGAGGAGGGCGAGGAGGAGAGAGGAGGGGGAGGGGGGCAGGACGACGAGGGGACGGTGATGATGCTGATGATGGTGCTGGTTCTGGTGGTGATGATGCTGACGATGATGACGGCGACGATGATGACGACGATGATCACGATCATGACGACGACGATGCTAGCGACGATGATAATGATGATGATGATGATGATGATGAAGATGATGATGATGATGATGATGATGATGCTGATGATGATGATGATGATAATGATGATGATGATGATGATGATGATGATGATGATGATGATGATGATGATGATGAAGATGATGATGATGATGATGATGATCTTGCAGATTATGGTGATGGTCATGATAAGGCTGACGATGATGATGATGGTGATGATGATGATGATGATGATGATGATGAAGAAGATGATGAGGGCAAGGAGGAGAGTGTGCTGTCGCTGCCGATGATGATGAGGAGGAGGAGGAGGATAATGAATTGATGTTGATGGTGCGGCGCTACAGCGAAGCCATCTTTTTGAAGACGTGCTGCGCTTCATCCATCTGGTAACTTTTAAGACGAATGTTCGCGGCGATGAGGCGAGAGACACAACGATTTCTCATCCAACCTTCTGTAGTTGTTGTAAACCCATATGACGAATGTGCGCGGCGCTTGGGCGCGAGCCACATATCGAAGTTACCCCGCCCTCGACCCGTGTAGCTGCCCTGAGGTTAGAGTTTTGGGCTTACATGTGGCGATGACGTCTCAGGCGAAATGCCCGAACTGCCTTGCCGGCACGTCTCTTGCTGCGACGGGGATGAGTTCGTAATGAGAAGGAGGGCTGGGGGAGAATGAGGAGGATCATGCTGATGCGGAGGAGGTGAAGAGGAAGGAGGAGGAGGCGGCGGGGGAGGTGGAAACTGCGGATGTGGCCGATGATGGCCAGAAGGACCACGATCAGGAGATCGAGGAAAGATGATGACGATGAGGATGACGACGACGACGACAACGAAGCTAGTGATGACGAAGAGCATGGCGATGATGATGATGATGATGATGATGATGATGATGATGGTGATGATGATAATGCAGACGAGGATGATGAAAATGATGAGGAGGACGATGATGATGATGCTGCTGATGATGATAAGGATGCTGATGGTGACGGGACAGGAGAAGGATGAGAAGGAGGAGGAGGAGCCTCCCCAGCCTTTCCTGGGAGAGCAAAAGGAGGTACGGAATCGGACGGGGATGATGATCATGATGACGATGACGATGACGATGATGATGATGACGATGATGATGATTATGATGATGATGCTGATGCTGCTGATGATGATGCTGATGATGATGATGCTGATGATGATAATGACGATGATGATGCTGATGATGCTGATGATGATGCTGATGATGATGCTGATGATGATGCTGATAATGACCATGATAGTGATGATGGCGATGGTGCTGATTATGCTGCTGATGATGATGCTCATGCTGTTGACAACGAGGTGATGGTGATAACGACGACCTATATGAGGATGCTAGTAATGACGATGACGACGATGATGGTGATGACGATGCTGATTGTGGTGATGATGATGAGGATGGGGATGATGATGAGGATGAGGATGACAATGATGATGAGGATTAGATAGGAAGAGCGGCGGCGGCGTTGCCGAAGGATGAAGCTGATGATGATGATGACGATGACGATGCTGCTGCTGATGATAATGCTTGGTGATGATGCAGATAATGATCATGATGAGGATGCCGATGATGACGATGATGATGGTGGTGGTGATGATGCTGCTGACGATATTGATGATGGTGATGAGGATGCTGATGCTGATAATTATGATGATGGTTATGATGACGATGATCAGGATGATGATGTTGTTGATGATGATGATGAGGAGGAGCATGAGGTAGAAGGATGAGGCAGTCGCAGCGACGTAGGATGATGATGCTGATGATGAGGGGGACGCTGAGGATGTTGATGATGCCGATGATGCTTATGATGAAGCTGATGACGACGATCATGATGCTGATGAAGATGATGGTGATGCTGCTGACGGTGGTAATGATGATTTTGAGGGTGAGGAGGAGGATGAATATGAGGATGCAGATGAAGATGAGGATGTGGATCAGGATGACGATGTTGATGACATGGATGCTGATGACAACGATGACGATGACGATTATGATGATGCTGATGATTATGATGACGATGATGGCGATGTTGTTGATGCTGATGATGGTGGTGGTGATGCTGCTGCTGTTGATGATGGTGATGATGACGACGCTGCTGATGATTCGGATGATGATGCTGCTGCTGATGATGATGAGTATGATGATTGTGATGATGATGATGATGATGATGATGATGATGATGATGATGATGATGAGGGTGAGGGTGATGGTGATGATGATCATGATGATGAGGAGGAGGAGGAGGAATAGATGGAAAAGGACGAGGTGTATGATGAGGGCAGCGATCAGCATCAGGAGGAGGGTGTATGATGACAACGAGCAGCCCGCCACTTGGTGAGGGCAGGGAAGAAGGTGGATGGGCGAATCACCATGCGGACGAGCAACTGGAGGAGGGGCATGGGACTGAGGGGGGAGGCGCGGAGGAAGGAGCAGGTATTGGGGACGAGGGGGGGCCGAGGAGAGGGTGGACGAGACTGAGGAGGAGGATGAGCAGCCCTCCTGCTCATCAATGCTCCTCTCCCCTTTTCCCGCGCCTGTCCCTCCCCATCTTACTTCATTCGCCCTCATCCGTCCTTCTCCCTTCGCCTCCCCCGCGCCCCTCCCCCTGCTCCTGCTGCTCCTCTTCCTCCTCATCCTCCTCATCCTCCCTCTATTCCTCCTCTTCCTCTCCTCTATCCTCCTCCTCATCTCTCGCGCTCTGTCCTCCTCCTCCGTCCTCCACATTTGTCCTTCTCCCTATCCCTCCCTCTCCTCTCCACCCTCCTTCTCATTCGTCCTCCGTCTTCGTCCGTCCTCTTCCGTTTTCCTCATTCCTCTTCCGTCCACCTCTCTCCTCCGTCTCTTCCTCCTCCTCCTCCGCCTCCTCCTCCTCCTCCTCCTCCCGCGTCCGTCTCGATCCTCTTTGCCTCCTCATCATCGCCCTCCCTCCAGTTGTTCCTGTTGTGTGTGTGTGTGTGTGTTTGTGTGTTTGTGTGTTTGCGTGGGGGGAGGAGCGGGATACCGCTTCCGTCCGCGAAGGAGATGGCGGTGGAGCATCCCCCACAGTGCACCGACCAGGGCGTGCTGACCCGCGAGAACGTCGGCATCATGATGCTCGCCCGCTTCGCCGCGAGGCCTCCGCCCTCCTCTCGTCCCTCCCGTTCCCTCCCTCTTGCGGCGGAGGAGGAGCAGGAGGAGGAGGAGGAGGAGGAGGAGGATCCCGCTCCCTCCATACCCTGCTCCCTCGCTCCCTCACCGGTCACTCCCGTCTCCCTCCTCCCTCGCTCCTTCTCATATCCCTCTCCCTCTCCTTCGCGTGTTTTGTTGTTTGTTTTCTGGTTCTTCTTCTTTACAGCTATATATACATAGATATGTATATCGTGCTTCTTCTCTGTTAGTACACGTATTTATCTCTTCTCTCTCCCCTTCTCCCGCTCGCTCTCTCTCTCTCTCTCGCCATTTCCTTCTCAGACTCCTCGTTCCTTTTGCATTGCTCGCGCTCCCTCTCTCTCTCTCTCTCGAATTACCCATCCTCTCTCGACATCCCTGCACGCCGGGGGGTCTGCCTCGCTGCGGGCGCACAACTCGAAGAGGCCCTCCCGCCTCTGACCATAGGCCCCCCCGGGGCCGCCTCGCCTGCGACTCCCCTCCCGGGCCGCGCCTATGCGTGCCGCTCGGGGCCTCGGCTCTCTTTCGCGGACGGGGGCCCCCTGGGGTCCTCGGGGTAGACGTGGGCACCTTGCCGCCCTGCGGAGCCGAGGAGGAGGAGGAGGAGGAGGAGGAGGAGGAGGAGGAGGAGGAGGAGGAGGAGGAGGAGGAGGAGGAGGAGGAGGGAGGAGGGGGAGGAGGAGGAGGAGGAGGAGGAGGGAAGGAGGAGGAGGAGGAGGAGGAGGAGGAGGAGGAGGAAGGTTCGCATGTCGCGCACCTCGTCGCGCGCCCCGGGGGGTCGTCCCACCCATCCCCTGTATTTTTTGGGAGGCCGAGCGCTGGCCGTAAGCGTGGGGGCGCACGCGCGGCTCGCCGCGCCGGCGCCCGGGCGGGCTCCTCCCGAATCCGCGCCATGTTGTGTTGTTCTCCCTCTCTCTCTCTATTTCAACTGTTTTATCCCTCTCGCCCTCTCTCTCTCTCTCTCTATATATCTGTATCCCTTTCTCTCTTCCTCTGTCTTCTATTCTCTCACTATGTCTCTTTTGTTGTCTTTCTCCCTCTATCTCGCTCTCTCTATTGTATTGGTTTTAGCTCAACAGCTCTCTCAGGATCTATATGGACAGATCGGTCTCTCTCTCTCTCTCTCTTTCTGTCTCCGTATCCCTCCACGCATACACATTGCCTGGTACGAAGTAGATGTCACAGTCCTCGGTTTCGTCACCGCCATTATGTGCCTCTTCCTCAGCGTCCTTCCGCTGACCATCCCTTGATGTTCCAATTTCTCTCTCTCTCTCTCTCTCCCTCCCTCCCTCCCTCCCTCTCTCTACATCCCTTCTGGATTATCCTTCAGCATCCTTCTGCTACATTCCCCTTTTGGTTTTTCTCACGCTTAATATTTCTCCTCCTCCCCCTCCTCCTCCTGCTCCTGCTCCTCCCTCCTCCCCCACTGCTCCCATGCTCCACGGCTACCTCTTCCTCCTCCTCCTCCTTCTCCTCCTCCTGCTCCTTCTCCTCCTGCTCCTCCTCCTCCTCCTCCTCCTCCTCCTCCTCCTCCTCCTCCCCCTCCCCCTCCCCCTCCCCCCCCTCCTCCCTCTCCCTCCCTGCTCCTCATTCCTGCTCCTCGTCCTCGTCCTCCGTTTCCTTCTCCTCCTCCTCCTCCTCCTCCTCCTCCTCCTCCTTCTCGTCCTCCTCGTCCTCCTCTTCCCTCTTCCTCGATTCTCCCTCACTCCTCTCCGTTCTGCCTCTCTCCTGCCTCCTCTCCCGCCTCGCGTCGAGGCATCAGATCTACGTCGTGTTGGGCAGTATGGAGGAGTACCTCTCGACGGTGAAGGACGAAAGGGATTTGAGGAAAGAGGAAGAGGTTGAGAGGAGGTGGATGGGGAGGAGGGTGGGTGGAAAAGAGGAGGCGGAGGAGGCGAAAGAGGAGTAGGTGGCTCTGCGTAAGGAGGCTTGGAGGGCTTTTTCTGCGTCCCAGGTACGTGCCCAAGGACGGGGGCCTCTTCAACACCTGCGTGGTGCTCGGCCCCGACGGCGACGTGGTCATGCGGCACAGGAGCGCGTTTTGGGTGGGGCGACGGCCGTCCTTCGAGACGCCCCAAACGGGCACGCAGCGAGGGGGGAACGCAGTGTGCGGTTGAAGCCACAGCGCAGGAGACGGCGGAGGTACGGCCAGGACCGTGGGCTGAGCGTGCCGCTCCGCCGGTTTGGCTTCTGGGCGTCGACGCCCTGCGCTTGTCAGAGCGGCCCGCCCCGCGGAGCGGAGCGACACGCTGTCAGCTTCGAGGGCATGGCGCGTCGCAGGGCTCGCCGCCGCGGCACGCGAAGCGACGGTCCCTGATCGCGCGGCGGATCGATGACGACGAGGAGGCGGAGGAGGGGGAGGGGCAGGAGGGACAGAACCAGGAGGGAGATGGACGAGGATGAGACAGGAGCTGTGGGGAGAGGAGATGGGGAGGCATCTTCACCTCCCCTCCTCTCCCTCCGCCCCTTCTCGTATACCCCCTCCTCCTTCTCCTCCTCCTCCCATCTTCGCCGCTCCCTCCCCCCCCAGCCCCGGACTCCGGGACCTCCGACGACGCGGTTCTGGCGCGACGCGGGCCCTCGAGATCCCCGACCCCGTCCACGGGACAGGTTTTTTGTCCGTCGCGGGTGGGCTTCTGATGGCTTTGGGGGTCTACGGATCCCTCCTTCATGCTGCCCTCCTTTTCCTCTTGCTGCTGCTCCTGCTGCTGCTCCTCCTCCTGCTTTTCTCCCGGCGCGCTCCACCTCTCCACATCGTCTAACCGATCCCAAACCACACTTAGGCAATGTCTCCCAGCCCCTCGAGCAAAACCTAGGAGGAGACTCCCGCCTTAGAGATCCCAAACAAAACCAAATAGGAGGAGGCTCCGGCATGATGGGTCCCCGAACATGACCAAACAACAACACACGCACCATGCACCTCATCCTTGTAGCTGTCCCCCAAAAAACAGCACGCAAAGTTTCAGCGGAGATGGCGGCCCTCGCCAATGCATATGGGGCAGCGGCGTCGGTTCTCCACTGGAACTTTGTGTTTGTTGTGTGCGTGCGCTTTTTTGGAGCAGTTGCACGGGTGATTGGCATGGTGGTTTGACTTCGTTGGGTCTTTTGGGGGACCTCTAAGGCGGGAGCCTCCTCCAGTTTTGGTTTTTTGGGAACCTCGCAGGCGGGAGCCACACCTTGCTTGGGTTGGTTGGGACCTGTCAGGCGCGAGCCTTCTCCTCTTCGTTTTTGCTGGTGGACCTCTCGGGCGGGAGCCTCCTCCCCAGAGAGTTGTTGCTAGGACCTCTCATGCGGGAGCCTCCTCCCCAGAAGCTTCTTCGGGGACCTCTCGGGCGGGAACCTCGTTTTTTCCCGATGTGTTCTTTGACCTCTCAGGCGGGATCCTCCTCTTCAGTTCTTGCTGGGATCCCTTTAGGCAGGAGCACCCTCTTCTTTGAGGCTCTGCTTGGAGGACCTCTCCATCGGCAGCTCCCTCAGCCGAGGTTTGGGCGTCCCCGGCGAGAGCCACATCCGGTTTCGGTTCCGCGGGGCTTCTCAGGCGGCGGTCCCTCGTGGTCCCAGTCGATCTGTGATGATGGTGACGGGAGTGACGACCAGGAGGAGGGGGAGTAGGAGGAGGCGGATGAGGAGGAGGAGGAGGCGGTGGCGGAGGAGGCGGAGGCGGAGGAGGCGGAGGCGGAGGAGGCGGAGGCGGAGGCGGAGGCGGAGGCGGAGGCGGAGGCGGAGGCGGAGGCGGAGGCGGAGGCGGAGGCGGAGGAGGATGAGGAGGAGGAGGTGGAGGCGGAGGAGGAGGAGGCGGAGGAGGTGGAGGAGGAGGAGGAGGAGGAGGAGGAGAAGGAGGAGTGGGGGGGGAGGGGGGGGAAGGAGGAGGAAGGAGGAGGAGGAGGAGGAGGAGGAGGCGGAGGAGGAGGTGGAGGAGGAGAATCTCCCCCCCGCCACCACTACCCACAGGCAGGCCACCCGCGCGCGGGCTCATGCCGACCGCCTCTAGGAGGAGAGGGATTTACAGGAGGAGACACGTCATCAGCATACAACAGTGCTCATGCGCTCGGGCTTATGTCTCGCATGGCGCCCCGTTTTTTTTGTACATGGTGCGTAACGCTCAAATGACTCTGGGCGCAACGATCTTAAACTGGGTGTAAGGTGCAAGAGTGCAGTTACAGGCGCAATCATCGTCTGGGATGAGCTGACAGGAGAGGATCCGCAGCAGAAGGGCGTAATGCTTTTGCTTGTACCAGTAGTGGGAAGGGCGCAATGCTCCTGGATAGGCAGTGCAATACTCCAGAACGCTGGGCGCGCGGCTCTTCACATGAGCGATTACTTGCGCGAAATGCTGCTTCCCATGCGGTGCAATGCTCTTCACGTGGGCGTAATGCCAATTCTCACATTGAGGCACAACGTCTGCTTCGAACGCAATGCCCAACTACTATTTGCATGTTCCTCCATCCCCTCTGATCCGCCATCCTCCTCTCTTCCTTGCTTTCCTCTCGCCCTCCCCCGTCGTCGCGATGGATGGGTCCTGCGCGTCCAATCCGTCTGCGAGGCCTTGGATTCTTTCGGCCGAACGGGCACGGGGGGGCCACGCCCATCCATCGAAGCCGCCAGATTTCCACAATCAGCACGCGCAGGAACCAGTTGTATCAGCCATCTTTGGTTGAAGCACATCACGTTGGTTCCCTTGGGCTTCCTGCCTCGAATGGCCTTGGACTCCATCGGCCGCAGGAGCACTGGGGGGGCGCCCGCGCGCGAATCTGGGGCGCCAGAGGCCTGCGAGCAGCATGCCACAACGCACATGTCGCCGCGCAGTTTGTCCAGACGCGCGTCGGTCCGTCTTGGGGGAGGGGGGGGGACGCGTTTCGGCCACCAGGGGCAACCCCCGCCTCGGGCGCGGCGGGTGTGGCGTGGGTTTGCCGCGTGGCGGCCTGGTCAATTTGGGAGTTGGGCGCAGGGTTCAGTTGCGGGTTTGCCCTCAGCCGGCGCGGCGACATATATGTATAAATTGTAAACCGTCACGTGGGCTCCACGTCGTGCCCGTTTCCCGCGAGTCCTTGGATTCTTTCGACCAAACGATTATTCGGGCAGTCCGTGCGTGCATGGGTGCCGCCGAAGATCTACAAGCAACACAAAAAAACATGTGTCAGCCGCAATTGATTGAAACGCATTACATTGGCACCAGTGCGTTTTCCTGCACCGCGAGACCATGGATTCGTTCGGCCCACCGAGCACGGGGGCAGCCTTCGCGTGCATCTTGGCCGACGGGTCCTCACACAACATGCAACGGCGTATGTAGATCGGTAAGGGCTTCGCCCCCTGCCGCCAGCACCCTCTCGATGATAATGGGATCTATCAGAGGCGCTTCGGTGCGTCTCGACGCTGCATTGGCGATTCTGGGGACATCATGTGGGGGCGGATCATCAGCGCATGTTGAGACGTTGGCGAAATCGAAGACGCCTACGGCGAATCACCGCCGCCCCCTGCCTGTTGGGATCGCCAATGTGGCCGAGCGTTGTGGCGGACAATGTGTCCCCCCATGCCCTTATAGAAACCCTTCGGAGAACACAGGGGGGAGGATGGCGGGAACGATTAGGAGGAGGAGGAGGAGGAGGAGGAGGAGGAGGAGGAGGAGTAATAGGAGGAGGAGTAATAGGAGGAGGAGGAGGAGGAAGGAGGAGGATGATGATGATGATGATGAGGAGGAGGAGGAGCAGTAGGAGGACGAGGAGGAGGAGAAGGAAGGAAGAGGAGGAGGAGGGAGGAGGAGGAGGAGGGAGGAGGAGGATGATGAGGAGAAGGACGAGGATGATGATGGTGATGATGAGGAGGAGGAGGAGGAAGAGGAGGTGGATGAGGAGGAGGAAGAGGAGGAGGGGGAGAAGGAGGAGGAGAAGGAGGAAGAGGAGGAAGAGGTGCAGGACGAGGAGGAAGACGAGGAGGAGGACTAATAATACTTATACGAATACTGACAAAATGATAACGAAACATACTAGTACGAATCATTAATCATACTTTTAATACGAAGAAGATCTACTAATACGAAGACCACTAAGAGGGGGACGAAACATAACATGTTTAATACTGCGAATAAGAAGAATACGAAGACGCCGAACACGAGGGAACACACGAAGGCTATGTAATAATATGAACAAGCATACTATTAGTAATACTAAGGCAAAGAAGAGTAAGACTGATACTAACAATACGAATAATAATGACACGGGTAATCTTAATACGAAGCAGACGAATACTAGTAAACATAATAATGATGATACTCGCAATTCGAATCATAAGAGAAGGAAGGGGAGGAGAAGGACGAGGAGGAGGAAGGAGGAGGAGGAATAGGAGGAGTTGGAGGAGGAGGGGGAGGAGGAGGAGGAGGAGGAGGAGGAGGAGGAGGAGGAGGAGGAGGAGGAGGAGGAAAGGCATCTTTGGAGCTCTGGGGGCACTCTTGGGGCCTCCTTGGAGTTTCCTGTGGGCCTTTTCGATGTATCTTGGGGGCCTCCCTGGGCCTCTTGGGGGCCTTTTGGGGCTTCTTGGGGGCTTCGTTGGCTTGCCTGTCTGACGCCGTCGGAAGCCGTCTTGGGGGCCTCTCTGGGCCGACTTGGGGCCTTCTTGGGGTGCTTCAGGGCCATTTTGGAGGCCGTCTTGGGCGTCTTCGAGGTCTCTTGGGCCGCCTTGGGGTCCCCTTGGGGCCGTCTTTAGGGCCTTTTGGGCCGTTCTTGGGCCATCTTGGAAGGCCTTGTGGCCGATCTTGGGGCGATCTTTGGTGGCTCTTGGCCGTCTCGGGCCGTCGGAAGATCGGAAAAAGCGTGTTCTACCGCTGCTGGCGGAAATCGGGGGGGGGAGTCATTGGGGGTTCCCAACCCGTCCCCCCCTCCCTTCGGAAACCGGGGAGGGTCACTACCGGTTCGAACCTCCCCCACCCCCCACCCCCAGTCCATCATGAAAAGGGGGGGGGTCACTCCCACTTCGACCCCCCCCCGCGAATTGCTTAAGTAAAGCCTCGCTGACGCTTGGTGCCCAAATGGTGTGCAGCTTTGTTGCGAGGGAAAAGAGAAAGCAACAAACACATGATATGTGCATGCGCAGCTCCTGCGACCTGTTGCTCAGCCTCGCGCGCGCGTTCGGTCTTTGAGATGACTACTGCAGGGGTCAGCCAGACATGCGAATGGTAAGCTTAGATGTCATGCGAATTCGGACCTCACGGGATCCTGGTTCGAGACAGCACAGTTTAATGTTCAACTGCTGCGTGTTGCACTGTTGCGCAGCCTTGTGCGCGTGCGGGCTTTGAGCCAACTGTCGAACTGCAGAGCTCTTCTCGGGCCCCGAGGGGCCCCGCAATCCCCTGGACTCTCCTCCTCCCCCTCTTTCCTCCCCGCCTTCCCCCCCCCTCCCCCTTCCCTCCTCCCTCCCCCGTCCCCCGAGGAAGGCCGCCTGGGACCCAGCCCTCGGGGACGAGCAGCTCGGGCTGTTCGAGACCCGCTTCGGCCCGGTGGGGGTGCTCGTGGGGCGTGAGGCGGAGGAGCGGCACGGGCATGTGCCAGAAACGGAACATCGGGCGGGGCTGGGGCAAGGACAAGTCCGTCCAAGAGCGTTCCGGAACGCTTTCGGAGCGTTCTGGAATGCTTTGGGGAGGCTGCGGCGCCCGATAGAGATCCCCCAGAGCCGCCAGATCTCAGAATCTTCATCCGAGTTTGTCCTCGTCCTGGCTTCATCCCAGAGGAAGGAGGGCGGGATCAGACAAGCACAAAGCAGGGACAGACCAGGATCTGAGATGTTCAGAAATCCGTAGTAAAATGAGGCGCGTAATGCGGGGCGCTGCGTGCGTAGTCGCATGAGCTAGAGGAAGTTGAGTCGAAGGCGTGCGGAAGTCAATAGGACCGTCGGTGCACGTTCAGGTCGTCGAGAGCGGCTGGGACAACTGGACTTGCGCGGGCATCGGTAGCAGCAGCGGGGGCCCAGCCCCTCTCGCGCCGTGAAGAAACACGGCGGGCGTTTTGTCTGGTGCTACTTTCGGCATCTGGACCCTCGCCGAGCCTCCGGCCAATCAATCTGGAGAACCAGTCCCCTGGAAGTGACCCAGACCTCAGGCCGTCGGGGGCCTGGGTGGGGGGGGGGAGTTGCGAGGAGGGCAGGGTGGGAGGCCGGGAAGTGAACAGGCGTCGGGCTGCGCGCAAGCAGCCCCCCCACCCCCCCACGCAGTCCTGGCGGGCCTCGGCAGGTCCCCAGAGCAGTCCCGGCCGGCCTCGAGAGGTCCACCGACTAGTCTGGCGAGGTCTCAACGGCGGCGCCTCCTGGGGCCCGCCGCACTCCAGGGTTGGGGCGTTGATACCCGCCCGGACTGTTCGGGGGGGGGGGCCATGTGAGGCCAGCTGGGACTACGGGCATGTTGCGGCCAGCCGTGACTACATATTTGTTGGGGCTGTCTGCAGCTGTCCCAGTGGGATGGTGGAGGAGGAGGAGGTGGAGGAGGAGGAGGAGGAGGAGGAGGAGGGGAGGAGGAGGAACAGGAGGAGGACCATGAGGAGGAGGGGAGGAGGAGGAGGAGGAGGAGGAGGCGGAGGAGGAGGAGGAGGAAGAAAAAGAGAAGAGAGGAAAGCCACCCTCTCCCCTCCTTCACTTAAGATGGCATGTCCAGATGCCCACGTCTACCTCCTCCTCCTCCTCCTCCTCCTCCTCCTCCTCCTCCTCCCTCCTCACCACCACCATCTACTTCTCTCTACGACCAGGAGCTTTTTCTCAGCGTGTCGCGCGGCCAGTTCTGGCTAATCACACATCGGCGCGATTCGCTCAGTACGTCCCAGTCCCCCAGCATCACCGTTCTGAGCGTTTCCCAGCCTCCCGTCCCATGAAGCGGAACGACACGCTGTCACTGTCAGCTCGCCAGGCATCGCGCGTCGATGGGGCCGCCGCCGCGACATGCGAAGCAAGCGTTCCTCACCGCCTGCCCCTCTTTCCTTTATCTCCTCCCCTTACCTCGCCTCGTCCTCGTCCTAGTTTAGGTGTTCCTTGGCGGCCGATGTCAAAAAGTCCTCCTCTCTGCCCCTCCCCCCCTCCTCCACCAGCCGCCCATCCTCTACCTGCCCCTCCAGCGTCCAGAACTTGGCGCTTCCACTCCTCCATCCCGCCCTCTTGGCCCTATCCTCCCTGCACTGGCCGACCTCTGCCTCGCGGGGCCGCCAACGATCCGATTCGATGCCGCTCGATTCCCCGATTTGGCCCGCAATTCCGATTCGGCTCGATTCTGATCGATTCACCGGCATCTGCTGGGGCCTGCCAGTGGCGGTCGCGGCGATCCGATTTAGATGTGGTTCGGTTCGGGACGATCCGCTGGCGACCCGATGCGTTTCGATCCGACCCGATCCCGCGATTCGCGTCAGCTCAGGCCTGCCTCGTCCCTGACAGGCCTGGCGTCCACGGTGAGGAAGTCCCGGTCCCGGGAGAAACGCCTGGCCCGCCCTGCCGACACGTGTGGTGGTGAGAGGAAAGAGGTTTTTCCCCACATGTTTCGTGGGGTTCTGATTTTCTTCCCTGCCGCGCCGCACCCGCGAGACTCACACACCCACACCTCCCTCTCCGTCTCTCTCTCTCTCTCACACACCTCACCCTTCCCCTCCTCCTCACAGCACTGCTCAGCACAGCACAGCCCAGGTCAGCTCAGCTCAGCTCAGCACGGCACAGCTGAGCACAGGTCAGCTCAGCTCAACTCAGCACAGCACAGCGCAGCACAGCACAGCACGGCACAGCACGGCACAGCACAGCACAGCTCACCGCACAGCAGCACAGCACAGCACAGCACAGCATAGCACACAGGGCATTCCTTCGACGCCACAGGGGGTGTGCTGGGGGTGGGGGCCCTATGCGTTGTAGGCTCCCAGGGCGTGGCAGGCGTGGCATTTCCTCGACGCCACAGGGGGTGCGCTGGGTCTGGGGGCCCTATGCGTTGTAGGCTCCCAGGGCGTGGCAGGCGTGGCATTTCCTCGACGCCACAAGGGGTGCGCTGGGGGCGGGGGCCCTATGCGTTGTAGGCTCCCAGGGCGTGGCAGGCGTGGCATTTCCTCGACGCCACAGGGGGTGCGCTGGGGAAGGGGGTCCTATGCGTTGTAGGCTCCCAGGGCGTGGCAGGCGTGGCATGTCCTCGACGCCACAGGGGGTGCGCTGGGAGGTAGGAGGAGGAGGTAGAGGAGGAGGAGGAGGAGGAGGAGGAGGAGGAGGAGGAGGACGGGGAGGAGGAGGAGGAGGACGGGGAGGTGGGGCAGCAGCAGCGGCATCAGCAGCAGCAGCTGCGAGGAGGAGAAGGAGGAGCAGCAGCAGAAGCACCGATGGTACACATGGGAAATAAAACAGGTATGTGGGGTTCCTCGGTAGCGTAATTAGAAGGAAAGCGGATGGAGGAGGAGGAGGAGGAGGAGGAGGAGGAGGAGGAGGGAGCAGGAGGAGGAGCAGGAGAAGGAGGAGGAGCAGGAGCAGGGGAGGAGGAGGAGGAGGAGGCGAGGAGGAGGTGAGGAGGAGGCGAGGAGGAGGAGGAGGAGGAGGAGGAGGAGGAGGAGGAGGAGGAGCAGGAGGAGGGCGAAAGAAGGCTCGGCCTCAGTGGAGGCCGCGCCGCCGTCTCAGCGACGGTGGCGCGGCCCCCAGAGGAGCACGGGCCTCGCCCGTCGCCCGTCGCGCGGCGGGCTAGGCGGGCGCGCGCGCGGGCCAGCCCCTCTCGGCGCCGCGGCGGGCCGCCCTGTCGGTGGGCGCGCGTGGGGCCCGCTGCGCGCGAGCGAGGAGCTCGGCCTCCTCTGCGCGCCCCGCGCGCCGGGCCTCCAGGGGGCGCGTGGCGGCGGCCAGGAGGTAGGCGACGGCCTCCCGGGCGCGCCGCGCCCTCTCGGCGTCCTCCAGCTCGCGGCGCGGGGGCCGCGGCCCGGCGCAGCGAGGCCCGCCGCTCGGGGGCCCGCCGCTCGGGGGCAGCGGGCCCGGGAGGAAAGAGCCCCGCAGGGGGCTCTTTCCTCCCGGCGCCCCGTCCGCGGCGCTCTGCCCGCCCGCGGGGAGCCGTGGAGCTCGGGGCGCGGGGCGGCGCCGCGGCCGCGGCGGCCTCCGCGTCCAGCACGTCCAGGTAGTCCAGGAAGGGGGCGTCGACCTGCTCGTGCTCGCCGTCGCCGCCTTGATCGGCACTCGATGGTCGTTGGCGAGCATCTGCTCTGTGGGGGGCGGGGGCGCTCCTGCAGATACTGTCCACCACTGTGGCGACCTCCAGAGCTTTCTTCGCTGCCTGAGGTGGGCCCACACGGCCTGGGTAGACGCCCATCTTGATGCCGGCGAGCGTCTCTCGGCTTTTCCTGCTCGCCTTCCCCGAGCAGGCTCGCCGCAGGCCTGGCCCAAGGGTGGTGCCTTAAGCGCCGCACACCATGCAGAAGAAGAACGCGTGCGCCGCCCACTCGTGCAGGTGGTGGGAGGAGTCCACGTCGCCGCTGCCCATGGCGACCTCAGCGCCTGGCGGGACCGCCACAATGCCGTTGCTGTGGGCCTTGATCTCCGCCAGCTGCGGCATGCTCTCGGAGGCGGCCAAATCGCCGAGGCACGCGCGCGGATCGCCTTCAGCATCGGCGGGTCTTGCGCAGGGCGCCGCGCCGACGGCCTCTCCGCCAGCCAAGGGTCCCCACCAGCTTGGTCCAATGACGCCTGCCGCGCCCGCCGCCTGGTCTGTGAGCCGATGACGTCCCAGCGGTTCTCGCTGCAGTCGCCGAGCAGGTCAGTGTCTGCCCACTCCGCCGCAATGCCAGCCAGGCGGTCGGCGCAGCAGTTGCCTGTGGCCCTGTGGCCAGGTACTCGTCCACGGTGGGCTCGCCGTCGTCGTCCATGGTGATCTGGCGATCAGGGTGGGCTCGCAGGGCGCGAGCGACCCTGGCCCAGAGGTCCGCGTTCTTGCCGTTCCCGGCATCCCGCGCCTTGCCCGCCAGCCAGCCCAGCAGTAGCGGCCGATGGTCCGTCACGTGTGTGAAGTCGTGCAAGACCTGCTCCAGCGCAACGACGAAGGCGTAAATCTCGCCTCGGGGCACCGTCTGACGCCGGCCTGGAAGGATGTCGAGGGCGCCCTTCTGGAGCACCCAGCTGCCATCGTGACGCCCAAGGGAGCAGATGGCCGCTTCCACGCGGCGTCGCGTGGCGTCCCCGAAGATGAACAGGTGCTGGCCGAAGGTATCCCAATCGCTGTCGCCGACGTCGCGGAAGCGCTCAAGGTCGGGGCCCAGCGCTGCGGGCGTGGTTCGGCTTTTGGGGTTGATGCCCCCGAGCCACAGCGCTGAGCAAGCCTCGTGCTCCGCCAGGGCCTGCGGGACGAGGTGCTGCGTCTTGTCGTACGCAGGCTCACCCACACTGCGTGGGCACTCCCAGATGCGATGGGCCAGCGTCTCGTCCGCGCCCAGGCACTTGGGGCAGAGCAGGCTTCCCTGACAGCCTGCATCCGCTTGCCTCTGACCCGGCCACTGCCCGCCGACCACCGCGAGGTAGTTGAGCGCCCTCTCCTGCCAGAGGCCCCGCTTGGCGTGGTAGTCGAGCTCCCTCTTCACTGGCCAGACGTCGCCGCCTTTGCAGCAGGCCCTCGCCATGGAGATGGCGCGCCGCCTGCTGCCAACGGAACTGGATGAGGTCGTGCCCGAGGTCATCCAAAGGAGGAGGAGGAGGAGGAGGAGGAGGAGGAGGAGGAGGAGGAGGAGGAGTAGGAGGATGAGGAGGAGGAGGAGTAGGGGGAGGGGGAGGGGGAGGAGGAGGGGGAGGAGGAGGAGGAGGGAGGAGGAGGAGGTGGAGGAGGAGGAAGAGGAGGAGGAACCAGTAGGAGGAGAAGGAGGAGGATGAGGAGGAGGAGGAAGAGGATGGGAAGAAGGACAACTCCGAGAACTCAATGAAGTCGACCTGCAGTTGGCCGTCGAGGCTGGCGAGGGGAATGTCCCAGACCTCCGTCCCCTCGGAAACCGGCTGCTTCTGGGCTCCCGGGCTGAAAGGTGACCAGCCCGCGTCCACGAGCGTGGCGATGAACGCTGCCACCGGGCCGTGCACCTTCCTCCACTTGGCTGCCCTGGCTCGCAGCAGCACGTGGCGGATGCGTGACCAAAGCCGCCGGCCGCGCACATCTAATTAGCTCAGTGGTGGATGAGGAGGAGGAGAAGGAGGAGGAGGAGGAGGAGGAGGAGGAGGAAGAGGAGGAGGAGGAGGAGGAGGAGAACAGAGGAGGGGGACCTTAGCAAACCCAAGACGCATCAACGATGTTGCACTAACCTCTCCCTCGAAGTTCCCTCTTCAGAGGTCCCTGCGGGGAGTGCCCCGTTGGAAGACAACCGTCAGATAATCCCCAATTGTGCTAAAACACTGTTCCTGGGACTTCTTCGCTGCAAGTCAAAGTTTGTTATTGCGTCCTGACTGTCCTGAATCGTACGAGCGGACCGTTCCTGGGATTTCAACACCGCGAAGCAGCATGACTGTCTCGCCTTGACAATTCTAGATCTTGCCAGAACACCATCCCTGGGACGTCAACCATGGGAATCTTTTCAATATGTGGGAAACTTGTGCGACGAATGAGCGCAGTGCGCAGGCGAGAGCCACATTTTGGAAATGAGCCGCCCCCCGTTCGTGAAGCTCTTGCAAACTTGTGAGACGAATGTTTGCGGCGCTTAGGCGAGAACCGCATTTTGAAAGCCATTCGCCCTCCATCCAAGAAGCCTCTGCGAACTTTTGAGGCGAATGTGCGCGGCGCTTAGGCGAGAGCAGCATTTCGGGAAGGAGCCGCCCTCCATCCGTGAAGCTCTTGCAAACTTTGAAGACGATCGTTTGCGGCGCCAAGTCGATAATTACATGTTGAAAACGAACCGCCCTCCTTCCGTGAAGCTCTTCCAAATGCTTAAGGCGAGTGTGCGCGTCACGCTACATTTTGGAACTACCCGCCCTTTATTAGTGAAGCTCTTGCAAACTTTGATGACGAATGTGCGCGGCGATAAGGCAAGAGCCACATTTGGAAAACGGCCCGCGCTCCGTGTGTGAAGCTGTTGCAAGTTCTCAGCGTCATGATCGGAATTCGTCATAGAGTCTCATGCGAAACGCCCAGCCCGCCCTACCGACACTTCTCGGGGTGCGAAAGCGGGGAGTTACTCAGAAGTGCAATGGATGGAAGAAGGAGGGGGAGGAGGAGGGGGAGGCAGGAGGAGGAGGAGAAGGATGCGGAGGAGGGGGGAGAGAATGAGGGGGAGGAGGAGGGGTAGAGGAGGAGGAGGAGGAGGTACGGGAGACGAAAGAGGAGGAGGAGGAGGAGAGGTGGGCAGGAGGAGCAGGAGGAGGAGGAGGAGACGAGAGGAGGAGGAGGAGGGGGGGAGGAGGAGGGGGTTGATGATGATGATGATTGATGATGGATGATTGATGATGATGAGATGAAGGAGAGCAGGAGGAGGAGGAGGAGGAGGAGGAGGAGGAGGAGCAGGAGCAGGAGCAGGAGCAGGAGGCAGGCAGGAGGAGGAGGAGGAGGAGAAGGAGGAGGAGGGCAGGTAGGAAGCTCCCCTTCCCTCGGGCTCCCGCGCCCCCTCTTCGCCCGAGGAGGATGCGCGCGTGGACGCCCTGCTGGCGCGGAGGCCGTGCCTGCTGCTGAGCCCGGTGAACTCGCCGGCCCGGATGGAGGCCGATCTCGTGCGGATGCGGCCAGAGCTCCAGGTGGCCGAGTGGCATGAGGCGGGCGAGGGGAGGGGGAGGAGTCCATGAGGCGGTAAGGGTTCCCTTCTCCTCTTCCTCCTCTTCGTCCTCCTCCTCACTCTGCCTGCTCCTCCTCCTCCTCCACTCCCACTCCTTTTCCCTGTTCCTTCTAGATGCCTCACATCTGTCGCACCCCCCGACACGTCGGTAGGGCCGGCCAGGCGTTTCGCTTGAGACTTCTTCACGATGGGGTCTACGACGCCGATCCCTCAAATTTTGGCGGTGCCATTTTTTTCACAACGGGCGTTTCCGCCCTGTTTCGGGTTCTAGGGTTTTGCAGATCGATCCGACTCGAAAACTGAATCAGACAAGTGAGGTCTGGGGCTCGGGTCGTGCTCTTTTTGTCGATGTTGTTGTTTTTGGCAACGTCGGGTCTCAGGGGGAGACTTCCTGAGGGCTTGACGGCTCTTCGTCAGTCAACCTGCGGGGATCAAGCTGGATCTCGGATCGGGAAGCGAACATGATACAAGCATTAAGTTCTGGGGATCGGTACGATCGAAGTGGATACTGAAAGACTGGGTACGATGATTGACCACAGCCCCTATTCATTTTGGACAGGGTTCGCTGTCCGTGCCGCGGCGGGCGTCTTCCATTTGAGACAGAAGGCCGCCTGCCCAACAACGGCCGCTGTCGGTTTGGGACATCATTTTCTGCTGGGCATCGTTATCATTTGTTTCGTGCCTAATTCGGGCGTCCAGAGGGGAGGGGAGGGGGAGCGGGGCGCGTCAGGGGTGGCGGAGTGGGTCGAGACCCTCAAAATGCGGTCCGAGTAGATGGGGTCGGATGACCGCGCCGCATCGGCGATGCATCGCCAATGCATCGCCGATGCATCGCCGATGCGGCTCGATATGTGGGGCTCCATTTTCTCCGCGCTGGCGTTACCGATGCATCGCCGACGTCGCCGGTGTATCGCCGATGCATCATCGGGGCATCGCCGATGCGGAGGTGCAGGTGGCGGAAGGGCACCAGGAGGGGGCGGGGAGGGGGGAGGATCGGGGAACAAGAAACAGCAGAAACGTTACCTTTCGGAGGTCCGTGCTGCTTTTCTGGAGCGGCGCTGGGCCTCCCTCCGCGCGCCAGGGGCGGCGCCTGCGGCCCCGCCGGGGGGGCTTCCGCGCCGGTGCATGAAATCCGCGGCTTCAGCGCCGATGTTCAGACGGCTTTAGACTTCCTGGGCGCAGCCCACGGGGGCTTTCAAATGAGCGAAACGGCGTCCCAATTCGGACTCGATGCGACCCAGGAGGTCTGGTTCGCAGGCCAAGATGGCTCGAAGACAAGCCCAAGTGGGCCAACAAGGGCCCAAGAAGGCCCCGAAACGTCTCCGTAGCCATTCTGGCTCGAGGAGCCCCTGGCCCCAAGCGACCCCGGACTTTCCACGGAGGGCCCCCTGCGGACTTCAGTGGCCACGGCGATGCGCCCCAGACGCGGAGCGGCGCAGCGACGGCCCCCGCCCCGTTGCTGCCGCGGGCCTCCTGGGCGCAGCCTGCAGCGCCTCCCTGCCACGCCGCTGTGGGCCTTCGCCGCCGCGTCCGCCGCCGGCGACGCCCCGCGCCGCGCCGAGCCGCAGTGCGCCGCCCCGGCGGCGCGCTGCGGCCCCGCGCAGAGGCCCACTGGCGGGGTCCGGCTCGGCTCTCCCGAGGCCGGCTGGCGGACGTCGGGGCGGCCGAAGAGAGGCGGCCGCAGCCGCGGCTGAAAGAGGAAAAAGCCACCGCGGCCTCCTCCTCCTCCTCCTCCTCCTCCCGCCGAGGCCCCTCCTGAGACACAGGGGCGGCTCCCAGCCGCGGCCGCAGCCGCGGCCGCAGCAGCGGTCGCGGCCGCGGTCCAAGGTCGGGGCAGCGTGGCAGCGTATACGGCTCGAGTGCGCTGGAGCTCTGGTTTGCGGGCGCCTTTTGGCGGGCGCGCCCGGTTTTCGCGGGATGTTTGGGGCGGGAGTTCGCGTGACATTTTAGACTGGGTCTCATGATTTTCATCATGGCCCCGTCAGGCCTCCGAGCCCCCCGAACCCGAGTCTTATGTCTACCCGGCAAGGGAGGGGTAAGGACCGACGGGGGGGGGTAGGGATCATGGCTAGGGCCTTGGGACCTCCCAGATCTCATGGCGCCCTCTTCTTCT
This sequence comes from Prorocentrum cordatum, assembly GCA_963575745.1. NCBI lineage: Eukaryota > Dinophyceae > Prorocentrales > Prorocentraceae > Prorocentrum > Prorocentrum cordatum. The sequence continues at coordinate 105,472 of CAUYUJ010020955.1, read as the reverse complement.
CTGAGCGCGTTCCCTGGCCCCCTCTCCTTCGCCCACATGCCTCAGGCCATGATCCGCCCCCCCTCTTCGTGGCCTCCCTCATCAGCGCACCCGATGATGGAGAGGTCCCGCACCACGCAGCGGGGCCTCGGCCACGCGCGGGGGAGAGGCCGGCGGTTCGAGGCGGAGCGTGAGAGCACGATGGTCAGCACACCGTCGAGCCGGCCAGCAGCACTGGCTCATGTGCCGCTTCGGCGGTTTCGTACGCAGCGCAATCTCAAATCACGTACTGAGGGCCCGCGGTCTGCGATCTGATCAGTCGTGATCTGTCGCAAGATTTAGCCATTCGCTCGCCTCCCTCTCCTACCCATCTCCTCGGCTTCCTTCTCCTTCTCCTTTCCTTCGCCACCTCTACTTCAGCCACGTGGGCAGTGGCGCCCAGCGCATTCCAGCACATTCCCCATCCTCTTTCTGACTCCTCTTGCTCTTCTTCCTCCCTTCACACCTCTGTCATCTCCGCCCGCCCACCTCGTGGTGCCCCCCTCCGGAAGCCCTGGAGGGCAGAGCCTCGATCGGGGTGGAGTAGGAGGACGACGAGGACGCGGCCGCCGCCGCGGCCGGGCCCGCCGCGGCCGCCGCCGCCGCGACCGCCCTCGCCGCCGCAGCCGCCCCCCGGCCGCGGTTCCGCGCCCGCCGCCGTGGCAGCCGCGTCCGCCGTGGCGGCCCGCGCCCGGCCAGGGCTTCCGCCGCGTGGAGCAGCGGGTGGCGGCGCAGACGCGGCGCTGGCCGCCGTGCCCCGTCGCGCGGGCCGACGCGCCCCTCGGCGAGGGCGGGTCGGGCACCTCCATGCTGGCGGGCGGGAGTCCGGCCGGGGGGGGCGTCGGCGACGGCGCTGTACGTCGTGCTCGTTCTCGTCGTCGTTCTCGCGTGTCGTTTGCGTCGGCGTTGCACGTCGTTGCAGGTCGACGTCGACGTCGTCGTCGTCGTCGTCGTTGCACGTCGTCCTTGTCCCCCACGTCGGCGTCTGAGTCGCACTTCGTCGTCGGCAGCGTCGTCGGCGTGGCGTGGTCGGCGTCGTCTCGTCGTCGGTTGCGGCGATGGTGGCGTCCGACGGCAGCGAAAAGCAGGAGGAGGAGGAGGAGGAAGAGGAGGAGGAGGAGGAGGAGCAGGAGGAGGAGGAGGAGGAGGATTAAGCTACTCGTCCGGAACTTGGGGTGGCGGAGGAGCCCGCCGAGGTGGAAGGCCACCGCAGTGTCCTGGCGCCAGGCTGGGGCGCGGGCTTCTTCCTCGTGGAGACCACGCCCCCGGAGGGCCCGGAGCCAGCGAGGCCTCCAGGGCCACGGCGCCCCCCCGAGCCCCGTGCTCCAAGCTGCCTGCTCGCCTGCTCCCTCCTCTCGCGGCGGAGCCAGCGGGGCCCCGAGGGGGGGGCGGGTCCCGAGGCTTGTGTTCGCCGGGTTCGGGCTCTCGGGTCCCTCCCCGGGCCTCTGGGCCGTCAGGCAGCGCAGCGAGTCCGGGCGAAGAGCTTGTTTCGGAGGGGAATGGCCCCAGGGTGCATGACCCGTTTTCCCTCAGGGCCCGCTTCTCTCGTGCATGCCAGCTCTTCCTGCTCCTGCTCCACTGCCCTCGAGGATCATGGGTCGAGGGTAGAGCGCGGGGGTCGGTTTTGGCCGTCGTGCTGCCTCTGGAAGCCTCGGGGGGCCTCCAGGAGCTCTCGGAGACCTCCAGAGACTTCTGGAGACGTCCTTTGGGGAGTCATCCTGTAACGATCTATGTTAGAGCAGGCTATGGGCCTTGATAGGTAGGGCCTCGTGGGGGCGTCTTGGGGGCTATCTTGAGGCCTCTTCGGCCCATATTATAGAGGCTTGGCGTAACACCAAGAACCCATCCAGAAACGAGGCCAAAACGAGTTGCCCTGATCAGGGACGTGGAGGAGCACGCAGTGGAATAAAGGGCCGGTAAGACGTCGTACCCCAAGAGGGGAAAGGAGGAGGATGAGGAAGAGCAGGAGGAGGAGGAGGAGGAGCAGCAGGAGGAACAGCAGGAAGAGCAGTAGGAGGAGGAGCAGGAGGAGGAGGAGGAGGGAGAAGGGGAAGGGTAGCAGGGAGGAGGGAGGGGAAGGAAGATGCGGATGATGATGCTGCTGATGATGATGGTGCTGATGATGATGCTTGTGATGGTGATGATGATGATGATGATGATGATGATGATGATGATGATGATGATGATGCTGATGATGCTGATGATGATGATGATGATGATGAAGAAGATGTTTATGATGATGATGATGCTGATGATGATGCTGATGCTGATGCTGCTGCTGATGATGATGATGATGCTGATGATGATGATGATGATGATGATGATGCTGATACTGATCATGATGATGATTGTGATGATGAGGATGATGATGCTGATGATGACGACGATGATGCTGATGCTGATGCTGATGCTGATGCTGATGCTGATGCTGGTTATGATGTACTTGTTGTTGATGATGATAACGACGATGCTGATGCTGATGCTGATGCTGATGCCGATGCTGATGCTGATGCTGATGCTGATGCTGATGCTGATGCTGATGCTGATGCTGCTGCTGATGATGATGATGATGAGGAGGATGAGGAAGAGGAAGAGGAAGAGGAGGAGGAGGAGGAGGAGGAGGAGGAGGAGGAGGAGCAGGAGCAGGAGGAATAGGGGGAGCAGAACGGCAAGAGGCCTCTTGGATGTCTCTCCGGGTCTCTTCGGATGCCGCTCGACGACGTCTTGGAGTCCTCTTGGGGCGTCTCCGGGTGCTCGTGGCGGCCACAGGCGCCTCTTGGTGCGTCTTGGGTGCCTCGGGGTAGCCTCTCAGGGCCCCTTGGGGGTCTCTTGGGGACCCCTTGGGGGCCGCCTGGGGCCTCCTGGGTCCCTCTTGGGACCCTCGCGGGGCACTCCTAGGGGCCATCTTGGGGCCATCTTGGGGCCATCTTGGAGGAGCTCGCTCGATCAGAGAAGGGGGGTACTCAATTGCCCCCCCCACCCCACACACGCGAGACCAAACAGGGGCCCAAGCCTCAGTAACACTAGTGATTGTGGCCTTCTCGCCGAGGCCATCTTGGACGCTCCAAGGCCTCGCGAGCCCTCCTGTCCAGGTCCAGAGGGAGGGGAGATGGGGAGGGGTAAACCCCCCAAAGGTGAAGAAGGGGGGTTTGGAAGATGAAGCGCTCTAAACCACTCACGCCTTCAAGGGATGGTGGGATTGACGTATTAGGCCTTATTGTGCCAGTCAGGGTAATTGTTGCAGCGTATTAGGGTTTGGGGGGGCACCTTGTGACCGTCTCGGAGATGGGACAGGAACGCATGTTGAAAACACTGTTTGGTTCAATGTGGTTTTGCCGTCTCGGGTGCGCCTTGGGGCCCTCCTGGGCCATCTTGAAGGCATCTTGAGGCCAGCTTCGGCTGTCCTGGGCTACTGAAGCCCTCTTCGGAGCCCCCTGGGCCGTTTTCGCAGCGTCTTGGGCCGTCCTGACCGTTCGGTGGCGTCCAGAGGAAATTCGGCAATCCAGGCCGGCCAGGAATTTGGTCCCCCCCCCACCTGTACGTGCGGCTTTGTTTGTCTGTGCGGTCCCGCCCAGTAGACGGAGGACTTGAGATAGGATGTGAAAGACACGAGACAAACACAAACGGTAGCACCAGCAACGCAATCGTTGGTGTACCTTTGGCTCCTCATCCCCCTCGTCCTCTTCCCCCCACCCACTCGTTCCCTATTCCCGTCCTGCCCAAGCGCTCTCCCCCTATCCACTTGGTCCTCCGCCCCCTCTGCACTTCTGCGTTTTTTCTCTCCTCCTCTACCTCCTCCCTCTCCCCTCCCCTCTCCTGCTGCTGCTCCTCCCGAGGCTTCCAGGCTGGCGCAGGATGACGGTGGAGGACCCGGAGGGTGAAATTGGGCGGCCCGGCCAGCGCAGGGCAACGGGGCGGACCTCGGCAACCCGGGGGAGGAGCAGGGGAGGAGAGGGCTCGCTGCGCACTCAACGAAGGGATGGTTTTATGAGTGATATGGGTTATGCGTTCTTTGTGTGGCTAAGTTTGGATTTGATGGCCGAGGCTATGATGCACTTCTTTGAGGGTTGAGGCCGTCATGTGCTTTCCTCGATGGTGCAAGGGCCTATGGTGTCCTTCCTGGCGCATGATGGAGCAACATGTCTTCTCCTCTTCCTCCTCCTCCTCCCCCTCTCCTTCCGAGCATCATCCTGACAGGGTTTGCGCGCTGCGCCCAGTCGTTGCTATGGAGGCCGCCGAGCATGCAAACATGCCGAGCGCCTCCTCCTCCTCCTCCTCCTCCTCCTCCTCCTCCTCCTCCTCCCCCTCCTCCCTCTCCTCCTCTCCTCCTCCTCCTCCTCCCTCCTCCTCCTCCTCCTCCTCCTCCCCCTCCTCCTCCCCTCCTCCTCTCAAGCAACTTGGGCTCGAGCATTTTGCCGTCCCCCAGGTCCTCTGCACCTCCACGTGGTGCTTGAGGGACTTGGCCCTGGTGTCAGCCACACCACTGGGGCCACGACCAAGACAGAGGTTTTGTACGGACCAGCACACTTGTCAGCGGCATGTCGACGTCGACGCCTCCGTGGACGAGGTGCGACAAATGCAAGCGCTGCGAGTGGAACTCGATTCTCAGCATGAACCAGCGGAAGTGCCCAGGCTGCCAGACCGTTCTCACGCTCTACAAGAAGCCAGTCAGAGGCACGGTCAGGTTCGACCTAGACACGGGAGGCCGATGACATTGAGGACTTCCATGAGTGCGAGGAGGAGCCCAGCAGCGACACGGGAGGCGGCGGCGGCAGCAGGTCGGCTCGCGCAGCCGCAGCCCCTCCCCGTCGGGCGTCAAACGCAGCGGCAAGGGCGGCGGCACTGAGGTCTCGCAGCACCTGCGCAAGGCCTTGGCAGCGACCAACGATAAGGAGCTGCAGAACACCCTCAAGGCGCAGATCACACGGATCCAGAGCGACCCGCCGCCGCCTGCAGCCAACCCCGTCGATGCCATGAAGAGAGCGGACGGGGCCTTCAAGAACGCGGACCACTTGCATGAGCCAGCCGTGGCCTCCGTCCTCCGCCTTCGCGCCAGCTTGAAGGCAGCGGAGGCCAAGGAGGAGGCGGCCGCCTTGCGCCTGGCTGAGGCCAAGGAGGCCAAGACGGCAGCGGCTCGGGCGGTGGCCATGGCAGAGGGCGTCCAGGACGTCAATACGAACACGCAGAGCCAGAGCCAGCAGAAGGGACCCATGTTCAAGCTTGAGTGGGACGAGACCTTCTTCGCGGGCCTGGACAAGATGGATTGCACGGAGCCTGAGCGAGCTGCACTGCAGACACTCCAGCAGGACCTTCTCAACACACGTGGCCTATTGGAAGGTAAAGAGAAGGAGATCACACAGTGGCTCGAGCAGGCCAAGAAGTACCAGCAGGACATCACGGACAGGATGTCCAAGAAGCGCAAGGGCAAGGCAGGCGAAGCGGCCCCTCCACCAGAGGCTCAGCCTGCAGAGGCGCCAGCGGCGGAGGGCTCGAAGGACTTACCGAAGCCCCAGGCCGACGGCGAGGACGCCAAGCGTTCCGAGATGCTCAAAGAGGAAGCGGAGAAGCTGTCCGACGCGCGCTACCAGGCGATGATCGAGACGGCCAAGGCGAAGGGCAAGGGCTCCGACAGCACGGCCGCCCCCAGGCATGGCGACCCAGCGGTCGCCGCCACTGGTGAGAGCGCAACGCCTTGCCAGGAGGCTGGGGCGGCTGCTGCCGCGGCCACGGCTTGACAAATACAGGAGGGTTCACCTCGGACCCTTGACACAACCGAGGGTCAGGAGTTCACGCACATGTTTGTGGCGAACGTGACGGAGCTCTCTGACAAAGTTTGGAAGTACCTGGTCAAGAATTCGGCTACATACCACTTCTTCGGCATCCTGGAGACACATGTTCACTCCTCGGCCGAACTGCATGAATGGGATAAAAAGGCTCGACTGCAGAAGCTTAGATTGTACCACAATCCAGCACGCGAGTCAGGCAAGACAGTTTCAGCTGACAAGCAAGACAGATCGAATGAAGGTGGAGAAATGTTCCTAGCACGGAAGCATCTTCAAGCACACCTTCTCCCTGAGGCTCGGGCAGCAGCTGCTCAGTTATCCGATGTTGGGACGTCGGCGCTGGACGGCTTCCTGCCGATGGTGATCCACCAGACGGGCTACAGCCTCCTGGTCGTCCTGCTCTACGGCTACTCCTCGATTCAGATGGCGGGCCACAACAAGCGTCGGTATGGACGACTGGGAGGATTGCTCAAGTCGGTGCGCATCCCGTGGCTCGTCATCGGCGATTTTAACATGGACCCCACCGTGCTGCAGGCCTCCAGCTTCATTCAGCAGGTAGACGGGATCATCCGTGTGGCGCAAGGAGGTGTGGGCACGTGCGCGAGGAAAAATGCTCCAGACTCGCTCTTGGATTATATGGTCTGCTCGCAATCTGCCCTTCCCTTCGTCAAGGATCTGACCGTCGTCCGCGATGTGAGCTGGAAACCACATGTAGGTCTGCACCTCACTCTTAGGAGCTCGGGCCTCCAGCTGGTCACCAGGGTCCTCGAGATGCCCCTTAGGCTGCCCCAGGTGGCTAGGCCCCAGACGGCTCCCACTCTTGGTTCCAAGAGCTCCCGTGCGAAGTCTCTGAGGCAGTCGGCCCAAGTTGAGGCTGCTGCCAAGCGTGTTGGGATTATAAATTCTCTTTTTGGGGACTGTGTTCAGTCTGGGTCTCACGACGATGTAGGGAGAGTTGAGGGTCCTACAGGGATGGATCCTGCGACTCAAGATTTTGAACCAGAGCTCGATCTCGACGTCTGGCCTGATGAGCCCGACCCTTGGGAAAACGAGCTTAATTTCTGTCCTGACGTGACGATCAGCCAACATATTGTCACGCCAGCCCCTGCTGCCCCTCCCTCGGCCCCTCTCCCCGCGCCCAGGACTCCGAATCAGCCAGCACGTGACAGTCATCGGGAGACTGGTGCCACTGCTGGCATCGATGCGTCTATGTGCGGTCTCAGCCCCCCCTCCAATTCGGGCCAGCCCCCCCCCCCCTGACGGTTTAAACGACCATGCCATGGAAGACGCCCGAGGAGCCGAGCCCGAGCTGACTGGCCCTGCCGCGACCACCCCCGAACCGTCGTTCAAGATACCGCAGGATTTGTGGTGTCAGATTCGGGAAGATGTTGGGTTTGCGTCAGGAGCCACTTGTTTAGAATATGTCTCCCCTCCTTTGCTGCGCTCCGTAGCGTTTCGGCTCGAACCAAAACACTCCGCCACAATATCAGGTTTATATGCTGCGCGGGCGACCACGGCAGAGCGCGCCATCCTTGCGCACCACGACCAAGCCATGGCTGGCACGCCGCATGCGAACGGTCCACAGTTTCGGGTACGCTCGGTCCACGAGGCTTCACACCGTCGGCAGCTCCACCTACGAGACGGTCGTGCTCAATGGTGGACGAGAGCGTGCACAGTTGTGGCTGGAGTCTTGCGGCACACGCTGCGTGACAACGGACATGTGCAGCTGGATGGATACCGCACCGCTTGCCATAAGCTCCTTGGCGATGTTCCTGCCGACGCCCATGGTTTGCTAAGGCTCGACAAGGACCCGCCGTGGGAGAAGTGGACCGAGTTTCTGCGCTGCGGAGGCCAGGTTGCCCTACCAGTACTGGAATCATGGGGACGATGTGCCAAGCGTGTGGCAGCTCGAGCCCAGCGGGTAGCAGTCCAGTCATCGCTGCACGACTTCCGTCAGTGGGTGACGGAGCCGAAGGCGCGCGGGATCCTCCACAAGTCCTTGAAGCCCAAGGTCTTACCAGCGGTCGAGCTGGCCATGGACGGACGCACCATCTACCACCCCAAAGATATCATGGACGAGAAGATGAAGCATTACAAGAAGCTATGGGCTCCCACTACCGTCAACCTCAGCGACACCAGGGAGCTGTTCAGGCAGATCCGAGCTGAGGCGGTCGACGCCCCGCTCGAGCCCATCGGCCCTACCAGCATCGTCAAGGCATGCCGAAGGATGAAGGCGAACGCAGGCACCGGCGTGGACGGCTTCACGCCCGTCGACTACGAGCGCCTCCCAGCAGCGGGTTTGGCCGAGATGGCCCTGCTGCTGGAGGCGGTGGAGGCCGCCCTCACGTGGCCAGTGCAGGTGCTTCTGATCCTCGCACGGCTCACTCCCAAGAAGAGTTCGGGAGATCGAGCGATAGGCTTGGTCTCTATGCTGGGCCGAGTATGGTCAATGATTCGTGAAGAAGAAATTCAGGTATGGAGTAAAGAAAAATCAGCACACTGGGACGCTGCTATACGTGGCAATTCATGCCTCCAAGAGGCTTTCTTACGTTCGATAAGTGAAGAGGTCGCTCATAATTTCAAAATGCAGCATGGGCACGCTATGCTTGACATAGAAGCCTTCTACGACTCAATACCATGGCAGCCTCTAGTAGCAGCAGCGCTTCGACTCACATTTCCTCCTGTTGTGCTTTACCTCGAGCTGGTGCAATGTGTAGCACCCAGGGCACTAGAACAAATGGGCGCGGCGACTGACCCGTTCGAACCCAGCCAGAGTGTAGTCCGAGGACTACGCTCTGGCACGCGCTTTGCCAAGGCGCTCACTCACTTCGTGATGGAAGCAGTTGCGACCGTGCACCCGCAGTTCGATCACAGATTGTGGATCGACGACTTATCTCAACGTATGGCAGGTTCGAGGAAGGCACTCAGACGACAGACGGTGGAATGCATAGTGTTCACGTGCGAGCAGCTGAAGCTCAGGAAGCTGAAAGTTGACGCGAAGTCCATCATCATGTGCACCAGCATGCATGACACGAGGGCTATCGTCAAGGATGTTCGCAGCAGAGGTTATGAAATCAGGGGTGTCTCACAGGCCACGTACCTAGGCGTCGATTTCGGCTGCGGAGGGTGGCCAGGTCGACCAGGCGTGCACGGGGGACGAAGCACAAGCAGATATCAACCAAGATTCGCAAGTTCACTAAGGCCTCCAGGCAGTACCACGTTACGGCGAAACTACAGAAGCAGGGAGGCCTCCCTGCAGGCCTTTATGGCCACCAGGTGCATGGAGTCTTTGGCCAGCAGATGGTCTCGGTCCGCCGTCGCCTCGGGCAGTCGGTATCAGCTGGCAATCGAGGCAGGTGCCTGACAGCGCTGCTGGATATCAAGACTCCTGACATGGACCCCGCGCACACGCTGCCCGTCAAGGCCGTCGACATGTGGCTGCGCACTTGGCGAGATCATCCAGCTATTCGACCTTCTGTTAGGCGGATTTGGCCAGTTATCTTGAGCAACCTCCAAGGGAAGACCCACGCCGAGCAAGCACAGCAAGTTCGAGGACCAGTATCGACTGTCATCCTAAACCTTCTGCGGGCGGGCTGGACGCCAACTACAGCTACCACGTGGAGTTACCCCACAGGCCCGAACTCGTATGAAGAATGGAACTTCCCCGACGAGTGCTACACAGGTGACCCGCATATTGACACGCACGATGCTATATTGTCTGACCTTAATGAGTCCCTGTATGTCAATACGTGGCGACACGCGAGTATGCAGTATGATCTGGACTGCAGAATGGAGTGGATAATGATTCGTACCGCAGGCTGGTCCGACAGCTCAGCGAGGCTGACAACGGCAAGAGGCTCGCGGAGACCATGGTGATGGTATCCACCGCGGGCTGCTGGACCAAGGACAGGAAGGCCAGTCTCATCAGGGCCTACGCGGGCGACAACATCTGTGACCGATGCCGTGCAGCTCCTGAGACGGCGAAGCACAGGTATTGGGAATGCAGTGAGAATAAAAATTCGCAGGCTTTCGCCTCCTCTGAGCACCTAGTGCCCCAGGCATTAGCGCAGTTCGATAGTGAAGAAGGGTTTTGGGCCCGAGGCCTCATCCCTAGGGACTGGACCACTGTCCCGCCTCCTGTCTCTGCCCCTGCCTGGTTTGCGACGGGTGTTAACGAGGTTGAAGTCGGGTGCCTAGGGGTTGGGTCCCGTGAGCTGCCTGTCATCGTTGCGGGTGACGCCTCTGGAGGTCCCGACTCGAAATCACCCAGGCTCCGACGCGTAGGTGTAGCTATTGTTAAGTTTGCCTCTCTCCACCCGCTCGTGGTCGAATCTTCCATTTCTGGCCCGCTTTGGGGGCCAAGACAGGTTGTTGCTAGAGGCGAGTTGTGTGCGTTTATGCTTGCCCTTAAAACGACCCGCAACCACCTGGTGTATATAACAGATTTTGAACCCTTGGCCAACAGCTGGTACGAATGTGCGTACAGATCGCCGAGGGGACCCGACGCCGACCTGTGGGCTCTCATCAGACAGCTGATGCTCCACCGCCCCCATCACTGTGTTTCTGTGCTCTTCACTCCCAGTCACCAAGACGAGGAGGATATATGTGCGGGGCGGGCGACCAGCAGTCTCGTGCTTGCCAATACTGTTGTTGATGAAATAGCTGGTGCCGCTGCACTGGCGTGTAGGATCCCCGAATCCGTTCGGCAGCAAATTCAGATTCATGAAAGGCGGGCCCTTTTGGTCCGATCGAGGCTGCTCAAAGCTACCCTCGATTGTTTTGTTGCTGAGAAATCCGTGGCCCTGGAAGCGCGGGATAGGAAAAGAGAGGGGGTCCCGCCTCCCCCTCCTCCCCTTCCCCGCCCTCCCGCTGCTGCTGCTCTCGCCCCGCTCCTCTCGGCTCACAGGCTCTCGGAGTGCAGACAGAAGTGTTCGAAGTGTTTTGGTTCGGCTTCCAAAGCCACGACTGCCGAATTCTGGAACTCAGTGTGCCCCCCGCTTGTGAATGTGGATGGCACGCTTTTGTCTCCAGCTGTAGGAAGTCGTATTCACGTCGCGGGGGGCTGGCTACACTCCTCCCAATCTCCTTAATTACCATATGGCACTCCGAATTTGGTTCTGTGGTAGATGTGGTGCGTTCTCGGACCAGCAGCTTCTGTCCCTCGGGAAGGCGTGCACGGATATTACTCCCACGGGTAGGGTTTACCTTGATCGCATCAGAGACGGGCTCGCGCCCAAAACCCTAAGCAAGGCCGACCTTGAACGGCGGCAGCGGAAGGTTTCTCTGTGCCCTGAGGTTTAAGCCCAATTTTATTATCGACTGGCTTCGCCACTGGTTCATACTCATACTCATACTCATACTCCTCCCCCTCCTCCTCCTCCTCCTCCTCCTCCTCCTCCTCCTCCTCCTCCTCCCCCTTCTCCTCCTCCTTTTCCTCCTCCTCCTCCTCCTCACCTCCTCCTCCTCCTCCTCTCCTCCTCCTCCTCCTCCTCCTCCTCCTCCTCCCCCTCCTCCTCCTCCTCCTTCTCCTCCTCCTCCTCCTCTTTCTCCTTCTCCTCCTCCTACTCCTCCTCCTCCCTCCTCCTGCTCCTCCTTCTCTCCCTCCCCCTCCTCCTCCTCCTCCTCCTCCTCCTCCTCCTCCTCCTCCTCCTCTCCTCCTCCTCCTCCTCCTCCCCTCCTCCTCCTCCTCCTCCTCCTCCTCCTCCTCCTCCTCCTCCTCCTCCTCCTCCTCTCCTCTTCCTCCTCCTCCTTCCTCCTCCTCCTCCTCCTCCTCCTCCTCCTCCTCCGCCTCCTCCTCCTCCTCCTCCTCCTCCTCCTCCTCCTCCTCCTCCTCCTCCTCCTACTCCTCCTCCTCCTCCTCCCCACCCTCCTCCTCCTCCTCCTCCTCCTCCTCCCACTCCTCCTCCTCCTCCTCCTCCTCCTTCCTCCTCCTCCTCCTCCTCCTCCTCCCCCTCCTCCACTCCTCCTCCTCCTCCTCCTCCTCCTCCTCCTCTCCTCCTCCTCCTCCTCCTCCTCCTCCTCCTCCTCCTCCTCCTCCTCCCCCTCCTCCTCCTACCCCTCCTCCGCCCTCGCCCTCTCGAGAACTGACCCTCGGGCCTGCTCGGGGGCAAGCTCCCTGGCTCCCTTGCCCGAGCTGCGCGCCCAGCTGGGCCCGGTGGGCCCGCGATGGGGGCGCCCCCCCCCGGATCTCTCGACCCCTTCGCCGGGGCCGCCGTTCTCTTTCATGGAGGAGGGGGAGGAGGAGGAGGAGGAGGAGGAGGAGGAGGAGGAGGAGGAGGAGGAGGAGGAGGGAGGAGGAGGATTAGGATCGAGGAGCGAGGAGCGAGGAGCGAGGAGGACGAGGAGGACGCGGAGGAGGAGCGAGGAGGAGCGAGGAGGAGCGAGGAGGAGGAGGAGGAGGAGGAGGAGGAGGAGGAGGAGGAGGAGGAGCGAGGAGGAGGATCAGCGAGGAGGAGAAGGAGGAGGAGGAGGAGGAATCTTTCTGGCGGTTGCAGATCGGGGGGTCCTCGAGAGAAGGTGCGGGGATCACACCGTGTGCGGTGAGTCGGGGGGGGGGGGTCGGGGTGGCCGCACGGCTTTGGCATCTGGGCCTTTCTCCGAGGACGGCTCGGGCGACTGAGGCCCCCAGGGTCCCCCCAACGGTGCGGTGACGGACCGTGCGGGGTGAGTCTTTTGGGGGCTCCGAGGTCAGTCACCGCAGGTTTCACCGCACCGTCTCGGGCACCCCCCAGGTCGCAGGGCCACGAGACGGCCCCCAGACGCCGAGCATGGCAAACAGCCTCTGGCGCGTTTTGTGTTCGAGCCGCCAGAGGTGGGGTCCTCGATCCTTGCTTTGACCCCTCCCTCGGGAGTCGACGCCAAGACATGTCCCCGGTGCGCTCGGGCCTACATTCCGAGGAGGATCCAGCCGAGGCCACGAGGGCGCCCCAGGAGGCTTACAACAACGGGCCCCAGCTTTCAAAAGACCTCGGCCTTCGATTCTCGATGGCTGCCCGCGGCGCGCACAAGAGGGTGGCAAGAGGGGGGTGTCCTTCTCGGGGGGCGGGGGACCTCTGAGAAGGTATCAGGGGCGGCCTAACCGACCCCGAGCAAACCATCCCCTTCCGTGACGTCCCCCTCGCCTCGCCCCACGACGTCCTTGTGCGGCCAGGGGGAGGCTTGACAGGCGAGGACGACGTGACAGAAGGGGATGGTCTGCCAGGGGTCGGTTGGGCCGCGCCCGAAGGCACGGGCCTGGAAGCTCCCCCGCGGCTTCCGAGAAGTCTTCTCAGCGGACGCTGGGCCTTTCCGAGAAGGCCCCCCCATGCCCTCCGAGAAGCCCGCCGCCCTCTTCGAGGGCCGATCTCGTCGAGCCGCCCCCCTCGAGGCAGGAGGAGGAGGAGGAGGAGGAGGAGGAGGAGGAGGAGGAGGAGGAGGAGCGAGCGAAGCGAGGAGCGAGGGGAGGGAGGGGCGAGGAGGAGGAGGAGGGGAGGAGGAGGGGGAGGAGGAGGAGGAGGAGGAGGAGGAGGGAGGAGGAGGAGGAGGAGGAGGAGGAGGGAGACGAGGAGGAGGAGGAGGAGGAGGAGGAGGAGGAGGAGGAGGAGCGAGGTATAAGCTCGAGGTCGTTTCGGGGAGGATGCCTTCGTGATCTTCGTGTCTGTTGGATGCTCTTGTGCATCCAGGGGGAGAGTACCGTTGGATGTTCTGTCTGTCTTGGCCAGCGGAGGGCCTCATGTTCTTGAAGGATGTCTTTCGGGCCCATGTCCGACTGCAGTGAGGATGGGTGACGTTCCAAGGTCGCCCTTGCATCCTTCCCCTTCGGCCCGTCCTATGCCGCCTTCGCTGGCGGCGCCCCGCCGGCAAAGCGTCGGCATGGCCTCCATCGGACGGGGCTAGGACGAGGGCAAATTCGTTCTAGAGCGTTCCAGATTGCGCTCAGAGCGTTCCGGAACGCTCTGAAAGGGCCGCTGCGCCCGAGACATCCTCCAGCGCAGCCAGAACTCAGAGATTCCCGATGTATCCTCACCCGGTTTGATCCCCGTCCTGGCTTCGTCTTGCTCCTGAGGCCCTTGCATCCTCATCGCGCGCCCTTCTTCGACGGGTGGACTGACGGAGATCTGCTGCACGCAGCTGGCTCCGTCTCCACCGCCAGGCGCGCTTTCTTCGATGCGGTGGCGACTCCGGTGCTGGGAGGCCCTTGAAGAATCAGCAGCGTCCGAGTAGGAGGTCGACTACATGATTCAGTTGCGCCATAATTGCTTCTCTTGTTGTTGGTCGAATCTGCGCAGACTGCGTCGAATGTTCGAGGACGCCTTCTCAGCATAATGTACGCCCTTCCCCGAGCTTCGCCGGAACTTTCAAGCTTGGGGCAAGCCAATTCTGTAGCAGTCGACCTCCCTGCTCGCAGCTCGGGCCGAGCTTCGCGACCCCCCCCCTGCCCAGTCCGCCTCCGAGGCCGACCCCCGGCCGGGGGCGCTGGAAGGCTCCAGGGCGCGGGGGGAGGGCCGTCGCGGCTCGAGCATCGACGAGCCCAGGCGTCCGGCGCTGGGCCCTGTTCGAGGCGCGGCCCCAGAGTCAGGTCGGGCCTGTCCCTCTCTCCAGGAGGAGTCTTCTCAAGAATGGCCCCCCCAAGAATAGTCGGGGGACGATTGTTGTCGACGATCTGTGTTTTTGGCCATCCTGGTGCATGTTTGGGCTACGTTTTGCTTCTCGTCCAATCTCCGCCTGTGGGAGGACAGGCCCGCCCTGGCCCCAGGGGTCCCGACCCATGTCCCCAGGGGTAGTGGCTCGCCCCGGATCCACTTTGAGGGCCCCGCGGGCCCCATGTCGTAGCGGGCCCCAGCAGTGAACACTCCAGGAGCAACACCCGGATTGAGATGGCACCTTGCGGCTGAGGGCCCCGAAGAGCTTTGCACAGGCACGGTGGGGTCACGCTGGGGGGGGCCCCGATAGGGGTCAGGAATAGGGGTCGCGATGAAGAAATCAGAGAGGTGTACAGGGATAGGGATGAAAGGGATAGGCATCGGGATGGGGAAGGGGACAGGAAGTTAGGATCGGGATGGAAGGGATAGGTTAAGGGATAGAGGGATAGAGGGATAGAGGGATAGGGATAGGGGCAGCAACGGCAACGGCAGGATGCCACGGGAGAGCAACGGGAGGCTGCCGAGCCCCCCCTCGGAGGAGCGAATCGACGCGGCCGTGCAGGGCGGCCTCCACCTGCCGGACGAGGAGGCCCCGCAGCGCCTCCCAAACGGGGCCACAAGCAGGCGGGATTGTAGGGTCGCGCTGCATCGCTGATGCATCGGATACGAGGAGGAGGCGAAGGAGGAGGGGAGGACTGCGCTACCCTAGTACCGAAGCGGAGTAGGAGGCGGAGGAAGATGAGGAAAAGGAGGAGGAGGAGGAGGAGGAGGAGGAGGAGGAGGGAGGAGGAGCACGGGGCAGGAGGAGGAGGAGGAGGAGGAGGAGGAGGAGGAGGAGGGGGAGGAGCACGGAAGGAGGAGGGGGAGGCGGAGGAGAGGAGGAGGAGGAGGAGGAGGAGGAGGAGGAGGAGGAGGGGGAGGAGCACGAGGAGGAGGAACGGTCCGGGCGCGGATTTTTGATCTGCGCCCCGACGTCGCACCGGCGGTGCCTCGGCGGTGCGGTGCGATCCTCCGCCCCCCCGCTGCGCGTGGGCCCCCCTCTGCTGCGGGATGCCTCCTGCCGCCACAGGCGGAGCACGGGCCCCGCTACCGCGTGTGGAACCTGCAGCTCCCGAGGGCGCCGCGCCTCCGCCCCCTCCCGCCCGCCAGGCACCGACCAGGGGGACCACGGCCATGACTGGGCGGACTTTTCGGGAGGGCCCCTCGGGTCGACTGCGCGCCAGAGTGACCCCCTCTGCGGAGTGACCTTTGGGTGCGGGCTCGTCGGTGTCTCCCCAGATTGCTGAGCGCGATGCTTTCGCGGCTGCTTGCGTGCTTGGCATTTGGCCACGTTGCGCCCCCGTAGTCCGCGCACCAAAGGTTACTCTTGCCTGGAGTCACTCCTGCGTGTAGCTGACCGGGTGAGATACCAATGACCTCGACATGACCCCTTCGGTCGTGGTTGTGGTCGATCCGGCCGTCCTGGGGCGCCACATCGACAACAGCCAGTACGGAGCTGGTTTTTCGGTGTGCTGACAGTTCTTGGCATGCGCAAGACGTCCCCCAGGGTGTGTCCTCGATATGGTTGTGGTCGCTGGCTGTCCCCGCATGTCCTTCACGGGAAACGGCAGGAAGTCCGCGCGGGTTTTTTGGATCGGCGCTGATCCCTCCGGCGCTGCCTCTGGTCATGTAATCGTTTGGGGGACCTTCCCGGGGCCCACCTAACGGATCTGTTCAATTCTAGATTCTAGTTCGACCCAAGTTCGACTCAAGCTCGACCCTGGTTCGACGCAGGTTCGACTCAAGGTCGATTCGGATCGATGGACGTTTCGACGCAGCTTTCAATCACGAGGGGAGCGAGCGGCTCCAGGAAGGTCCCAGCATGAGCACAGCTTCCAGTTCTGGCGTCGCCGCTCCTGGCGCTGTCCGCGCGCCAGGGGGGGGGGTCCAGCGTCGATCCAAGATATCCGCGCGGACCTGCGAGATTTGTTTCGTTTGTGCAGCTCTCCCCAAGAGCGTCTCTCTAGAGGGTTCTCGTAAAGGCACAACAGGACCATGGGAAGCGGCCCACAAGGGGGCACGGGGGGCTCGAGACCGCCCTGTGCGGAGGCGGTCCAGTGGCGGTCTGGCGGCGGTTTCGCTTGAGACGTCCCCAGAAGTTGTTCCCGACCCTCCTGTGTGCGGTGTTCTCGTTTGGAACCGCTCGCGCGTGTCCTTCCCCACCCCCTCCTCCGTCCTTCCCCCTTCCTGCATCTTGTGCGTTCTCCTGCATCCTGTGCGTTCTCTTGGGGGCTGCGAAGTGGGCAACCGTCGCCGCCTTCGTGCCTCCTCGGAGGCACGGCCAAGCGGGGGGGGACACGCGGACCCAGCCGAGGCCGCATGTCTTCCTGGGAAGCTGCGAACAGCGAAACAGGCGGGACTTTCGTGGGCTCACGGGAGGCACGGCAGAGTGGGAGGACACTCGGGCCCAGCCGAGACCTCGCGGCCCCCTGGGGGCTGCGAAGTCCGCAACCCTCGCCACTATCGCGAGCTCCTGGGAGGTCCAGCGGAGTCGAGGGGACACGCGGACCCAGCCGAGATTTCGCAGCTCCTTGGGTGGCCGCGAACGGCGCAACGGTCGCCACTTTTGTGGGCTTCTGGGAGGTCTAGTGGGGTGGAGTTGCACGCGCACCCAGCCGAGAGCTTGCGACTCCCTGGGCGGCTGCGAATTGGCCGCTTTCGTGGGCTCCTGGGAGGTCCAGCGTCCAGCGGAGTAGAGTTGTACGCGCACCCAGCCGAGACCTCGCGGGTCGAATTGCGCAATTGTCGTCCTTTTCGTGGGTTCCTAAGGGGCACGGCGGAGTACAGGGCAGCGCGGAGCATTGGAGACCTCGCGGCCCCGTGGGGGTCTGCGAACTGCGCAATTATCGCCACTTTCGCGGGCTCCTAGGAGGCACGGCGGAGTGCAGGGCAACGCAGATTGAGACCTCGCGGCTCCGTCGGGGGCTCCAAACCGCGCAACTGTCGCGACGTTCGTGGGCTCCTGGGAGGCACGGCGGAGTGCAGGGCAGCGCGGAACATTTGAGACCTCGCGGCTCCGTCGGGGGCTGCGAACTGAGCAATTGTCGGCACTTTCGCTGTCTCCTAGGAGGCATGGCGGAGTGCAGGGCAACGCAGGTTGAGACCTCGCAGCTCCGTCGGGGGCTGCGAACTGCGCAATTGTCGCCACTTGCTTAGGCTCCTGAGAAGCATGGCAGAGTGCAGGGCAGCGCGGAGCGTTTGAGACCTCGCGACTCCGTCGAGGTGTGCGACCTGCGAAACTGGCGCGACGTTTGTGGGCTCCTGGGCAGCACGGCGGAGTGCAGGGCGCAAACATGGCGCGTGACCACATTGCGCGTGGCGCCGTCGCGACATTTAGCGCGCGGCGCGGTTGCATCACAGAGCGCAGAGCGTCCCAACGTCACGTATGCCGTGGCGACGACGGAAGGGAGCCGTGCATTCTCCTCCTCCTGACGGGGGCAGGAAGGAAAAGGAGTTGGGACCAGAGGAAGCGTTGAGCAGAAGGTCGGCAAGTGAAAACATGCCCAGGCAGGGGTGAGAGCACGGCCATGTGCATGCCAAATGCTCTTTTTGCAAGGGACCGTGGCCGTCCAGACCAAACATGTAGCCTGTGGAAGTCGATGAATGGAGAGGAAGCGCGCTGCCAAATAGTTTCCAGATGTGTAAAACATTTAAACATGTGTTTAAATATGAAAAACCATGTTTGAAACATTGTTATAATATGTCTTACACATGTTTAACCACATCTTGAGTTCGATGATAGGATTGTGAGAGTGTCCATTGTCATGGCATCCACAGCATGTGGCCGGCATTTGCCGGGTGTCCGCCCCTCGCGGCCTCCCGGCCCCCGCGCTGCTCCGGGCCACTAGATCTGGCGGTTTTCCGCCTCCTCCCCGGACCACTCGATCTAGCGGCTTCCTTTGCCCCCCCAGCCACCCGACAGCCGCCTCAAGCCATCCGATTTGGCGGTCGCTTGCCTCCTGCCGGGCGGCTCGATCGAGATGTTTCTCGCGCCCCTGCCCCGCCGCCCCGGGGCGACAGCCTTGACGGCTTTCCACGGCCCCGACAAGATTCCAGGCCGCTAGGACTGCTTGGCATGGGAACGGAGAGCGTTTTTTTTGTTGTTTGAGGGCGCGAGGTCGCTGGCTGAGTGTCTTGGAGCCCTGTTGGTGTGAAGGCGGCGGTGCGACATGCAAAAATCTAGCAACTAACCTTGCGACAGTAAGTGACAATTGCAGTTCTGGGCCTTTCTGGGGGTCCTTTTGGGGTTCTTTTGGGGCCCTTTTGGGCTGTCCCGGGATCCTCTTGGGCCCGCTTGGCGGGCTTGGGCAGTCTTGGGGCACTCTGGGGGCCTTCCTCGCCTGGATGACCGAGCTCCGGGGACGTCGGCGGTAGGCGGCGGATGGGGATATATATCCCCCCCACCCGCGAGGCCCCCGAGAACCGGCGAGAACGCCACAGAACCGAACCTCGAACCTCGGGCCTCGAGCCTCGAGCCGCGAGTCGAGCGCCTCGGGTGCGCGCTGCCGACCGCAGAGGGGCGGGCACCGGGTTCGGCCGCTCCGGCGCACGCCCAGGCGCTGCCGCTCCGGGTGCCGGGCGACGCCCCCGCGCCGTTCCGCGCGCAGGGCCCCCGGGCGGAGCGCGGGGCCGTCAGCGGTGAGGCGTTCGCGCGGGTGCGCAGCCAGGCTCCGCGGTGCGCCCGCGCCTCCCCTCCAAGGGGGCCCCAGAGTACACACCACCACCACCACCACCGACCTCATCCCCTCTCTCTGAGAGGAAGGAGGCGAGGACGAGGGGGGCAAAGAAGAGGGAGGGGGGGTGGAATATGGAGGTTGTGGTGGTGGTGGAGTGCATGATCGGGACCCGCACCTCCTCCTCGTTCACCCCCGATCATGCCCGTGTATATGCAAGGGCGAACGGACGGCCTGAGCCTCCATGGTGTTCCAACGCCACCCGATGGCCACCGATCAGGGGACGGCGGGAAATTGCGACCATGGGTGCAACCATCGGGATAACCGTCGGGACAGCCATCGGGACAGCCATCGGGGCAGCCATCGGGGCAGCCATCGGGGCAGCCATCGGGGCAGCCATCGGGGCAGCCATCGGGCCTCCCATCGGGACATGCCTGGACAGGTCCAGGGGCCGCCGCCGCGGTGCTGCGCCGTTGGCTTAAGTCGGGCCTGTCCCTCGACAATAGGAGTACCCCAAAATAGTCAAAAATTATCCCAGTGCGACCCTACCTAGGAGTTGGATCCCCTAGGAAATCAGCATTAGTAGTAACAGTAACGCTAAGCTAAAGCTAAGCTAAAGCTAAGCTAAAGCTAAGCTAAAGCTAAGCTAAAGCTAAGCTAAAGCTAAGCTACAGCTAAGCTAAAGCTGAGCTAAAGCTAAGATGAAGCTAAGCTAAAGCTAAGCTAAAGCTGAGCAACAGCTAAGCTAAAGCTAAGCTACAGCTAAGCTAACTATAAGCTAAAGCTACAGCTAAGCTAAAGCTAAGCTAAAGCTAAGCTAAAACTAAGCTAACGCTAAGCTACAGCTAAGCTACAGCTAAGCTAAAGCTAAGCTAAAGCTAAGCTAAAGCTAAGCTACACGCTAAGCGAAACGCTAAGCGAAACGCGGCGGGGACTGGGGGAACCGCCCGGGGCGCTTTCCACTGCCCGGCCCCTTTGAGCTAGAGAGTAAGAACCCTTCTAGGCAGAGCCTAGGTAGGGAAATACTAAGGGGACGAATTGTTCTAGCATGTGTTGATTATTTTGGGATATGTGTCTGGCTTGTTTGTTCTGTTTTGAGTTTTTCCCTCGAGATCCGCCTGTAGGGGACGTGCCCGACCTGACCGTGGGGTCGCGAGGCGCGCGGTAGGTGGGGGCTGCTGCCCCGACCTTTGGGCCGAGTGCTGGGCCCGTAGCCACCGCCGCCCGAGGGCTCGCGTGGAGGGTTTCTCCGAAGGGCTTAGGCGACCCGTCCTCATCCTCTCCCTCCTCCTCCCTTCTCCTCTTCCTCCTCCTCCTCCTCCTCCTCCTCCTCCTCCTCCTCCATGTCCTCCCTCCTCCTCCCTCCTCCTCCTCCCCCTCCTCCCTCCTCCTCCCTCCTCCTCCTCCCCCTCCTCCCTCCTCCCCCTCCTCCCCCTCCCTCCTCCTCCTCCTCCTCCTCCTCCTCCTCCTCCTCCTCCTCCTCCTCCTCCTCCTCCTCCCTCTTCCCCCTCCCCCTCCTACCCCTCCTCCTCCTCGGGTCGCCTGCGGCCCCGGGGGAGACCGTGCAGGCTCGCGTTGGGGCTCCGAGGATCGGCGGCGCGGCCATCTTTGGACGGCGCGTGTGACTTCTGGGGCTCTCGGAGGGGGTCGGAGCAGAGGGTGCCGGAGGACCGCGCCGCATTGCCGGTGCATCGGCGATGCGGCGCCGTGCATAGCAAGAGTTTCTCCACGCCGATGGCGCCGGTGCGTCCATCGCCGATGCATTGGCGATGCGGCGCAAGCCTCCGACACCATCTGCTCGGACCCATCGTCAGGAGGCCTCCACTAGTGACAGGGCCAGGGTGGGCTGGGGTTGCTCTGGTGCCCCCCCCCCACCCCCATGGCACCGTTGCGCCCCTCGGCTGGGAGCACAATCCGAGGCGGGGGGATTTATCCAGAACCACCACCCGGCTGGTCGATCTTCGGTGGCCTCGGCGGACTGTCAGCCCGTCGCCGCCCGACGCCTCAGGCGTCGGGACTGTCAGCCCGCCTGCCGCCCGAGGCCCAGGGCCTGGGCCTGCGGGCCGCTCTGGCCGCCATGTGGCCGCCGTCGCCGCCCGTCGTCTGGGCATTGTCTTGCAAAGTAGCATTGCGTTTCAATTGCGCTTCTTGGTGTTGCAATGCTTTGCGTTAGCTGGCATGGTTTTGCATTGCTTAAGTGACTTTGCATTGCGTTGCTTTGCATTGCGTTGCGTTGCGCTGCGCTGCATTGCGTTGCGTTGCAATGGTTTGCAATGCTGTGCACTGCTTTGTATTGTTTTGCGTTCCTTTGCACTGCGTTGCATTACGTTTCATTGCGTTGCACTGCTTTGCACTGCTGTGCTTTGCTTTGCGTCGTTGTCATTGCTTTGCTTTGCTAAGCACTGCTTTGCATTGCTTTTCATGGCTTTGCATTGCATGTCTTCGAATGGTGGTGGCATCGGTGTGCGTTGACTTGCGTTGCGTTACATTGCTTCACATGGTTTCGTATTGCGATGCTTTGCGTTGCTTTTCATTGTTTTGCATTTCTGTGCATTGCTTTGCGCCACATAGTTTGCGCACCACATGGATTGCACCATCTAGATTGCACCACATTGATCGCACCAACTAGATTGCACCGCCTAGCTTTCAAACACTTGTTGTTTGGAGCCCACGCTGGCAAACACATTTGTTCATGTCTACATACTCATGTATATATATGGATGTGTGGTTGTTTGACTTATTGTTTGTTTGTGTGTTTGTTTGTTGTCGGTGTGTGTTGCTTGTGTGTAAGTATGTCTGTATGTGTGTATGTATGCATGTATGTGTGAATACAGGTAGGTAGATAGGTAGTTATGTGTATGTGTGTATGTACGCACGTATGTATGTATGCGTGTATGTGTGTGCATGTATGGATGGCCGTGTTTGTTCCCCTGTATGTATGCATGCATGCACGCATGCATTCTTGTCTGTATGTATGCATTTTTGTATATGTATATATGTGTTTGTATGTGTGTATGTGTGAATGCATGCATGCATGCATGCATGCATGTATGTATGTATGTGTGTATGTGCTTGTGTGTACGCATGTGTGTTTGTGTGGACGTGTGCACGTGTGTATGTACGTATGGCTGGATGTATGTAGTTATACAGTCATATATGTATATGTGTATGTATGTATATGTGTATGCGTATATGTAAATGTATGTGTGTAGGTGTATGCGTATGTGTATGCGTGTATGTATGTACATATGTATGTGTATGTGTATGCGCATGTGTATGTATGTACGTATGTATGTATCAGTGCATGCATGTATGCATGTATACATGTTGCATGCATGCATGCATGTCTGTCTG
Source organism: Prorocentrum cordatum (assembly GCA_963575745.1). NCBI lineage: Eukaryota > Dinophyceae > Prorocentrales > Prorocentraceae > Prorocentrum > Prorocentrum cordatum. The sequence continues at coordinate 82,984 of CAUYUJ010020955.1, read as the reverse complement.
CCTGCCTGCCTGTCTGTCTGTATGTATGTATGTATGTATGTATGTACTTAGGTATGTATGTATATATGTATGTATGTATGTATGTATGTATGTATGTATGCATGTGTGTATGTGTGTATGTATGTATATAGTTGCATGCCGGCATGTATGTTTGTGGATGCTGTGAAGTGTGTAGTTATGGTTGTATGTCCGTAAGTACGGGCGTGCGTATGTACGTACGTATGCGTGTATGTAAGTGTGGGCCCTAAGGGGGATGTGATCCAGATCCACCGCCTACCACCGACGTTCCCGAAGCTCGGTCCCCCAGGCGGTAGTTATGGATAAATCCCCGCCTCGCACACAAGATCTTTGATTCGAGGTTCGAGGTGTTCGATCGGAGGTCCTGTGGCCTTCTCGCCGGTTCCCGACGGCCTTCCAGCCCCTGGGTGCTCTCCAGCAGCTGCGCCTCGCCGAGAGCGTCCCGAGGGTGCCCGAATCCTCCTGAACGGCGGCCAGGGGCCCGAGTTGGTAAGCCTCGTCCGCGTCTGGCCAAAGTGGACGCGAGGGGGAGTGGCCTTCTAAGAAGGCGGGGAAGCTTCCTACAGAGTGGGGGGGCTCTTAGAAGCGCACGAGAGCTTCTGAGAAGCCTCCCTGGAGGCTGGGTGGGTTTCTAAGAAGTCCCCCGCATTCTAAAGCGGATTTCCCAAACACAGCAAACAAGAAACACAACGAAGCAACTGCCTCCTAGAACGCCGGCCGCTTGGGCCTCTCAGAGGTCCGCCCCCCTCTTGGCCACCTCACTCTGGCGCGCGCCACCAGCAGGCCGCCGCGGGCGCCGCTCCCCCTGGCGCGTTCTTGGAGCTGCTGAGGCAGAGGGGCAACCAATCGGGACACGTTACCAGGAAGCCGGCTACGGCGAGTTCGCGTCGTGCCGTCAGGCGGCGACCCCGCCGCCGGCGCTCAAGGTGGAACACCGCTGGCGACCCAGACTCGGTCGATGTGGAACGATCCGACGCTTCGGGAACGGCCCATCGTTCAAGGCTGAACGACCCCATTGTGTCAGGAACCGTCGCCGGGTCGTCACGACGCGAACCCGCGGTACACGGGGGTCCCCAGACGGGGTGGTGACCACACCGTGCGGTGAGTCGGTGGGGATTCGGGGTCACCGCACGGTTTTGGGACTCGGGTCGTTCGCCGAGGACGATGAGGTCTTACCCCCGATGGTTCCGCACGTGAGCCCAGCCACGTGGACGACGCAGGAAAAGCGGGTTCGACTGCGCCGGCATTCGCGCGTCAGCTGCCTGCGTAAGATGGCGCGCAAGCGACCTCGTTTCCAATGAGGCGTGCCGCGCTGGCGGCCCGCGTAAGCCGCAGCGTAAGGTCGCTTTGCCATCTCGCGCAAGGCCCCCTACTTTTCGTCGCCCATGTGACTTCCAGCTTCCTGGGAAGCATCAGGCCTCGGGGGATACGCGTGCCAGTAGCGGCTTGTATCCATTGCTTCGCCGATCGGCGCGCGCCCCCTGCCACGCCCCCTCCCACCTCATCCATCTGGAGATCGGAAAGGGGTGTGGAAATGGCGATGCTATCTGCGATATCGCCAGAGTCCCCTTTACATAATATTAGCACCATACCCCTTTATACCATACCCTTTTCCTACCTAGAGAATCCACAGACCAGATCTTGGCTGCGTTTGGCGGCTGCTTCTGGCGGCTGGTCAGGACCCCCCCCCCCAGCCTGCCTGTGCGGCCCGGCAAAGCAGATCGTCGAAGCCTCGGCCCAGACCCCGACGCCCCCCTTCTCCCCCAGCTGGGCGACACAGAACAACGGGCCCAACTGCGACAGCATTGGCGCGCAAGCTCCCCGCGTAAGGTCGCGCGTGAGCGCCCTCGCATCAGATGTGGCGTGCCGCGCGGGCGGCCCGCGTAAGCCGCGGCGTCAGGTCGCTGCGTCATCTCGCGTAAGACCCCTTCTTTTGATCGTCGCTCAAGTGTCGGAACCCTGAGGCAAAAGCGCTCACTGGCCCTTGGGTCGGTGGTGGACCGCCCCAGCCCCAACTCCCTGGCGGCGCCCCCTGCGCCGGCTGGGTCGCCCTCCGCGCGCGCGGGGGGAGGGGGGGGGGGGGGGGGGCCGGCGGCGTGTCCCCGAAATCCGACGCCAGAGACAGATCACAACGTCATGAAAGCGCCTCCTCGTCAAGTGGCCTGACCAGTACAGGCCGTAGTTTGGCATCACTTGGTATCACTTGGAAGCGAGGGTGGTCAAAAGCGAGGTAGGTTTGTTTGCCTTTAGGAAAGTCACGGTTGGGAGCCCCGGGCCCCGTCTCTCTGCGGCACCTTCCTGAGCCCGGACAGATCTGTGATGGTCCGGGGGCCCCGACGCTGGGCCCGACGCTGCGCAGGACTTGCAACTCCTCCTCCTCCTCCTCCTCCTCCCCCTCCTCCTCCTCCTCCTCCTTCTCCTCCTCCTCCTCCTCCTCCTCCTCTCCTCCTCCTCTCCTCCTCCTCCTCCTCCTCTCCTCCTCCTCCTCCTCCCCCTCCCCTCCTCCTCCTCCTCCTCCTCCTCCTCCTCCTCCTCCTCCTCCTCCTCCTCCTCCTCCTCCTCCTCCTCCTCCTCCTCCTCCTCCTCCTCCTCCTCCTCCCCCCAGAAGCCTCGCGGGCGTCCGAAGACGTGCTGATTTCCTTGGGGGTGTTGCCTCGTGAGGGCGAAGGACTCGCGCATGCAGTACGTCGTCGTGACCTGCCACGGCTCCATGGCGCAGTGGGACGTGGCGCTGAAGACGGCGGCCTTCTCCTGCGAGCTCGGGCAGGACAGCCGGCCAGACCCTCCTCCGGCTGCGCTCCTCCTGGGCATCATCCTGCGAGCTCGGGGAGGGCGGCTTGCCGATGCTGCTTGCTCTTGCGTTCTGCTCGATGTCTTCCGACGAGCTCGAGCGCGTCTCATTTCTGACTCGGCTTGCTCGTGTGCTCGGCGAAGGAAAACGGGTTCGTCTTCACCGACACTGGCGCGCAGGCTTCCCGCGGAGGGTCGCGCGTGCGCGCCCTCTTTTCCAACGCAGTGTGCCGCGCTGGCGGCCCGCGTAAGCCACTGCGTAAGGTCGCGATGGCATCCTGTGCAAGACGCGCTTCTTTTCGTCGCTCGTGTGTTCACGGCTTCGTCTGCAGCCCGCATTTTGGGCCCGCCTCTTTCGGCGGCCGAGCAAGTGGTGCTGTCAGGCGGGACGGGGTCATCAGCAGGAGGAGGTGGAGGTGGTATTCTGGGGCGGAGGTCTGCCAACGGATCATTGGCCCTGTGAGGAAGAGGAGGAGGAGGAGGAGGAGGAGGAGGAGGAGGAGGAGGAGGGGAGGAGAGGAGGAGGAGCATGAGCAGGAGCAGGAGGAGGAGGAGGAGGAGGAGGAGGAGGAGGAGGACGAGAAGGGCAAGGATGAGGATGAGGAGGAGGAGGAGGAGGAGGAGGAGGAGGAGGACAACACGCTCCGATTGCACCTCGCGCGCGGATTTGCGGGGGGTGGGTTTCGTTAGATGTTTTCTCGAGGTCGCGTCCGCACTGTACACTATGTGGCGGCCGCTCGCACACTTGTGGCGGCGCATGGGGGCATTCACTTTACAGCCGCTCTGTGACATTGCGCTTCCTCCCCACGGCAGTGCAGCTCATGCTTTGTGCCGCATTGCGTCTGTCGAGCCAACGCGGCCACCGCCGCTGTCGTCGCCGCCGCTGCCCAACGCCACCGCCGCCGTCACCGCCACTGCCACCCTCGAACACGGCCGTGATCACCACCGCCAGAACAGCACCACCTCTCTCCGCCGCCACCTCGCGCATCGCCCACAGCCGTTTTTCAATAGGGTGCGTCGCCTTCCCCCCCCCCCGGGGGGGCGAGGCTTCAGACCGCACGGCCCCGCCCCCCCGGCGAACACGCTGGGGTGCCCTGGCACGGCCGCGAGTGCGGAGCCCCCGGGGACGGGGGCGGGGTGCGCATGGCCCTGCCCCTCACCGGCGATGCGGAGAAGTTCGAGGGGGCAGCTCGGCTGCAGGAGCTCGTGGACTCCGTCGGGCACTACGACGCGTTCCTGAACCTGGACCTCTCCGTCACCATAGCCGACCCGCTGCAGGAAGATTGCCCGCTGATAGCCTGCAGCGAGGGCTTCACCGAGCTTACGGGCTACAGCGTGTCGGAGATCATCGGCCGGAATTGCCGATTTCTGCTCAACGGCGTGCCGAAGGAGTTCATCGACGACGAGACCCGTTTCAAGTGCCGAAGTTATGTCAGCAACACAAAGGGTCAACCCCTTGAGTTGTCCGACAAGAACCTGTCGGAGTACATCAAGCGGTGCCACTGGGCATCTTCTTTGGCAAAGGGCGAGCTGATATGTGTCCAGACCAACGCAACCAAGTCAGGGGAGCTCTTCAAGAACATGTTTTACCTGAAGCAGGTGGAGCTCAACGAGAAACCGTTCATTCTAGGCCTGCAGGCCAGGCTCCCCGAGGAGTGGGAGACGAACACCGACACGGAGGAACTGGAAAGGTTCTGCCAGCAGGCCTTCGCGCGCCTCAGCAAGAACGTCGGCTCCGTCGAGCTGGTGCTGAGCAAGCAGTTCTGGTACTCGGCCGCTGCCAGGCGCCAGGACGGTATCAAGACCATCCTGCCAGGCGCCACGGGCCCCGTGCTGCAGTTCGGGATCGGCTTCGACGTGCTCCAGAGGATTGGCCCATTGGGTGGCTTAGCGTGCGCTCACCCCGCGAGAAGAAAGGACCCGGGAGCTGACCCCAGTGGTGCGGCCAGCAGTCCAGAGCCGGCGCCGTTCTCCGCGCAGGTGTCGTCGTGTTTCGAGAGCGAGTACCTCGACATCGACCTCGACGAGTCTGTCATCTTGGGCGAGCCGACTCCGGCGAAGGCGTCCAGGAGAGCGCCACCAGAGCTGCACACGGGCTTTGACAAGGCTGCTGTGCAGAGTTTCCCACACGACCAGTTCGAGCTCGTGAGAAAAATAGAGGATGCCAGCCGGAACTTCGGCACCGTCTGCTTGATGCGTGACCTGACCCAAGGCACCTTCGTTGCCACGAAGCAAATGCCAAACTCCTGGATCCAGAAGTCGCACGAAGCATTCAAGCGTGCTCGACCAAACGAGACCGAACAGCCATGGAACGACATTGGCTGCAATGCTTTCCTAAACAGTGTTGGTTATCCTTATTGTGTGCAGTTGCTAGGCGTCTTCAGGGACAAGGAGATGACCAGCATAGTCACTGAGTTCGCAGACGGGGGCGACATGTTCAGTTGGGCGTCCAACCTCGTCGAGGAGCCTGGCCCTCTGAGGGAAGCACGCGTGAAGCCGCTAGCCAGGCAGATCGCCCATGCCATCCAGTACCTGCATGACCTGTCGATCGTCCACGGGGACCTGTCCATAGAAAACATCCTCCTCACCTCTGCTGCAGACCCCGACGCTGGTGCGCAGATCAAGATTATCCCAGATGCTTGCGCCTTTCCGCCGAACCCTCTCGGAGCTGCTCCGTGGTGATGTGCAGGGCTGAGGGCGAGGACGAGCGGGAGCAGGATGGGGAGGAGAGGGATGATGAGAACGCGATTGGGTCAAGCGAGGACATGTGGAGATGGAGGAGAAGGAGGAGTGAGGAGGAGTGGGCGAGTCATCAGATGATGGATGCGTTTGGGGAGGGGTCGGGAGGGCAGGAGCGTGTAACTTTGGTAGTTTTGGTTGTACATCCCTTCGCTCGTGCGTCCTGCTTCGAGTCGTGTTTTGATTCCCTCGCAGCCCTTGTGGGGCCCTCGCAGGGGGACCCGCGATGCCCAAGAGGGTGACGTTCCCCTTCAGGCCCCGAGGAGACCCTGGTGAAGCCCAGAGAAGTCGACAACACGATGTACCAGTTGGCTTCATAATTGCTTTACGGCGTGGGCGTTCGTTCAGAAGTGTGCCCAGGAGGCGCCAGACCCCGGAGGATCCCTCAATTATCTGATGAGGGCGGCGGTGGCATCCAGTGCCAAGCCTTAATTGGTATTCCAGCGGCTTCCAGGCCCTGGATTCCTTATCTACGGGTTCCGTATCCAATGCTCTCGCATACCATGTCGCGGACAGGGGGGATCGAAACGAGGGAACCAGCGAGGCGAAATTGGAATCCGACGTCGTTGCGCAACGTGCTGAGACCAGAGTTTACGAAGCTTGGGGAATGTGGGAGGCGAACTCGGAGCCCCGTGGCGACCGTGGGCCGTCTTGGAGCCCAATTCTAAACGCTTCGCGTAATCCCATCAGTCGCCTTCCGCTCCGTGTCCGCCGCCTCAGAGCCGCTGACCAAAAAGTAATCCCATCAGCCCATCCAGAAACGATGCCCGGCGAGTATTCTTGATCAGGGATGCGGAGAAGCAGGCAGCGGAATAAAAAGGTCTGGGGAAGCCGTCACACCCCAAGAGGGGGAGGATGGAGCAATCGGAGCATGAGGGGAAGGAGGGCGGGAGGGCGAGGAGGAGGAGGACGGAAGAGGGAGGAGGAGGATGAGGAATTGGCGGATGAGGAGGAAGAGGAGGAGGAGGAGGAGGAGGAGGAGGAGGAGGAGGAAGGAAGACGGAGGAGGAGGAGGAGGAGGAGGAGGAGCAGGAACAGGAGGATCATAAGCATGCTCAAAATACGAAGCCTTACACATAACGGCCACCCACTGGGCATCTCCAAGTATGTGAGGGAATCGTATGAGACGTACACGGCCACAACCGTAGATATTGACAACGTTCAGCTGAGGTGAAATCGGCTCGATGCGACCCTTGTTCAATGACGTGACAACTCATCACTGGTCATCGGGCAACCCCCAAAAGGGATCGCATTCTCCACAGACAGCCCGCAACATCGATACAGAAGACCATACCCGCGTACGAACACGAATTGACCTTTTGACCTCTTTCAAGCCTCTGTGACATAAAAATGACCAGTACATGCACATCTAAGGCCAGAGAGAGCGACAGTGGACACGGCGGGCTGGGGAGAGTGTCCCACGCACTCACGATGCATATCACGAGCCACCAATCCAGCACGACGCTTAAAATACGCCCATGTAGGCGGGTAGGTCAATGCCAGCGGTTCCCCCCATCGACCCTGCACCTGGGGCGGATGTCCTCCACGATGGTCGTGACAAAAGCACCCGCTTGCCTGACATACGCCCAGACCACAGGCGGGTGGGAGAATGCCAGCGGCTCCCCCCATTTCCCCTGCACCTGGGGCGGATGTCCTCCACGATGGTCGTGACAACAACACCCGCTCGCCTGAAATACGCCCAGACCACAGACGGGTGGGTAAATGACAGCGGCTCCCTTCATTGCCCCTGCAGCCTCGGACGGACCACGTAATCGATGCACAGGAAAGCGTGACAACTCAGGTACAAAGGGCCCGGCCTGCACCCTGTCAGCACAAAAGCGACGTAGACGAAGTAAAACGCAAAGTCACACGCGGCCAGCAACGATGCGGAAGTTGCTTCGAACATGTGCCTGCATGCATTCCCCCCGATCTTAGCCAACCCATCGAGAACAGCAAGACCCACACCAGTGAATGCTGCAGGCTCTCCAGGTTGCCACAAGCACGTCGCGATGAGACGACGAGAGTGGCTGCATGACTTGTTGGAGCCAAAAAGGGGGATGGCGCCCGGTCGCGCGCCGCATGTGCTTGAGGAGGAGGAGGAGGAGGTGGAGGAGGAGGAAGAGGAGAGATATAACGCCACAAGCCCGTGCTTCAGGTCCGAGCAACGTCGAAAAGGAGGAGGATGAGGAGGAGGAGGAGGAGGAAGAGGAGGAAGAGGACGAGGAAGAGGAGGAATAGGAGGGGTAGGAGGAGGAGGAGGGAGGAGGAGGAGGAGGAGGAGGAGGAGGAGGAGGAGGAGGGGGAGGAGCAGGGATGATGATGATGATGATGATGATGATGATGATGATGATGATGATGATGATGATGATGATGATGATGATGATGATGATGATGATGATGATGATGATGATGATGATGATGATGATGATGATAATGATAATGATGATGAGGAGGAGGAGGAGGTGGAGGAGGAGGAGGAGGAGGAGGAAGGGAGGAAGAGGGCAAGCACTTTGGATGTCTCTCGAGCACTTCTTGGAGTTCTCTTGGGGCGTCTACGGTGGCCTCTTGGCGATCCTGGGGCCTCTTGGAGCGCCTTGGCTGCCTCGGGGGAGCCTCTTCGGGCCTCTCGGGGGTCTCGATTGGGTCCTCTTGGGGCCTCCCGGGCGCCTTGTTGGGCCCTCTCGGGGCATTCTTGGGAGCCTTGGGGGCGATCTTCGGGCCATCTTGGAGGAGTTCGATCAAAGAAGGGGGGCGTCCAATTAGCGCCCCCCCACCAGGAGGCCAACATGGGCCTAGAACCGACGTAAGATCAATGATGTTGGCCCTCTCGCCGAGGCCATCTTGGACGCTCGAACGATCCGCCGTCTTCCCCGTCCAGGTGCAGGGGGAGCGGGGAAGGGGAGGGGTGAACACCGGCTGGAGAGCCGTCCTGGTTACGGCCCTGGGCTGTCCATTGGGTTTCCTTGGAGGCTGGCAGGGGGCTTTGGGGGGGGGCTACCCTGGGGCCATCCTCGGGATTCTTGGGCTTTCCGCAGGCATCTTCGCGAGCTTCTCTGGACCTGCTCGGAGGCCTGTGGGATTCATCTTGGGCCCTCTGGGGGCGCTTCACAGGGGGCCTCGCCTTCGAATGATCCAGGGGTTGACATCCCGCCCTCGGTGGAAGCTGGCGGCAGGCCAGCGGAAGCCGGTCCGCTGGCGGAAGCCCAGCGGAAGCAAATTGTGCCCCCCAAGATGTATAATGTTGTGGTGTTCAGTGTTTCCAGGCCGGGTCACTGCGAGCCGAAAATTGGCAATATTGACTATTCAGCACGTTTGGATTGGGATGTTTTTCCGGGCCCTCCCGTGTTGGGTCTTGGTTTTGAATTCGCAGCGCCGCGCGTCTCCTTCTCCCCCTCTCCCCTCCTCTTCCTCTTCACTCATCCCTCCACTTACTCATCCCTCTGTTTTTCCCAACCCTCCAGTGTGTTGGGTTCGCGTTTTGAATTCGCAGCGCCGCGCGTCTCCTTCCTTCCTCCTCCCCCTCCTTCTTCCTTTCCTTTTCCTCTTCGTCCTCTTCCCTCTTCCAATTCGGCACACCCGTCACACCTTTCGCTGCCCCATAGGGAGCTCCACCGAAGTCTCCAGGAGCTGCGTCCGCATAGTGACCCTCTTCCATTTCGGCGCACCCCTCACACGTTTCGTGTCCCCCAAAGGAGCTCCATCGAAGGCTCCAGTGGCTGCGTCCGCATGGTGACCCTCTTTCAGGTCGGTGCACCCCTCACATGGTTCGTGGTCCGATAGGGGGCTCCACCGAAGGCCCCGGTGGCTGCGTCAGCATGGTGGCCCGCCCCATTTCGGCGCACCCCTGGCACGCTTCGTGCCACCCCCGCTTGCGATTTGAGTCGTGAGAGTGCGTGCGTGAAGGGGCAACGTTAGTGCGATCTGGCGTTCTTCGGCGAAGATTGCAGGGGCACTGCAGATCCCTCAGTCTGTCCGTGTGTCTTGAACGGTCCTGTCTATAGCCGCGGCGTATTTGGAGAGGGCTGGGCTCTTCGCCAGGATAGTTTTTGCCACCCGAAGCTTTTCCGTCGGGGCCGTCGCGGCGCCTCTGATGGCCTCCGTTAAGCTCCAGCAGAACTGCCTTCCCCGCAGTACCTCTCGGCTCTTCCCTTCCTCCTTCCTCCCCCTTCTCTGCTCCCCTGCGGCACGGGCGTTTTCTGGCACTGGCCGCCCGTGCCACTCGACTCCAGCATCAGCCACAGGGCCACAGCTGCCGCCATCCGCTGCCAAATCCCTGAATCGATCGGGGCCTTGAGCGGGCCCTGGTGGAAACCGCCGCCGGGCGGGGCGAGGACGAGGACGCATCTGTTCCAGGGCGTTCCGGGCCGCTCTCGGAGCGTTCTGGAACGCTCTGAGGAGGCCGCGGCGCCCGAGACGTCCTCCAGAACCGTTGGATCTCAGAGGTTCTCGATCCACCCTTGCACGACGTTGGCCTTCTGTGCCACTCCTTCGATCCTGGAAGGCGAGGCTTAGGTCGGGCATGTAGACATAGAAGATAATCCAGAATCGCCAAACAGAGTCAAACATGCTAGAGAATCGTCCCCTGACTATTCTAGAGAATCGTCAAGACTACCAGAGAAGCCTCGCACGTCCTGGCTCAGTCTGCCTTCGTGCCCTTCCGCGAGTCGTCCTGGACCGTCTGCGGGAGGCGCCCCCGAGGAGGCGGGGCCTCACTGTGGGCCAGCCGGAAGGGGTCTTTTGGGACATCGGGGGCCAGGCTGAAGGAGCCTGTTTTTTTATAGACTCTGGCAAGTTTACTTGCATGGACGGGGGGGGGGCTGAGCCTGAAGCAAGCCGTAAACGACTTGCACGTTCGGGGGGGCGCGGAAATCACGCAAGTCGAAAGGCACTTGCACGCTAGTATTCGCTTGAAGAGGGGCGAGGGGGGGAGGGGGGGGGGGCGAACGCCATGCAAGTAAACTTGCCTGAATCCAAAAAAACAGGCTCAAGTCGGGCCTGTCCCTCAACAGGGGGAATATTCAAAAATAGTAACAGAATAGCCTGGGGACTTTTTTGTCTTGTAGCATGTTCGGGCATCTCTGGGGTATGTTTTGAGAGTGTGTTTTAATGTTCGTCCAAAATCCCCCCTGTAGGGGGACGGGCACGACCTGAGGCCAGGCCCCGACGGTTCTCGGGAGGCCTGGAGGGTCCCCGGGGAGGACGCGCCGGAGAGCCCGTGGGCTCCCCCTCGCCCTCCAGGGATCTGGTCGGGGCTCCGGGGCTCGGGACGCGTGGGCAGCGCCTGGGAGCGAGTGGGAGTGGCGGCTGCTGGCCTGTATTCTCGGGGGTGGATGGAGCTCCTACCCCTGCGTCGGGCCTGTCCTTCTACAGGGGGGATGTTCAGAAATAGTCAACAGGATCGTCAGGGGATTATGTTTTTGGAGCTTTTTTTGACCATTTTGGAGTATGTGTGGGTATTCTTTATTTCTCGTCGAAAATCCTCCTGTAGGGGCACACGCCCAGCGTAATCCTACCCTGACAAGTCGATTGGTGAATTGGCCGTTTTCGGTTCGCGAGAGGGCGTCAGGGCCGTTATTTTTGCGAGTCCAGTTCCGTCGGTTTCGGTCCTAGGCCGTTTTCTTCAATGGGGGGTATATGAAAGGGAAGTTTGTGCACCGCCGAAATTCGCTCTTTTTGTTCCTAGGTCATCCCGCGAAGCGAACGCAAGACACCACAGATGTCCTGGGAGGCCCCCGGCAGGTGAGGGCGGGCGGATTGACTTCGGAGCTGCTGCTTCCGGGCGCTTCCAGAAGAGGCACGTCACAGGCAAGCCGAGCTACAGGGCGCCGGAGATATTCGACGAGGAGATCGAGCACGACGGTTTTCTGTCAGATGCTTTCTCGTTCGGGGTAGTCGTGTATGCCACCTGCCTGATGGACTACCCTTGGATCTCCACTTCCGGGGACGGTGACAAGTGCTTCCAGTACGCGAAATCCAAGGGTTTCGCAGCCTTTTTGAAGAAGAGGAAGCTGCCCAACAGTCGGACAACATTGGAGAAGGTCCTATCGCCTGAGCTTCCTAAGCTGCTAGAGGGGCTGCTGCAGATTGATCCCGCAAACCGGCTGACGCTGGGGGAGAGTGTGTACGGGTCCAGCCGCAGGTCCATATGGGATCTGGCTTGGATAGGTGAACGTATCGGCGGCAGTTTTTTGTAAGCACTAACCCTCCCGCCTCGAGATGCAGTGCCAAATTGATCGGAAGAATAATGTTGACAATGGTGTCCCAATTTATTGCAACCACCACTGCCACTAGTTACTATGTACCAGTTGCTACCATTGGTCAGCTACCGACTAACTACCACCAATGACCTACAACCTATTGCCAATTGCCTGCTTACCAGCTGCCCGCTTCCAATTGCTCGCATCCGACTAGCACCTTCCACGTACTGACCACTAACAAACTACCCACCTGCCCACTACCAATTGTGACGTGCTCGGTACGACATGCCACCTACCTACCACCTAGTAGTACAACCTTCTACCCATTGCCTCCTATCTGCTACATGCGAGCGTCGACATGCTTCTAGCTCCAACAGCCCACTACGCACAGCTAGTTACATATGATAGTTTAGACGCTTCGCGTACCCCCATCAGCCCGTCCAGAAACGATGACCAGACGAACTGCCTTGATCAGGTATGTGGAGGAGCATGTAGTGGAATAAGGGGCTGAGTAAGACGTCATACCCCAAGAGTGGGAGGATGGAATCGGAGGAGTAAGAGGAGGAGGAGGAGGAGGAGGAAAAGGAGAAGGGAGAGGGGTAGGAGGGACGGAGGAGGAAGAGACGGAGGAGGAGGAGGAGGCGGAGGAGGAGGAGGAGGAGAAGGAGGAGGAGGAGGAGGAGGAGGAGAAGGAGGAGGAGGAATAGGTGGATGAGGAACATGAGGAGGAGGAGGAGGAGGGGGAGGAGGGGAGGAGGAGGACGAGGAGGAGGAGGAGGAGGAGGAGGAGGAGGAGGAGGAGGAGGAGAAGGTGGAGGAGGACGAGCAGAAAAGCCAGAGGCCTCCTGGATGATTCTCGGAGTCTCTTCGGATGTCTCTTGACAGCTTTTTGTAGGCCTCTTGTTGCGTCTGGGGGGCCTCTTGGCGGTCTTTGGGGCCTCTTGAAGCGTCTTGGGTGCCTCGGGGGAGCCTCTTGGGGGGCTCTTCGGTGCCTCTCGGGGACTTTTCGGGGGCCTCTTGGGGCCTCCTGGGCGCCTCTGGGGGCACTCTTGGGGGTTTTGAGGGCCATCTTGGGGCCATCTTGGAGGAGTTCGACCAAAGAAGGGGGGGGGGGACCATATAAGCGCCCCACCCAGGATGCCTAAAGGGGCCCGAAGCCTGGGTAAGATCAGTTGCTATTGTCTTATCGCCGAGGCCGTCCTGGAAGCTCCAACGACCCGCGAGCCCCTCCCGCATCCCGCCCCGCTGGCACGGCCCCAGCTGCCGTGGGCGCAGGGGCCTGGCGGCGCCCTGGCGTCTCCGCGGACCGCGGCCGCGGCCGCGGCGGTGGCGACGAGGCCGGCCATCGATGCGGCGTCCGCCTCCCAGCTCGCCCACCTCTGGCTCAGAGGACCCGGACCACGACGGCAGGTCCATCTTGAAGAGCGGAAGCCGGCAGAAGCGCAAACTTTCGACGGCCCCGCGGGGATGTCTTGGATCCGCGCCCGGCGGCGCCTCTCGCGCCGCCCCTGGCGCGCTCCGCGCGCCAGGGGTCGAGCGCGGATCCAAGACACCCGCGCGCACTGGCAAACATTTAGGTTTACGCGGTTTTGTTTGCTCCCCTTCTCGGAGCACGACGGCAGGTCCTTCGCTGCCTTCGGCCTCTGGGGGGCCCTCACTGGCCCTCGGGCCAGTCAGGGCACGGCTCGGGAGGGGAAACCAGCCCCAGGGAAGGGGTCCAGGCTGCTGGCGGCCCAACGCCACGAAGCGTGCGTGGCGTCGGGGGGCCATAGTAGTCCCGGGGGGAAGAGACGCCCTGACCGCTGCAGTGCGCTCCCGAGGCTCTCCGCTGTGCCGTGCTCCGCCCGGGCTCCAGCGGCAGGGGCCCCCCGACGCGCCGGGAGCGCACCCCCGCGCCGAGCGCCTCGCAGCCGGGGCGCCCCACCTAACCTGCATGGCCGGGGCGGCCGTGGGGCCGCCTAGGGCGGCGGGGCCCCGGCGGCGGGCCGCGAGGGCGGTGGGTGGGTCGGGGCGTCCGGCGGGGTGGCCCCCCGCCTGGGCGGCATGCCTGCCGCCGTGGTGGCCCGCCGGGGGGCCGGCGTCGCCCGCTGGGGGCCCCAAGGGCTCGAGGGGGCCCAGGCTGAAGTCGGGCCTGTGCCTCTACGAGAGGAGCACTCAACCAGATTCAAGCAATGCTCTGGGGACGTTTTCCTTTTTGCCATTTTGGTGTATGTTTGACGATCTTTTCTTTTTCGCCCCAAATCCCCCTGTAGGAGGACAGGCCCGCCTCAAGCCCAGGCCACGCCGCTGGGGATGGGGATCCTTGAAGCGATGCCCAGAGCAGACGGAGGGGGGGCTCCCTGGGCTCCAGAGATCCGATGCAGTTGCACTTCTCTTCTCGAGATGGTGGCCCTGGAGGTCTGGACCCCTTCCTCCGCATCCTCCCCCTCCTCCGCCTCCTCCGCCTCCTCCTCCTCCTCCTCCTCCTCCTCCTCCTCCTCCTCCTCCGCCTCCTCCTCCTCCTCCCCTCTTCTGTCGAAGGGCGAAAACGGCACAAGCACAGTTACTCCGAGCTCCGCGCGGAGTTTTTGGGTCGGCGTTGGGGCCCCCCCGCCAGCGCCTCCGGCGCCGCCCCCTTGCGCGCTCCGCGCGCAAGGGCGGGTGGGGGTCCAGGGCCGCTCCAGGAACTCCGCGCGGACCTCTGGGAGAGCGTGTTGACGCCATTGCTTGCTCCTCGATTCTTCCGGGCCTTCCTTTTGTCCCGAGTCTCGCTTCCTGGCCCCCCGACTTCCGCCACTGTCGTTTGTGCCATCCGCGGCCCCAGCGGTCCCGCGACCTCTTCTCCCGGGCAGCTCTGCGCCCCCGACCCACCTCTGCTTCGAGGCTCCCCCAGGTGAGCGACGCACGGGAACCTCCTCCTCCTCCTCCTCCTCCTAGTCCTCCTCCTCCTCCTCCTCCTCCTCCTCCTCCTCCTCCTCCTCCTCCTCCTCCTCCTCCTCCTCCTCCTCCTCCTCCCCCTCCTCCGCCTCCTCCTCCTCGGGGCGGCCTGCGCCGGCACTGGCGCGTACACGCGGCCCGCGTCCGGTCGCGCGTGGGCGCCCTTTGTCTTCCATATGTGGCGTGCCGCGCCGGCGGCCCGTGTGCAAGCCGTCGCGTGAGGTCCCCGCGTCATCTCGCGTACGCCTTAGGCGATGCTTAAGAAAACCCAAGTTTTCGGCCAGAGTCTCGATTATTCTTAACGTTTCAATGTAAATCCTAAGATTTGAATCGACATTTTGGGTTTTCGTTCAAGTTCTGAGACTATGAATTTCTTAACCCATGATTTCTTAAGCATATCGCAGGGTGTAAGACCCGTGCTCGGTCGTCGCTCAAGTGGGGCCCGAGCAGGTGGGGTCAGAGGGTGGCGCCGCAGTGCGGATGCATCGCTGGTGCGGCTCGATGTGCAGCCCGCTTTTCTCCATGCCGGCGTCGCCGACGTGCCGCCGACGCATCGGCGATGCGGGGAGAGGTCCTCCGGCCCTGTCTGTTTTTGGACCCCCTCTCGGAGGCCTCTGTGGGTGGCCCCGGTGCCCGAGGACGGGGCCCCATGAGGCCGAAGTCGAGGAGCGACGCCGGGGCGGAACGAGGAGCGAGCCATCGGCACGAGGGTCGACTGCACGTGAGAGTGACCCTTCGCCGGAGTGACCTTTGGCAGGGGGCCCATTGGGGTCCCCGAGCGCCGAGCGCGAGGCGGCAGTGGCGTCTGGCGCGCTTGCGTATTTGGCCCCCCCGCGGCCCCCCAGAGGCCGCGCACCAGAGGTCACTCTCACCCAGGGCCACTCCTGCGTGTCGCCGAGAGGGGGCCCGAGGGGTCTTGCGCTGTAGCCCCGCGTGCGCGCGCGCGTGGCCGGAGGAGGAGCGGCGTGCCCGCGGGGCGCGCGGGGGGAGGGCGCGCCCAGGAGGCGGACCGCCCGGGCCTGCTCGCAGCTTCGCCGCCTCGGGTCCCCCTGCCTCTCCCTTGCGGGGCCCAAAAATGGACACCACCACCACCTCCCTCGCCCCCTCCATCTCCCAGGAACGAGGAGAGGAAGAGGAGGGTAGAGGAGAGAGGAGGAATCGACGTGGTGGTGGTGGTGGTGTATATTCTTTGGGTCCCCATCCCTCCCCGCCCCCCCTCGCCGGAGGTCCTGACCCCCCCTTGTCAAAGCAACGCAACGCTTTCACGTGGCATCGAGGAGGATCGTCTGGAGGACTTCACCCTGGGCGGCTGGGTTTTCAGCCCGCTTCCTATCCCGACTGCCCCCAGGTCCCGAAGCGGTGAAACACCGAGGGTGACGAAGACAAACATTCCGACGAGGAAAGTTGCAGCACTATTCCAGGGCAGTTTGGGGAGCACGCCGTCGTGCTTTCCCCCGCCGCGGAGTCTGCAGGAGGCGCTCGTGACGGCATTCCATGCCCGTCCTGAATCCCCTGGCCATGCGCCTGACCACGCCTATCCTGAAGCCAGGAGCGTTGTGTGTGTGTGTGTGAGTGTGTGTGTGTGTGTGCACGTATACCTCCCTGGCCAAGCCAGAAGGGCGTTTACGCCGCTGGCGGTCCCAGGATGGGCCTGACCAGGGGCAGTGGATACGCGTAGATCTCGTCGCCCCAAGACCCTGGGGAGCACTCCGCCGCACCTCTCCCCTGCCGCAAGGCACGTACCGTCGGAGGTCATGGCGAGCACTCCCCCGCGATCCCACGCCACAAAACATTGGCACCTCGTCCCAGGTCACAGCCAGAGTCCCGGACCCCATCTTTCCTGCCCCGTTTCTCGAGCCAGAGCGACCTGTGAGGGCCCCGGGGGCCCGACAGCGGGCGAAGGCGGTTGGCTCGAACAAAAAAGGGAGGCGCCAGGAGGAGGAGGAGGAGGAGGAGGCGGAGGAGGAGGAGGCGGAGGAGGAGGAGGAGGAGGAGGAAGGAGGAGGAGGAGGAGGAGGAGGAGGAGGAGGAAGAGGAGGAGGAGGGGGAGGAGGAGGAGGAGGAGGAGGATCGAGGAGGAGGATCGAGGAGGGCCGCCGCGGGGGCGGCCGAGGGGGCGGCCGGGGGCAACCCGTCGCGCGTTCCCCCCGCCGTCGGGCCCGCAGGAGGCGCTTGTCACGGCCGTGGGCCCGTCCTACGCGCCCCGGCAGTTCATCGTCGGCGCCGCCACGCGCGAGGCCCGCGGCGCCGCGGTGCCCCCCGCTCAGGAGGGGAGCAAAAAGCACAGGCACAATGAATCGTCGAGATGCCCCAGGACATGTGGGAAAACGTGTGGGAAATAGATGGGGAGTGGGGGGGAAGCCGACAGTCCAGGAAAGTTTTGGAAAACGCGGGGAGTCCTGTTTTTTTGTGTCTGTCTGTTTGTGAGTCCCAGGGCCCCCTTCACCTGCCGGGCGGGATCGGGGGGGTCTGGGCCCCCCCGATGCGACCGCGCACGGCTGCAAGCGTGGCCCTTCGCCGGAGGGACCTGCGGTGCGGGCCCAGGCCCACGCGGGGTCCCCCCCGCCACTTGCCTGCTGCACGCTCGGATGGGGCGCTCCCGCGGCCCCCTCTCGCAGGCGATTTCTCTCCCCCAATCCCCGACTTCCGCCAGAAAAGTTTGGTCGCTCAGAAAAGGGGAGGAATCTTGGGATACATCCCGAGGGGGCTATTCGGACGCACCCCTATCGAGAATGGACACCCCCCCATCGTATATCCCAGGGTTAGGCCCCAAATTTCTGGTCCATTCGGAAACCCCACGAAGCCTGGGATAGGGGTCGACATATCCCCTGTTACCCTCAGGCCGCGCACCAAAGGTCACTCCTGCCGGGGCCCAGGGTCGCCTTCGCGTGCAGGCGACGGATGGGGGCTAGAGGGGGAATCGGAGGGTCACGCCGCAGCGCCGATGCATCGCCGAGGCGGCTCGATGTCCAGCCCGATTTTCCCCACGCCGACGGTGCCGATGCATCGGCGACGCATTCGCGATTCATCGGCGATGCTGCGCGATCTTCTGACCCTGTCACCCCATCTACTCGGCCCCCACCTAGAAGGCCTGCGCTGGCGGGAGAGGCCAAGTCATCTGGCAGCTCGAGGCAATCGCGACGTTTCCGGTGCCCCACCCGGCAGCTTGGGGTTGGAGTCGGCTAGGAGTCTGAGGTGGCTCAGCACTGGTTGCGGCCACCAGGAAAGGGGGAAAAGGTTCGAAGCTCTGGGTTCGAGAAGGTTTTGTTTGCCTTCTTCGGCCTCCGCGGGGCGCTTCCGTGCCCCTGGACAATCAACAACAGATCCGGGGTGACCAACTTCACCAGGTGGATCCCAGGAGGGGTCCGGGGGCCTTTTCTGACTTGACCTTCTTCGTCGGGGCCCAACCAGCTCAGACTTCCTGGCCGCCTCCAAGGTTGGGGTTGTCAGACTTGCAATGAGGACGCGCATCAAGAAACCATCTGCTTAATCCGTAGCCATTTTGGCTCAAGCCGTTGTGGCTCCCTGGACACTCTTTTGATACTTCATTGTAGCCGCCCAGTTGCGCTACCGAAGAAAGTGCACATGCGTTACATGTCCTGGCTGCTCTTTGCCTACGCTGCGGGCGCGTCTGCTGTTCAAGTCCAGGGGCCAAAGCAGAGCACCACGCGTGTCTTGTTGTTCGGCTGTTCTGTGGACCGCAACGCGATCGAAGGTTATTGTGGCGCCAATCTCGAGGCCAACAATTTCTTGCAGACCCGCTGGTGTAGCGATACGACCTACAACATAAGGATGGGCTTTATGTTCCACCCCGGCGTGGGATACTATGGGGATCTGAAGAAACCGTTCCACAGCACTTGGTACAAGGGTGCCCATGCCTATGCGGGAGCTTACTCGACACGCGAAATCCTGAGGAATCACGCGAGTTCGACGTCATGGGCCATGCTCGGGGGCCCCCCCGACCTGGTGGTGGTGGATAGCTCCCTGTGGGATCTGGCTGTGTGGAGGCAGGAAGACAAAAAGCAGGTGTCCAGAGAGCGCGTGCGGCAGTGGTGTCAGCACGACCTGCCCGGCCTGCTGGAACTCGTGACGGAGAAGTTCCCGACGAGCCGCATCGCCTTCAGGACTGCCCCGACGATGGGCGCCCTGGCGCCAGGGGAGAAGGGGGGGCTCGAACAGTTTAATGCGCAGGAGATCGAACTCCTGTACGATTGCATCACCTCTTCCACGACCGAGGGGAAGCTGCTCGGCAAGTACGAGATCATCGACTACCATGCGATTCTGCAGAAGCTCGTCGACCGCGACATGCCTGGCGCGTTCCTGGGTGACGGCTTCCACCCTGGCTGGTTCCCCTCGGCACTCTACATCAACGAGGTCCTCCGCCGGGTCGGCGCGAAGCCGACGGACCCCCCCGAGCCGCAGAGCGAGGAGACGGGCGGGGCGACGCCGGGGAGCGAGGGGGCGAGCGGCACCTCTCCAGGCAAGACAGCGAGCCGAGAGCTCCCACCGCAGGGCCAGTTCGGGCTATTCTGATCTTGCCTTGCCGCGCAAGTAGTCGAAGAAGAAAAAACGCCATGAACATGCACTGTTGGCGCTCCGCGCGGATGTCTTGGATCTGCGCCTGGCCCCCCTGGCGGAGCCTCCGGCGCCGCCCTTGGCGCGCGAAGCGCGCCAGGGAGGGGGGGTCCAGCGCAGATCCAAGAACTCCGCGCGGAGCGCCTAACGTTTATGTTTCTGGCGTTTTTCCTTCTTCTAACTAGGGCGAGTATTTGCCGCAATCGCGTGAGCATCCCCCGTGCAGCGAGCCGAGAGCTCCCAGCGCAGGGCCAGATCGGGCCATTCTGATCTCGCCTTCCCGTGCAGATAGGGCGAGCATGTGCCGCCATCGCGTGAGCATCCCCTGCGGCGAGCCGAGGGCTCCCAGCGCAGGGCCAGATCGGCCATTCCGATCTTGCCCATCGTGCAGCTGGGGCGAGTGTCCGCCGCAATCGCGTGAGTATCCCTGCGTGCTCCTGACCTGGAGGTCCAGCAGCTCCGACGGGAAACAACAACATCTGCTCAACACTGAGGTGCCCCTGGATTTCTTCGCTCCGCGCGCTGCTCGGTCACTTCCCGCGGCCGTTCAAGAAGCTGCTGCGTTCAGGTTGCTCTGGGTTCTACCCCAGGTGTCTCTCCCGCGCGGGTTTCAGGGTTGGGTTTCTTGCGAGGGTTCCTTGCGGCGTGTCCCAAACCCGGATAGCAGGGTGCAGAAGCTTCTGGGAGGTTCTTCGAGGGAGCTCTGGCAGCTCCGGGAAGGAGCTCCTGGGAAGTGTGACGGCACACCTATTGAGAACTAGCTTGAACAGATTTTCCGGGACAAGTTAGAGGCTCAAGCAGGGCGTTGCGAGGTGTATTGTGTATTGACGGAAGCCGGAAAGAGCTCCAGGGCTTCCCCACTGCCAGCTGGCTTCTAACCTCCAACCCTCTCAGCCCTCCAGGGGCGGGGGCGATCCGCAGACTGCAGAGAAGAGGGCCCCCGAGCGACGGGGTCCTGCTGGCTCCTGGCTTCCCCACGGTGCCGCGGTCGAAGAGCGCGCCCGTGCCGCGGTGGAGTGGCCCGCGGCGCGGCTGCCCGTGCAAGGGGCGTATCTGCTGCCTTCCCGCCAGTCGCCTGTCCCCTCCCGGGGCTCACTTCGATTCCACCGGGTCGATTCGGCTTCGGTTTCGATGGCTTCCGAGCCGCGACGACTTCGGAGCCCGATGTGGGCCACGACTCTGCTTCCACGGGGGACTGCCAGCCTGCCGATTTCCGCCGACTCGGCTGCCCCCGACTCGGCTGCCGACCGTTGATCCGCTTCCTTTCGATCGCCCGTCCGGCTTGTCGACTCGGTGCTGGGCTCTCCTGCCTGCTGCACGACCTCTCGCGAACCACAATGACAGAACCAACACAGTCGGGCCCTCCTCTCCTAAGGGTGAAAGACTGCGTGGATTTTTTGACTGGTCTCCAATTATCGCGCGATCCGCCAGCAAAATCGTCGCCGACCTTCTTAGGGCTCGGAGAGCGTGAAACACGGGGTCCGCGGATCTATACATATCCACTGCCCCCTGGCCGGGCCCTCCCTGGGCCCAGTAGCGGTGTATACGCCCTCCTGGCCAAGCCAGGAGGGCGTGGCGTATACACTGCTGCTGGATTCAGGATGGGCCTGGTCAGGGAGCAGTGGATCTGTATCGATTTCGTCGCCCTAAAACACGGGGGCCGCGACCAAGATGTCGTGGGATTCTGTCGACGCTGGTCTCGGTCGTGGTCCATGCCGGCTGCCGCCGATCCGTGGGGATCATCCACGAGTTGACTCAGGAGGGAAAAAAAACACACAGACACAATGAATCGTCGATCCCCCAGAAAATATGGGAAAATATGGGAAGTGGGGGGGAAGACAAAACCCCAGAAAATATGGGAAAATATGGCGAATCCTTTTATTTGTGTGTATTTATTTGTGTGTTCTGGGGGCCCTTCATTGACGCCGACCAAGAGGAACCGTGACCAAGATCATCACCTGCGTTTCGCGTTCAATCTTGGTCATGGTCCTTATTTCCCCCCCTCCAGATGCTCCGCCGTCTTTTAGCTTGGCCCCACCGTCAGATGGGACGGGCGCGGCTCAACGAGCTGCTGGCCACCCTCCCCCGAGCAACATTGTCGGCTTTGGCAAGACTTAGGACGGGGGGCGGACCACCCGTAGGTGGCTGCACAGTGTCAGCACGTCGTCGAGCCCTTGTGTCTTCGGCTGCCTGGCCAGCGATTGCGAAGGCGCGGAGGACGCGATGCCAGGCTGCAGAACCTGTGTACTCGCATGGTGTGGGCGATATGCTCTGCCTGGCACGCGCGCATCCCGGTCCGTGAGGGGTTGCTAGACTGTTGCGGACTTCGGAGCCCGACTCCGGGGAGGCCCTGAGGATGGCCACGGAGCGGGTCGCGACTTGTCTTCAGTCTCACAAAGTCCAGGCCAAGGCGTTTCCTCGGGCAACGGACCCTGAGAGTGCTCTGAACTGTGCCAGGCTGCCAGGGCAGCCAGGCCTGTCCTCTTACAGGCCTGTCGGAATGCAAAGAGCATGACTGCCTAGCGTGGACTTGTTGGTGCATCCTTATGCACGGGAGGCATATACCTGGAGTGCCTCGCCTTCGAGGGGTTGATGTGCTGGCGTCTTCTCGTGAGTGGAAGCAAGCAGATGCAGCAAGGCGTGGGCGGGTCCGCCAGCGGAGGGCCAGCGCAGGGCGGCGAAAACATAGCATGCGTCTGGAACGACATGCGTGTGTGTTGTGGACTCAGGGGTATCGCAACGGGCAGCATTTGCATTTCTTGCGAAGGCCTTACGGCCGGTGCCGCCGACCCTGAACGGTGACGACGACGACGACGACGACGAGCGCTCTTGGGGGCCTCTTGGGGGTAGTTTATGGGCCTCTTGGGAAGCTCTTAGAGGCCGCTTGGAAGCCTCGTGGGGGCCTCGAACAGCCAAGCCCCTCGCACACGCCGACAGGGTCGGCGGATTTGCGTATAGCTGTATAGATACGTATACGCACATGCTATATACAAGGTTACCCAGCCTTGACCCCGAACATTTTGTTTCTATCACTACATGTTGCGCAATGGTTGTGGTACAGCGTGTCTGGTGCAGCATGTGTTGTGCAGTATGTGGTTCAATCTATGGTGTGCAGTTGATTTTTTACCAATGATGTGACATATCTCATGCTCTTGCAAACATCCCACCCACCCACCCGCAACTTGGTTTGCAAAACCTCATAAGACCGACTGCAACGACACCGACGACAACGACTACGACGACACCGACGACGTCTCCGACGACTTCGTCGACGACAACGACGCCGACGCCGACGACGACGAAGACGACGACGACAACGACGACGCCAACGAAGACGACGACGAGGGAGGAGGAAGGACGACGACGGCGACAACGACGACAACGACGACCACGACGAGGGAGGAGGGAGGACGGCGACGACGCGAACGACGAAGAAGGAGGAAGGACGGCGACGCCGACGACGACAACGACGAGGGAGGAGGGAAGACGACGACGACGACAACGACGACGACGACGACGACGGCGACGAAATAGGAGGGACGAGGACGAGACGCCGACGACGGACGACGACGACGACGAGCGAGGAGGAGGAAGGACGACCACGGCGACAACGACGACGGGAAGCACCACGACGCCAAAGAGGACGACGACGACGAACACGAGGAAAGACAGAGGACGACGTAGGCGACGACGACGCGGGAGAAGGGAGGACGGCGACGACGACGACGACGACGCAAGAGCGCGCGCGCACGCTTTTGTTGAACATCCGTGTTGCGAAACCTTGTGTTTTTGTAGGTTTTTTGGAAACACGATTTTGAAATCCTTCCGAAACCGAATGGTTTTGAAGGTTTTCGGCATACGCGCGCGACGACGCGCGCGTCTGCACTTCGTCCCGTTTTTTGCAGAGGATTCTCGCGACGGCACACGCGCAAGGGCGTTCGACAGATTTCGACATTAGAACAAAACATGTCACCGCATAGTGTTTTTTAGCAGGGAACCTCAGGGGGGGAACCCGGTTGGCCTGGGACATTGTGATTTCATATTTAAAATGGACATGTGGTCAGAATCACATGTTCTTAACGTACCCGAAAGGGGGACCGATAACGCCAGGGGGGGGGTAGAGTCTATTCTATTTTTAGAAAGAAGAATCCATGTGGTGCGTCGAATCTTTGTGGTGCAATATCTGTTGTGCAATCTATGTGGTGCATTCTGAGCGGTGCAATCTATGTGCTACAACAGATGTTGTGCAAGCTGGTGCAGCCTAAGTGGTGCAATCTATGCGGTGCCGCATCTGTTGTGCATTGTATGCGGTGCAAGCTATGTCGTACAATCTAGGTGGTGCAATACATGCTGTGCACTCTATGCGGCACAATCTAGGTTTTGCACGCTATGTGGTGCAGTCTGTGTGGCGCCATATAGGTGATGCAGCATCTGTCGGTACGATGGCCACATAGCCGCCAGACTGACACACAGGCCCAGTTGACGGACAACGACGAGGCGGCGCCGGGGCGGCGACGGCTGCTACATAGCCGCCAGACCAACAGACAAGCCCAGACGACGGGCGGCGACGAGGCGGCGACGGCTGCATTATAGCCGCCAGGCCGACAGACAGTCCCAGACGACGGGAGGCGGCGACTGGGCGGCGCTGGCAGAAACGTAGCCGCCAGACCGACAGACAGGCCCAGCTTCCTAGTAACAAGTGAGAACCCCTAAGCGCAAGTAGAGTTTGGGGCTGATGCACATATAACGTGTATATGGAATCTGTTGTTGGGCATTCGGGTACCGGGTTTGACGCCACTTTCGCGAGCTCATGGGAGGCCTAGCGGAGTGCGGGAGAACGCAGATCCAGCCGAGACTTCGCTGCTCCCTGGAGGCTGCGAAGTGCGAACCAGCCGTCGCCATTTTCGTTGACTCCTGGGAGGCACGGCGGAGTGGGGAAGTACGCAGATCCAGCCGAGACCCCCCGGCTCCCTGCGGGCTGCGAACTGTGAACCTATCTTTAGTTTCGTGGGCTCCTGGGAGGCACGGCGGAGTGGGGAAGTACGCAGTGGCAGTCGAGGACTCGCGGCTCCTTGGGGGCTGCGAAGTGCGCAACTATTGTCACTTTCGTGCGCTCCTGGGAGGCCCAGCGGAGTGGAGGTGTATGCAGATCCAGCGGTGACTTCTCGGCTCCCTGGGGGGCGAGCTCCTGGGAGGCCCAGCGGCGTAGGGGAGTAAACAGACCCAGCCGTGACCTCGCGGCTCATTGGGGGGCTGCAAAGTACGCCAGTTGTCGCTTTCGTTGGCTCATCGGAGGCACGGCGGAGTGGGTAGTACGCAGATCCAGCCGAGACCCCCCGGCTCCCTGCGGGCTGCGAACTGTGAACCTATATTTAGTTTCGTGGGCTCCTGGGAGGCACGGCGGAGTGGGGAAGTACGCAGTGGCAGCCGAGACCTCCTTTCCCCTTCTCCGCGTCCCCCTGGCTGTCCTGCCCCTTCCGCTCCTACTGCTCCTCAGGCTCCTCGTGCTCCTCCTGCGGCTCTGTCCTCATCCTCCTCACCCTCCCGCCGCTGCTCATCCGCCACTGCCTCCTCCAGTGTTCAGGGCCTCCCCTTTCTGATTGCGCAACGCACGATTGGGTCACTTGGGGGATCAAGGTATTGTAGAACATACACGTCTTCGCGAGCGCGCCAAGCTTGCCCCCCTCCTCTCTAATCAGCCCTTCCCTTCCTCCTTGCTCTGTCCGTTTCCTCCTCTTCCTCCTCCTCCTCCGCCTCGCGCGTGATCGGCTTGCTTTCGCGGAGCCGGACTCCCCGCACACCCGTCTTCAGGTGGCCCGCGGTGCTGCGCGCGCTGCTTGGCGGCAAGACGCCGGCTACGCACTGCAGCTCCGTCGCTCTCACCCGGCTGCCACCGACTTCGTTGACGTGAGCGCTGCAGGAGCGCTGTCTCTCAGGGCGACCCATTCGTTCACGTGCTGGTCGAATGATGCTCAATTGGATGCTGCTGAGCACGGGCTCCGTGTGCTTGCTGCTGCGGCAGACCGTGGTGCTCGCAAGCGTCTTTTCGGTCCGATCCGTGCTGCAGAGCGTCGTGCTCGCTTGTGGGTTTCGATTGGGAGGAGGCTTCCACTGGCTGAGCTCGCTACGACGACCAGTGTGTCGCTGATCCTCATGCTCGGGACCGCCTGCTGCATGATTTTTTGGCGGCCTGCTTTCTCTGGTCGGCAGGCCGATCTTGCAGCGGGTGCTGACTATGCCCGCTGTCGCCTCACCCTGGCAGATTTTTCGGACATCCCAGGCTTCTCGAAGGGCACCATGCGCGAGATTCAGCTCCGCGTCCGCATGTCGGCCCCGGGGCCAGAAGGGATTATATACGATGCGTGGAAGGCGAGCCCTGCTGGGGACAACATGTACTTGCTGGCGGCCGGCTATTCGATTCCTCGAACGACACGTTGCATGCAGGTCGTGTTGCCGAAGGGCAGTGCCGATGATGATTGTCCGTCTGGGGAGGTCAGAGCACCTGGGGGCTGTCGGATCTTGGTTCTGCGCAGCCCCGACCAGACGTTCCCGTCTGTTACCGTGAACCATTATTTGAAATACGTGGCCAAGAAATGAGTCCCTTCCAACCAAAATGGGTTTACACCGGGTCGCAACTTCTTATTCAATGTGGTCGAGGTGGACGTGCTGCCCGAGATGTTCATCGCGGCCCGAGGCCCCTCTTGACATTCCATGCTTGTTCTCGCTGGATATTGCTCAAGCTTTTCCTTCGTTGCGCCAAGGTTGGCTGAAACTTTGCCTGGGGACGCCCGGCTGCCCGCGGACCATCACGAATTTGATCACCACCTTGTACATGCCCTTCTCCAGCGTTGCCGTTACGCTGGTGCGCTTAAGGGTGGCACATTCCATAGGGTATGCCATCATACAGGGTTTTGCGTTTTTCGGTACGATATTCGCCCTATCCACAGCCGCTTTCGCGGAGGATGTGATCCGTTGCATCTGTGGAGATACCTAGATTTGCCCGCCAGTGCCAGTGCACATTGTGCTGCATATAGGACTGGAAAGAGCAGTTCCTATCGAGACGTTTTTCGAAACCATTTCGGCCAAACAAATTGTTCATGGTAGCGAGAGCAGGTTCCGCCAGCCCAGCCGAGGGCGGCGCCGCGGCCGCCGGCGATGGCGGCTTCGAGCTGGTGGGCGACGGCAGCAAGCTAATCTTGGCTCGCTGGGCCACCCTGGTGGGCCGCGTGCAGCTGCTCGCTTTCAAGAGGCGCTGCGTCGGCCATCTCGGTCACTGGCTGCAGCAGGTGAAGCAGCGTGGCATCAGCGATGACTGAGCAGCGTGTGACGGCGCTGGAGCAGATGGTTCAGGCGCTGCGGGATGCCAATCTCCAGCTCAAGGGAGCGTTGGATGACCAGCGTGCGGCATCGGCGGTGAGGCCCGAGTGGGCTCGAGACGTTGTGGGCACGCGGCTCATAGGGAAACGGCGGCCTTTCGCTGGCAAGGGGGACGATTGGCATCAGAGGAGCACGACGACGAGAGCAAACGCTGGTGCCATCAGCGAGCGCTTCCTCTTCCTCATGGACGCGGCCGCGACGGCCGAGAACGCAGCCAACGCATCGCCGGAGAATGAGCGCGACGCGGAGGTCAGCGCGTAGCTCTACTACATCTTGGCGATGCTGCTGGAGGGCAAGGCAGCGGACAAGGTCCTGCTGGTCTGCCGCGGGCAGGGGCTCCTGCTCCTGCGACAGGTGGCGGACCAGCACGAGGGCAAGGCCGTCGTTCGCACGACAGGCTTCTTCCAGCAGGTGCTGAGTTTCGGCTTCGAGTCGGACGATTTGCTGCATGAGCTTGAACGCTTCGAGAAAAGTATCCAGCAGTACGAGCGTGCCTCGGAGAAGCAAGTCGGCGTTGGCCTGCGGGTCAGCGTTGTGATCAAGAGCGTTCGCCAAGACGAGATCTCGAGGCATCTTATCATGAATTCGGATCGCTTGGACAGCTGCGACAAGATCAAAACGGATATCGCTTGCACCTCCAGGGCCAAGAAGTACCTGAGCCAAGGCCCATCGCCGATGCAGGTCGGATCTCTTGACATCAGGCGCTGTGCGGCATCTGCAGGAAGTTGGGCCGCGCGAGGCAGCGTCGCCAGTGGCGAGAACACCCTGGAGGCAAGGGCGAAGGCAAGGTCTCCAAGGGCAACGGCAAGGGCAAGGACGTTGGCACGAAGGACAAGAACTGCGCTTCCAAGGGCGGCAAGTTCGGAAGAGAGCGAGGTTATTGTGGCGGCGGCGGAACTGGCGCGGGACGGGGCGGCTCGGCTGCGAGCGGCCCCGCGGGCTACTTCAACGGCGAGCGCGGGTGCCGCGGCATCTGGGGCCACGAGAGGTCGCGTCGCAGGAAGCTCCAGGCTGCCAGGGCCCCGGGGGGCAAACGCAGGCAGGTCGGCCAGATCGGCGAGCAGCAGCAGCACCGCCACCGACGCCTGCCACCACCGCCACCAGCACGACATGTCCAGCGTAGCCTCATCCTTGGCTTCGACCCAGCAGCTGCGGTCGCTGCAGCTCTTCTCCCTAGAGACCCCCAAGAAGGTCAACTTCTTTGACGGCGGCAGGCGCGCGCGGATCGGCGTCGACTCGGGCGCTGGCGCGACGGTCTGGCCCGCGGACTTCTGCCCAGACTACCCTGCGAGAGGCGCTTCTGAATCCAGGGCCGGGTTCGAGCGCGCCCCGGCGGGCAAGGGCAGCATGGGCGTCGCGGACCCCGGGGGGCGCTCTTGCCACCTGGTCGACGGAGCTGGACAGCACATGGACATGAGGGTCAACGTCTGCGACGTTCGGAAGCCGCTGCTGAGCGTCGCGGAATTGACAGACTAGGGCTCGGACGTCTACCCCTTATGCGGATCGCCAGAAGGGCGCAGTGGCCATCGGCCCGCGCGGCGGCTTCAGCGTCAAGGTCGATCAAGTCAACGACGCGGGGCAGCCGGCAGGCTTGACCGTGAGACCCACCAAGGGTCTGACGAAGCTGCAGGGCGGCCCCGTGGCTTTGGCCCCCCTGCAGGTCCTGCCAGAGTCTCGCCTGCCGACCTGGCAGGCCTCGGAGGCGGGCCGGCGGCATTTTCTTCGGCGGGGCCGTCCCCTTTGGCTGCGCCTGCGCCTCCTCCGCGCTATTCGGGCGACGCTGGCGCCCCGATGCACGGTGGCTCTGATGTCGGGCGAGTCCGATGACGCCCGCTCCCGACGAGGTGGCCGAGCGCAACCTGCGACGCCTCCCGCGCCGGACTTGGCGCGGGCAATGCGTTGGAGGCCGCGGCAAGGCCGATCGGCTTCGAGCTTCGAGCGCCGATGGCCAGGCCTCTGCGCTTCGCGCCGACCGCGGCTTCCTCGGGGAGAAGACCGAGGCCGGGAAGCTCGAGGGAAGGGCGGCCGCCATCTTTGCCATCGGGGGCGGGCCGCCTTCTGCGGGCGCGCGCTGGGCGGGCGCCCTCGCGGTCCAGTGCAGGGGCGTCTAGCGCGAGTGCTCTTCCAGGATCTTGGCCCATGGCATTGTTCAGTCGGGCCGCGCAAAGTTCATCTTCAAGTCCGATGGCGAGGGCTCCCTCTTGGCTCTCAAGTGGGCTGCGGTCTCGGAGGCCCGCCGCGCTGGCTGGGCGGTCTCCGCGACGCCCGAGAAGAGCCCGGTCGGTGACTCCTAGGAGAATGGCCACGTCGATCGCGTTATCTTGGAGGTCCAGAGCCTCGCGAGGGCACTGATGCATAGGGCGGGGGAGCTCCGCGGCGCGAAGTTCCAGGCTGCACGTCGAATGTGTAGTTCGGGCTGTTCGGCGTGCGTCTCAGCTGCTGAATCGCTCCCAGCGGTCTGGCGACGGCGACGGCAGGGTGGCCTTCGAGCGTCGGAAGGGCAGGCCCTATCGCCGACGGCTCCTGGAGTTCGGCGTGCTGGTGATTTTCCCTCGCAGTGGCCGAACGGAAGTGTCGGCGGAAGCTCGGCGGGCGCTTCCACGCGGGCGTTCGCGTGGGGCTCGTCGACCGCACTGACGAGGACATCGTTCTCACGCAGGACGGCTATGCGATCCGTGGGCTTCCGCAGGAGCAGCGAGGCGAAAAGGGCTTCTCGGAGGCTTGCAGGGGGCCCCCGTGGCTGGGGCCCAACGAGACGGGCGGCGATGACGCGGAGGCGTCCTGCTGTTCGCGGCAGCTGCGCCGGTGGCCCTGGCTGCGGAGCTGCCGCCCCCGGTGGCGGGCAGGCCGCGTACTGGCAGGGCCGAGGCGCGCCAACAGTCGCTGGGAGTTCGAGCTGCGGCCGGTGGCGGAGGGCGGCTTCGGGCACGCCGACGGCTGCAGGAGCTGCAGGGCAAGCCCGTGAGGGCAAGACTGCAGTGGCGCACTCAGAGGCCTGCAGGGCCCGAGCGGAGCATTCGATGGCGGCCAGCGCCGATGCAGCGCCTCGTCTGGAAGGAGTTAAGAAACGAAAGGGGGGCGGAGACGCCGGCCGGCCAGGCTGCTCCCGCCGCGCCTGGCCTGGTACCAGCCCCGGGCACGCCGCCGCGCATGCAGGTGGAGGCCGCCAGTGAGGCGGCGGCTGCAGTCCCAGTGCCGACCGCGGGCTCAGACGCGACGTCGGAGGGCCCGGACCTCGACCCGCCGTCGGACGCGCCCCCCGTGGAGACGACGCTGGCGACCGACGTCGGTGACTGCGACTTTGCGAGGATGGATGGCCTGAGCTCCATCGCGAAGGACACCAGCACCGACCTGGTGAAGCTTGGCTGCAGACCGGTCGAGGGCTCCCAGCTGGAAGGGAGTGGGCCGAGGATCTTTGAGGTCTCTGGGCGCGGCAGGTCCTTGGCGCGCTCGCGAGTTCGGCCTCGCGCCGGGGTTCGCGCTGGGCCTCGGGGCCGGGCGGGGCCTGAATGTTCAGGCTCAGCGCGATGATCGACTAGGCGTAAGAGTGACCTTTCGCCGGAGTGACCTTTGGCGCAGGCCAAATGGGTTCCCCCGTTCGCCAAACGCGATGCGAGAGTAGCGTCTTGCGCGTTTGTGTTTGGCCCCCCCGCGGTCCCCGAGAA
Organism: Prorocentrum cordatum; assembly: GCA_963575745.1. NCBI lineage: Eukaryota > Dinophyceae > Prorocentrales > Prorocentraceae > Prorocentrum > Prorocentrum cordatum. The sequence continues at coordinate 52,707 of CAUYUJ010020955.1, read as the reverse complement.
GCTGCGCACGAAAGGCCATTCTTACCCAGGGTCACTCTTGCGCGTAGTCGAGACGAGGCTACGCGACTCCAGGGTCGAGAGGGGCCTGTACTGCTCATCGGGTCGCCGCGCTGCACCGCGTGGGCGACGCCCCTGGACTTCGGGCAGGCGAAGGAGGATACCATCGAGAGCTTCATGCGAGAGGCCATCGCGCACGTGGGCATGTGCGTGGAGATGCGCAACCGGCAGACGGACGAGGCCCCGCACTCGGCGAGGTCATGGCACACCAAGGGCATCCAATATCTACTTGTCAGGAAGGATGTTGTCTTTCACGTGGCCTCGAGCAGTGCGAGGCCGGTCTTGCTGCGATGGCAGTGCGAAGGGCATGGCGGTCCAGGGCCGCAAGGGCAGGCTCGCCAATTCCATGCTCATCGCGAGGGATCTTGCCAAGTTCCAGCGCCGCAACCGGCGCGGTGGCCATCGCAGACATCCACATGCTCGACGAGGCGGCTGCCCACAAGGCCAACTGCCAGTCGGCGCTGCCGGCGGCCATTCTTCGTGGCTTCGAGGCGCAGGTCGAGTTCGACAAGATGGCGAGCGGCATGGTCGTCTCCGTGGGCAGCCTGGACGTGGGCTATGACGCCGAGGCCCGCGGCGCGCTGCGCCTGCCGGAGTACGGGCGCGTCTTCGACGATGCGACTGGCGCCCAGCTACCTCCTGAGAAGGCGGCGGCAGCGCGCAAGGCGGATATCGAATTCCTTCGCAGCTTTCCTGTCTACATGCGAGTGGGCGCCTCTGGGGCGAATGGCCACCAGGTCATCGACGCCAGGTGGGTTGACTTGAACAGGGGTGACCGCGAGAACATGAACGCGAGGTCGCGGCTCTGCGCGAAGGAGTTCAAATGGGAGAACCCATGGCTGCAGGACACCTTCGCTGGGGCGCCGCCGCAGGGGGGCATCGAGATGGTGTCGGGTAATGCCACGGCGAAGGACAAGCACCCCAGCGGCGGCTTCGGGGTTAAGATGGCGCTCGTCTCGGACATCTCCAGGGCCGACTTCCACCCGCCAGCCAAGCGCGTGCTGTTTATTTGCATTCCTCGGGAAGATAGCGGCGACAATGCAGGCCAGGTGGGCCTCTTGCTCAGCACGTTGTCTGGCATGAAGGACGCTGCAGCTGGCCCGGGGGAGTGCCGCCACGAGAGTCTGTCGTTGGCGAGTTGAACGGCAGGGGTATAGTATCCTGCCCCTGTGCTTTTGCCAACTCCGACGGCTCGTCGTCTGGAGTGGCCCACGGCGACGACTTCGCGTTCGAGGGCGAGGGGTGGCAGCTCGATGCGATGGAGGTCGAGCTGCGAAAGCGTATGCTGGCGCAGAGGAAGGCGCTCCTCGGCCACGACGCCACGGGCGACAATCGCGCGACGATTATCAACGGGTTCATTTCTTACGTTAGCGGAGTCGGTTCGGTCAGGAGCAGGATCGCCATGGGGCCTGACGCGCGGGGATCCCGCCCCGCGAGCTCGGCCTGAGCGGACATGGTTCTAAGGCGGCGACGACGCCCGCGGAGGAGGGCGCAGTCAATTTCGACGACGCTCCGCTGCAGGGCGTTGAGGAGACCAGAGCAGATCACTGCGCAGGCGGCTCGGCTTCCTCGCCCAAGACGCACCCCATCTCCATTGCGCGGCTCACAGGTGCTGCAAGCACGTGGCGGTCCCGACCGTCGGCGGGCTTGCTCGACTCAAGAGGGTCGCCCGTTTCCTGACGGGCGAACCTCGATGCGCGCAGATCTTCTTCGCATCGACGTCTACTGCGACTCCGACTGGGCCGGGGGCCTCAAGGATCGGAAGAGAACGAGCTCTGTGCTCGCGTTCTTTGGGCTACATCTTGAAGAGCACGGTGGCCACCCAGGGCGCCATCGCCCTGTCCAGCGGCGAGGCGAAGTTCACGGCCGCGGTGAGAGCCGCATCTTTGGCCTTGGGCGTGCGCTCGCTGGGCTCAGATCTCGGCGCGACGCTGTTCCCGGCGGCGCGGTGGTGCGCGCGGACACCGGCGCGGCGCGGGGCGCGGACGACACGGCATCGGCCCAGTCATTTGCACGCGCCTCTCCCGGGCGCAAGAGAAGCGCGCGACCCAGGAGATCAGGGTCCACAAGACACCGGGCGACGCCAACCCCGCGGACCTGGGTGCGAAAGACCTGTCTCGCGTTGTCATGGACAGGCATTCACGCCCCTGCGGCTTCGCCTTCGAGAGTGGCAAGCGCCCGAAGGCTTTGGCCGCGCAGGTTTGGGCGCCTGGTGGAGCGAATTGCTTGGGCGGCTGCGATCGGGACCAGGTGCCGCATAGCGAGCAGGCGTCTTCGACAGGGCGTTCGAGGTGCATCCTGAGGGGGGCCTGGGGCGGCCGCCTCGGCGCCCCGGCGGGCCGTGGACCCCGCGCTCCACTGCCTTCTCTTGATGGGGGCCGGTCGGGCCTCTGGCGGCGGGCGCGCCCAGGCCGAGTGTGCAGGCGGGTTCGAGGCGGGCTGTTAAAATGACGCGAAGATCGGGACAACATCGGATCGGGATAATTCGAAATCTCTGAGAATCGGCAAGTTTGGAGGATGTATTGGGCGCCGCGGCCGCTCCAGAGCGTTCCGGAACGCTCTGAGAGCGCTCCGGAACGCTGTGGAACGATTTATCCCGATCCTAGCCCTGTTTTGCCTGTGGAGATATGCGGAGCCGCCCGCCATAGCCAGTGTAAAGTGCACTGCGTATTGATAGGAAATTCCAGTCGAGACGCTCTTCGAAGGCATTTAGGCCCAACGAATCTATCGGCATCGACGCTGCCAGGCGTGCAGTCGCTCGTCTCTGCGCCGATGACAGTGGCGGCGCGGTCACTGGCGTTGTGCATCTTGCCCACGTCGAGCGCGTCTTTGGCGTAGCGCGCACGGTCGCCACGCTTGACCTCAAGCTGACCAATTGCATGTTTTCCCCGGTGCGCGCCGCTTTCTTCGAGCAGGCGCGTTTGGCGACCCGTCGGCTCAGTTCGTCCATGGTTCCCAGGACTTTCAGAGTGTCGACCTGATCCGGTAATTAGGCTTCTGGTTAGGCCTTGCCGTGACGTTTCGGCGCCAGTGAGAGGGACTACTTGACAAAGTTGGCCATCGGGTGCGGGAGGCTGGTTCTACCGGGGCTCCGGCTTCGGCGCTTGCCTTGGCTTGCTCTTCGAAGGTTGTGTCGGGGCTGTTTTGCCTCGCTCAGGTGCTTCCGCTGCCTCGTGGCGCTCTTGGCAGGCAATTTGGCTACTTGGCTCATTTGTTCAGGATTCTTCTTGGTGTGTTTCAGCTTCAACATTGGCCTCAAATGAGTTCTTGGGGTAGTCCTCGAGTTCCGTCGCGGCGCACCTCGTGCGCTGCTGCGTTCGCGCGGACTTCGCGGATTACGCTTGCTGATTCTCCAGCGGTTTCTGTTGATTGAAAAGCGACTGCTTGACCGGCACGACTGTGTACTTCTATGGATGGTGGGTTCCGGGACGCTCTCGCCGCAGCATTGGCAGTGCACCTCTGTCGCCGAACTCTTGGACCGTGCCGCGGACGTCTCTGGACCGACTGTCGGCTATTCTACACAGCTCCTCACGGTTGCGAGCGCGGCGGTCTCCGGTCTGGCTGCCGAAGCAGAAAGGCGCCCCAGACGTGCCAAATTCCAACGTGTTGCGCGCGCTGTCATGGGCGCCCTCGTTGCCAGTCGTGGTGGCCTCTGCGACCTGTTCGTCCAGCGCCTTTCCAAGTGGTGGCCCACGCGGCGGCAGTTCTTTCTGGCCATCCAGACTCTTCCTCCAGCTGGTTCACGTCTTACTGCATCCTTCGCGCTGGCGGCCTCGAGCGACGTATATCAGGGTGCGTAGGCCCTGACCGTCTTCAGCACTACTCGTTTTGCTGGGTCTTGAAGGCCAGCGGAGGAGGCGCTCAACGTACGCGTGCCGCCTCGATTATTTGTGGAATGGGGTCTGCGGGTGCCGTCGATTGAGGCGGTCCACTTCGTGATGATTTCGTGCAAAGCGTACCACAGTTGCGACCGCGAAGTTCGGCCTGTCCCTCACCATGCTGCTGTCGCCAATGTTCGCGCCGCGTACCGGGCGCTGACGCTGGCGAAGCCTTTCGCCCCACTCTCTTTCTGATGCTTCTGTGGAGTCGCCCTGGCATCCCGCTCATCGTGCAGATGGCCTTCTGGCGCTTCGTCCAGCTGCCAGGGCGCGGGGGCTTCACTCGGGCCCTGCTGGTGGCGACCCTCGCGCAGGAAATCCGCCAGCGACATCCGCGGCACCCTGCCCAAGCACGCCGCGTCCAACTTTGCCTTCGTCGCCGTGCACCAGTCCGAGGCTGACGCCGATGGTATCTCCCACTCCTGCCCCGAGCTCGTGCGCTGCGATTGCCACGCCAGCGAGCTGCAGGTCTGCGACGTGCACTGCGACGACGCCGCCCACGCTGCTTGCCACGCCGGCGAGCTGTAGGTCTGCCTGCGGCGCAGCCAGCGCCATACGGAGAAAGCGCGGAAGCCATGGACAGAGGCACCGTGGAGGCTGCCGCAGGTCTCTTGGGCAGTGGTCCAATAACACTTCCTGCCTTGCTTGCCACATTCCTGCGCACGGTGAGCGAATTCGTCCCCCTTGGCGAGGTTTCTGTCGGTCTTCCACGATATTCTTCTCCACGATTCTCCTCGTCTCCTCCCGCATTGATGTCGACGCCTGGCGCGGAGCCTGTGTGTGATGTTTGTCTCCACGGGCGTGCCCTTCCTGACGTCGAGGACAGTCTCGTCGGTGTGCCGTCCCACCCACAGACTCTACGAAAGTCTATCTCGCCCTCAGCCTCAGCCTCCTCCTCCCTCCTTACTCCCTCCCCTCCCTCCTCCCCTCCTTATTATCCTTCTCCTCGTCACTTCCCCTCACCCTCGCCCCCGACTTCTCCTCCTCCCCCTCGTCGTCACCCACTTCCCCCATGCCCCTCCCCTTTGCGTCCTCCTCGTCCCTCCTCCGCTTCCCACTCCAACTCCTTCCTCTCAGCAACCTCCGCCCTACCTCCTCCTCCTCCCCTCCTCCTCCTCCTCCTCCTCCTCCTCTCCTCCTCCCCTCCCCCTCCTCCTCCTCCTCCTCCTCCTCCTCCTCCTCCTCCTCCTCCTCCTCCTCCTCCTCCTCCTCCTCCTCCTCCTCCCCCTCCTCCTCTGCCTCCTCCTCCTCCTCGCCGCCGCCGCCGTGGGG